>OY757907.1:60947798-60985298 GCA_963585895.1 Sepioteuthis lessoniana
TAACCTTTAACCTTTTTTTATCGTGTATGTCCCTGACTGAGCCACAATCACGACAATGTTTATTGTTTTTCTCCAGCAATTCTATAATGTCTCCCAATATTAAATTTTCGGACATTATTAACTATAACGTTGAAAGCGACACTTTAGCCTTTAAAATCTAAGATCAGTTAATTCAGTTCTGCAAGATGAACAGAAAACTGAAAACTATAAATGAACCACGGCGAAAGCACCATCTTTTGTTGATCTACTTCAGCAAATTGGGGATTGCGCCTTGACCTTTTCTTAACGAATGATTTTCTCCCGATGCAACTGCTGAAGATGCTATTATTCTGCTTGTTTGTATGCACTACCATTACAAGTTTTGTTTTAACCTGTGACCAAAGTGTAGTAACTGTACAATCCGACACCCTCCTTATATTGAATTAATTTCTTTTTCTGACGGATAAACTTTTCTGTATTAATAAATGCTAGTTCTAGTCTTTGGATAATAAACGTGAGAACATGAATTTTGACATAATCTTTTGCATGAGAAATATCAAACATCCACTCAACTGTCAGGTTGCATAAAGTTTGATTTGGTTTAGTTTTATGGTATATCAATCATTACAGGTTATTTAATACCAAATTCTGTTTATACATATATATTGAATATATATCATCTGTGAACATATTTTCTTGATAACATTTATTAACGAACTTGAGCTGATTTTTTGTACATAGTTTAATGGTTTCAAGTATTGCTATGTAACAGTAACAATTTAACATCAGCCATTTGTTTGTATGCATCTAAATTGATTTAAATGATACGTAAGAGATAAGTTTGTCGTTGATTTCATTTTTAAACAGATGAGAACTGTTTTTTTTAACATTCGTATTGCTATTATTTCTACACAGTTAAGCGGTTTCAATTATTGCTATCTAACATTAATAATTCTATTCAACATTGTTCAATCGTTAAGGAGTTCAAAGTAGTGCTATATACCACTAAGAATTCAGGTAAACATAAGTCATTTGTTTACACAATTAAATGATCAAACATTTCTATTTCTAGCAATTCAATTTAGCAAAAATCCTTTGTTTGAACCCAATTTAAATGTGAAACAGTTATATTTGATCCATAAAGAGGAATCTGTCAGGTGCTTCCACTTGGGATAGAGTGAACCAGGAAATGATCGCGATGAAGGGAACTCAGCATTTCCCTAAGCTTCAGCATTACAGGAACCTCAACATCAGATTGTTTGATGTCATATATCAAGACACTCGTGTGTGTGTAGGGGTGATGTCTTACCACTCTGCAGAGATACAGTCGGTATCTTCTGAAGTTCTTGCCGACTGGGCTGATTATATGAAGTGGCATTCATGCCCCCTCATGCCCCACCTCTAAAAAGCAGGAATCGCATATTTTAAATATTACGACAAATTGATTCCCCAAGAACACATTCTAAATACAGCGCTTCAGAAGTCTGAAGATCGAAAGGATTTTAATCTTTATTGCGTTTTACTGAGTTTACGCAATATTTATCCTTAAATAATATTTTTATAACTCTTGCAGACGTCCAAACCAAAATTATCGACCAATGAAAAGCCATGTAAAGAAAAGAAAAAAATGCAATAAATATTTTTCATCGTATCAGTCACATCTATTTATTCAAAATTTACAGATATGAATAACAAAATATTGGTTTTTCACAATTTTTGAAAGAATTCAAACAAGAATGGTTAATTTGGAGGGGAAAAAAACTATGAAAAAATCACGTGGTTATGTTCGCAATTTTTATTGATCGCATTTAACAAATATAAGTAAAAAGGTAAATCAAAAAGTATATTTTCTGTTTTTTTTATTTTATTTTATTTATTAGTTTATTTGGCGTCACCTGCATTCGTTGTGGAATTGTTTTCTAGAAAATGTAAGAATTACTTTGTTACGTTTTATTTTATTAAAAATAATAATTCAAATTAGTTGATACATGAAAAAACAAACAAGCAAAAACAAAAAGAAAACTAAACAAGAACACTTTGCCTCAAAAATTTTGAGTGAGAGATGTGATACTATGTTAGGGATGGGATTGTTTGGGAATACCCAAGAAGTTAGAAAGTACCAATATTCTTGATTTCTTTCTGGGTTCAACGGTAAGAAAGCTAACGTTCAAGTAATTTGGTAAAAAATAAAGTGTTTTTTTTAATTGGTGATAAAGTGTTGAAGAAAAATGGATTATCAATTTTTTTCTATTATTTACATCATCTTACTGGTAATTAACGGGACAGACATTTGACGTTTGATATCATTTTAAAAATCCATTTATACAAGATAAATGTCTTTCTCTGTACTTGACGACAGAAGATAATTCTATTTGATGTAGGTTTTATGATGAGGTAGAAAATATTTTTAATCGAGGCCAAAACTGCATGCGACCCGGAAGTAAAAGTAAAAAATGATTACAGAAAAGGCCTTTACCGAAGTAAACAAGTAGTTCCTTGACCGAGGGTTGCGATTTCTGGGCTGAGTCCGAATATTTCAGCATTGTTTTTGGGCTTGAAATAGTTGTGTTTGTTAAGCTCGTGAAATTGTCAAGTGCAGTTAAGTATTCGCATCAATTTAGCTGTCGAAAATCATTGCATTTTGCAGAGTACCAAACATCATCCGTTGAGATAAGTTGCTAAAACAATCATTAACACACCGAGAAAAAGAATCAGGCCAAATGAAAGGACGTGTCACAAATTTCTTAACGAAAGTGAAATCTGTGTATGAAAGAATATTGAATCCTCAAGACGACCGTCTGTATTTTTTCATGCTGTTACGTCGATCAGAGGACTTTCTTTTATATTACCCCTTGTTGAAACTAATCCATGTCTTTATAATTCGAAAACTACCGGCGAGTTATATTCGTAGAACAAAACCGAAGGTGAAATAAGTCAATTAGTAAGATACATATATATATATATATATATATATATATATATATATAGAGAGAGAGAGAGAGAGAGAGAGAGAGAGAGAGAGAACTTGTTGCTCAAGGGTGTCGCATCTCATTGTCATGATGCAAAAATATTATTTTAAAAATCTGCTCAGCCACCTGGAGCTGTAGCAATTTATTAAGCTTTTTACTTAGATGTGGCACATGGCTGTATGAATAGGGCACCCAATGAGACTTGAACTCACATGTGTAGGTTTGCTAGTCTAAGTTGCTAGCCATTGCAGCAGAAAGGTAAGACACCGCCACTTGACGAGCTTCCTGGGTATGACACTAAATTATCTGATGATGAGGTTATACTCAGTGAGCTTTGGGAATGGAGAGTACCTCTTCATTGTCATTACTCTCAGGTCCCCTTTGACCCAGAGTGATAGTACCTGTTAAGGGCACAACTATGGTTTTAACAGAACTAGTGTCTTGTGTATGACACTAAACTGCTTCTAATAGTGTGGTTCAAGTCTTGAATACTGACGTAATATAGAATCCCCTTTGAATGCCATTACTCTCAGGTCCACTCTGATCAGGAATTGTTGTGTGGTTCCTATCTTTGTATCAAATAGAACTGCTTAACCATTTATGTGTGTGCAAACAAATGACTGATATTAATTTGAGTTGGTAGTGTTAAATAGCAATATCTAAAACCATTTAAATTGAAACAAATGATTATTTTATTTGAGTTTGATAGCACTACTTGAAACCATTTAACAGTTGGTAAACAAATGAGCTCTGATATATTTAAAATGTTTCCCACAAGCAATTCGCTTGTTAATCGTATATATTCCATATATGTGTATTAACAGGATTAAGAATTGGATAATATCCAATGATTAATATGCCATAAAACTAAACCCAACCAGATCAAAACATATATATCTAATACATAAGTATGAAGAGGATTTGGCATTAAATAATCTATAAAGGTTGATATGCCATAAAACCAAGCTAAAGCAAATCATATATATTCTATATATATGTATAAAGAAAATTTGGCATTAAATGATGTACAGTTTGGTATGCCATAAAACCAAGCTAAACTAAATCTTATATATCTGTATTTATGTACATTATTTATATTTTTCAGAATATTCTCCTCATCTTTGTCGCCATGTTTATCACAACGTTTCGGCCGTCGTGCGCTTCGGCCTTCGTCAGGTAGTTGAAATATGGAAGTTAGCCCTCAAGGACACATAATACAGTGGATAAAGGAGTTGGTTAGATCCAGTGTCATATCCAAAAGAGTGTGAGTTCAATACCCGGTGAAGGCAGTGGAGAACTTTCAGAGGGGAAATTAATAGGAGATAACTGAGAACTGGCACTCATTAAACATGGCTCGTGGAACTAGAACAGTCAACCCCGGTGAGTGAAATAAAGGGCTAAATTCACCTAAAGAAGGCAGGAGCGAACAATGATGGAGACAGCGATGAAGGCAATAGTCCGAAAAATGTAATGTAAACCATATATATTCAATATATATATATACATATGTATAAAGAGGATTTGGTATTAAATAACCTACAATGGTTGATATGCCATAAAACCAAGCTAAACCAAATCATCTACATCCAATATAGATATATATATAAAGAGGATTTAGTATCAAACAACGTACAATGGTTGATATGTCATAAAACCAAGCTAAACCAAATCATATATATTTAATATATATGTATAAAGAGGATTTGGCGTTAAATAACCTACAATGACTGATATGCCATAAAACCAAACCAACTAATCAACAAACCTTGCGTTGTTTTTGAAGTTGAATAGTTTTTAAGTGCCTTAACAAATGATTTCATTTGCGTCTCAAAATATTGTGTCACAAAATAATGCGTCACAAAATATTCCAAGACAAAATATTGTGGGACTGTTTTCTGTGCTGAAAGAACTGTTTTGAATGGGTTTATTTTCGCAAGATTTTTCATAGATTGTATTTTGTTTATAATTATGAACTCCACCACTGCAGTAGCATTATTGGTTGAGGAGTTCTTCATAATCTCTTTAACTCTATTCCTACATGGCGTTCATTAGTTGAAGTAGGAACCTTCTGAAAAATAAATGTGCTCTGTATTTCAAGATCTTACTGATCCGTTGCATCCTTTCTGACGAACTTTCGTTTTAGAGCAATGATTCTATTGAAGAATTGCTTCGACTCTTAATTCTCCTTATCTAATCGCACTCACTTTGCTGTAGCGTTTAAAGATAAAAACAAAAATTGATAATAACTCTCCAAATCAATCTCTATTTCCTTTGAAATTAACCAAAACTGGACTCTACTCCGAATAATTACAGGAAAAATGACTTGAAATCGAAAATCGGGGAATTTATCCTTTAATTCCTTTAAAATATAACATAATAAATATTTTCATTATGAAAGAACATCAAGATAAACAACACTGCATGTAATTAATTACTTTTTGTTTGGATATAAAATTTCCATATATCTTGGTTTATAGAGTAAATAATAGCAGGTCAAAGTTCAATCTACAGCCGTGAGAATCAATAAGAAACGACAAAAGAAATAAAAGAGACCTAATGATGGGCTGTGGACACTCCAGAGGGAATTTTTAAAAAGTTGCGGAGAAGTAACCGTGGAATAACGACTAACGTGATAGACTCTGATATCGTAGTAAACGAGTTCGATCACCACCCGCGCTATTACTTTCACATTCGGATTAACAGCCTCGAGAAAGGTATGAAATTCTTTATCTCCCCAGCTGTCGGTTAAGTGGTACCATAAATGTCTTTCTAAAGAATGGCCTTAGCATTAAATAATCCACGAATGTGTGTGGGAGGGGGCTTGTGGTGTAATGGTTACCAAAATGAGCCCGGCAAACCGAGTTCAAATCCTAGACGAGACTGCCTTTCACATAGAGCTAAATACCCTTGGAAAAGATATGAATACCAATTATCTCTCTCTCTCTCTCTCACTCTGATTACCTTTGGTGAATACATATATATGAGGGTCTTAAGCAAGAACCCTCCATCGCCATGATGCCGGTGATTTATAGGTGAATGGATATTTCCTCTATCGATTGTACCAAACCACCCACAAAATTTGTGTTTATCAGACTAGCCCTAAAAGAACTTTTAACATCCAAAATAAAAGTGATTGGGGTTTTGTCTGTTCTTGTTGCACTGAGATCAAGGGATAACCTCTTCAAATTTTCTTCGACAACCTTCAAGTTACCTGCAAAATAACACTTGTGGCTAAGTGCTTCTTTATGGCTCGGAGAAGTTGACTGCCAACGAGTCGTGATTTATGATTCTTCGAAAATTTCAATGAAAGAGCTCCAATGATGGGGCCAAACTGAGAAATCTATATCACTGGGTTGACATTTCAGATTCGTCCCCAAATGTTCCAAGTAAATAATATTTGATATATTTTTTAACTATTTCAGTTGAGCTAACGACCAATATAGAAACGCTAGTGCATAAATGTTCAAATTCGTTTTGAAAGTGTCTCTTTCACCGCCTCTTACGATTAAGGCTTACGGAATGAAGTTTACATAAGTGATTCGTCGGTATTTTTTCTGTTTGCTGTATTCACACCTATTATTAGTGTGTATAGAAAATATTTTCAATTTTAATATGCCTTTTCTTAAACATTTAACATTTCACTTCTTGCGTTTTTTTCTGACAAGCGTTAGCAGATGGTCATTCACTGGAGTCTAAGGGCAAGTCTCTTTAGGTCTTCAGGATGCTTTGGTATATTTTTATCAATACTGTATTCTGTAAAGTCTAGATTCTTCTTCTGATTTCCAATTCCGCCAGTCTTTTTTCCAAGACTTTGGGGCCTGTTCCAAGCGAGCCAACTGTTCTACAGTTTTTTCAGCTCTCTAGCATGATCAAGGTATTTATCGATTTCTTTCATTTTCATTCTATGGTTCACTGGAACAGAAAAATCCACCAGATAAGTTTTTTTTTACTTATTAATTAGCACTGGGCCTTCTTGGTGAGATTGGCTGATTCGTTTATATCTCAAAATCACAGAGAACTTTATTGGTCCCATTTCCTATCAGAGATTCTCGTTTGCAAAAATATTTGTTTATATGATCAGACTTTAATCTATTGCACAATTCCCAGAAGATCGACGTTTCTCGACCAGTCGTGCCTTGACCTTTAAATCTTTTGTGTCTGTTTGTAACAGTCTGTGAATAACTGTTTCATCTCTGTCTACACTTACTATTTTGTGGGATATTATGAATTTTCGCTTTTATATTGTTGCTTCTTATACCATCTTTTGTCCAGAATTTATCATTATTATTATCACCATTATTGATGTTGTTGTTGTCAATGTATTTTTTACAAGATTTTTACTCAACCTGTTACTGATGGTTTCCCCTAAAGTCTGAGTGACATTACATCTCTGATTATAAGGATACTTCGGAGTATCCGAGCCGATTTTAGTTATGCTGTGCTCAAGATAGTTTCAATTTTTTCTTTAATCTCCACTTCATTCAGTCTCTTTTCCAAGTTCTTGGGGGACTATTTCAAGAGCTTCAACTACTATTGTCATCACTTTCATGTTACACAACTTTTCACTGGCAATATCAAGGTATTTGTCCAGTCTTTCAACCTCCTTCGCCTTTATTCTGTGATCTGCTGTCATAGCAAAATCCACCAGATGATAAATTCTTGTCAATTTATACTAACACTGGCCTTTTGACAAGGATTGGGTGATTTATTTGAATCTTGATGGATAGTGTGGTTCATTTGTATCTAAAAGGATTAAGTGATCCATTTGTATCTAAAAGGATTGGGTGATCCATTTTTATCTTAATGAACTAGGTGATCAATTTGTATTTTAAAGGATTAGGTGATCTATTTGAATCTTAAAAGGGTGGGTAATCTATTTGAATCTTAAAGGATTGAGTGATCCATTTGCATCTTAAATGATTGGGTGATCTATTTGCATCTAAAAGGATTGGGTGATCCTCTTGTATCTTAAATGATTTGGGGATCTATTTGTATCTTAAAGGATTGGCTGATCCATTTGTATCTTAAAGAACAAGGTGATCCATTTGTATCTAAAAGGATTGTGTGATCCATTTTTCTCTTAAAAGGCTAGGTTTGGTTTGGTTTCTTTGTTTAATGGCATATCAACTCTTTGTAGGTTATTTAATGCCAAAGCCATTCTCGTTGAAGAGCATTAGTGGTACTATTTAACCCATAGCTGGGAGGATAAGGGGGTTCATACCTTTCCCAAGGGTATTTACCCGAAAGTGAACGTAATAGCGCGACTAGAGTATGAACTCGCGTACTACGATTCCGCAGTCCATCGCTTTAACCATTACACCACGAGGACACCCCCCTTAAAAGACTAAGTGATCTATTTGTATCTTAAGGATTGGGTGATCCATTTGATTTGTAAAGTTCCAGAGTATTTTATGCATTTCATTTTCAAGTACAAATTCTGATCTGTGCATCTATCATTAGTCAGTATGGTGAAATTTCAATTTCTTTAACAATATCCTGTGGATTACCTTTTCTCATATTCTCTTTGTTGTAGCCTGCTGTATTCGCTTATGTGATTAACTGCTTCATCTCAATCACCACAAAGCCTACACTTGCAATTTTCCTGCGTATTATCAATGTTTGATTTGTCGTCATCAATTCCTATGGGATTATTTAATCTTTAAGTCACCTTTACTGAATTCTTTGCCTATTTCCGTGATATGACACGACCCTTATAAATTAGAGAGAATATACAAGAACGTGGTGAAAATAAAGAGTAATGAATGAAAGAAAAAAATGAAAAGAAATGAGAGATTACATTTATAATAATTTGCTTATTTAAAAATTCTTCCGATCAAGTTTAAAGAAAGAAAAGTAAATTTGAAAAAAAAAAAAAAAGAAAGAAAAGGAAAAAAGAAAACGCTGAGCAAAGGTAAAGACAAAAGAAAAAAAATGATGAATATTAGTGAAAAACAAAAGAAGAATTATAGAAAGAAAAATAAAGGAAGAAATAAAAAAAACTGAAAGAAAGAAAAGAGAAAAACAAAGAGTAAGTTAAAGGAAAATGCAAAATTGAAAAAAAAAAAAGTAAAAATGAAGATAAATATCAGAAAAAAAAAATGAATGAAAAAAACAACAAACAAAAAACAAAAAAACAAAAATCAATGGCTAACGTGCTGGACTGCAATGTCATAGTGAGTGAGTTCGAACTCCAGCCACGCTTATAGGTTCACTTTCAGAGTAATACTATTGGGGAAGGTTGGAACCTCCTTATACCACTCATCTTTGGGATAAATATTTCCACAATCGTTCTTCAAGTATGTCTTTGGCATTAGATAACCTATGATGATTGATATATCACTAAAACAAAGAAACCGAACTAAACCTTATATCCACCAAGACGTTAAAAAGAAAAGTAACCTCTTCTCAATTTGTGAAAGGGAAACATTTTTTTGCCAATACCTCTCCGTAGGAGATCTCAACTTTGGAGAAACCAAATCATAGTGATGCTTACATTAACCCATCAACCGATGTCGTTATCAGGATGGTGCCAAGGCTTTAAATTGAATTTTCCTAAGAAATATTAACTGAGGGTACTGGCATTGTCGGTGCTGTTAGCGAACTCTTTACCAGTTCTAGAGTGAAAGCAACCCAAAACTCAGATTATAAGTATAGAAGGAGAAAGGGCTTGATTTATTTCAATCTAAAGATTAATATCAACGGGCCTGGTAAAAAAATCGTTTTTCATCACGTAAATGTCCACTGGCTTAGCATCTTCTTGCACATAAACCGACTCGATTTGATCTGGTCGCCCTTAACTTAAGAAGATCACGGCCATAGAGAAAATCCGGGGTAAAAATAAGATGAAAATGTCAAAAACGGATATATTAACATCAAATGAACACTTGCCAACGTCACAGCTTGGTTACGTCTGATTATCTCTCTTACAAATACTGCAAAATCAGTCAGGTCACTCTAAGAGTCATTGGCAATATGAAGATGGGTTCCACTGTCATAGATAATACGATTTAAACTACAAAGTGAAAAAAAACTAAAAACGAAACGTTAGCCACAACTCACGGATGTGGCTGTCTTAACAACGACTGTAATATCAATTACAAGAAGTTAAATTGATATCAGCGTCTTTTTAATGTTCTACAACTTTTTCAGCTTTCTGGCAAGATAGACTTTTTTTCACACTTGTTTTAATTGGTGATTTTTTTTTTTTTTGTTGATTTTTTTGTTTTTGTTTTACAAAGGTTTAAAGGATAGCTTTCAAGACTCACCTAAGTATTCTAGCTGATCTTGACAATACTGTTGTCTGGATAATATCGATTCTGCCTTTGATATCCAGAGCTCTTCTAAGTATTCTAGCTAATCTTAACAGTGCTTTGGTCTGGATGGCATCGATTCTGCCTCTGATATCCAGGACATTCATAAGTATTCTAACTGATTCTAACAGTGCTTTTGTCAGGATAGTCTCGATTCTACTTCTGATATCCATGACTCTTCTAAGTATTTTAGTTAATCTTAACAGTGCTGTGGTCTGTATGGTTTCTATTTTTCTGATGATCTGCAATTCCTCAAATATCATTTTCAACCCCTTTAGAACCATTCCAAGTGTCACTTAAATTTCCCTTATCGTTTTAGCTCTCAGGCAAGATCTAATATTTATTTGTCTTTTCCATTTCTAGCATTTTCCTTCGGTAGTCAGCTGGTAGAATAAAATCAATTAAACGACAAGTCTTTTTTTCTTCTTGATAATCAACTCTAAGTCTGGCTTCCGGTTGGGAATGTGAGATCTGTTTGTTCTAAAAATCAAAGAGAATTTTGTGGGCATATTTTTCTTGGACTGATTCTGGTTTATTCGTATAACATTTACCAGGTTAGACATACTTTAATCTCTTGCAAAATCCAAGTAGATCACCTTTCCTACCTTACCATTCCTTCTACTATTTTCCTTTTATTCGAGTTTGCTGTATTCGCTTATAATGTGATGAACCATTTTATCTATGTCACCAAAAACCATACACTTGATATTCTTCTACGAACCCTTTGCATAATAAGGATGCAACACAAGGTAAATCTTTAGCAGGTTTGAATTCAAAGTTTTCATTTTGATAGACCAGCTGTCATACCAAGGACAGAGAGACAGTCTTCCCTACTATTTACTCATATCTGGAGGGAAAATATTTGGATTCACACCTTTCCAAAGAGTATTAGCTCTAAATGAAATACGGTCTTGTAGAGGATTTGAATTTTCGTCATCTTATACATTTCCTACGATGATAATCATTTCATCATCAGCGCCTCCAAAATTCATATTTGCCCCTGTCCAGTTACCGACCAAGGTTAAGCATTACTCTTTTCACATCAGCGTTAGCTAATGATCTTTCATTGAAATCTCGTAACAATTAGTCTCCTCAAGTTTCTAGAACTCTTCTCAGTATTCTGGCTGATCTTAACAATGCCGTTGTTGGATGGTCTTCATTCATCCTGTTGTATAGCCACATACATATACATAATTCATATATACGTATACGTATACAAATATATGAGGAACATAATCAAACATAATGACGAACTTCAATGAACGAACGAACACACTTCTTTATAAAAATATATCTCTCACACTTTATTCTCGAAAGGGTTATGTTGGTTGTGTGTGAGAGATGAGGTGGAGACGGGGACAGACTGCTATATTGACCCAGCAGTACTTCTTTCTCATCTTGGCTGCGTTGCTCAACCATAGGTCACTGAGGGCCCAAAGCCCTCTGTCTGCCGCTGGCTCTCACTTCGGCATCTTGTCCCCAACAAACTGTTTTTCAAAATACCCAAATTCTCAACCCATCGCTTCCGGGCATGACGTCATTCACATTCCAGTTTGCGGTTTGTTATTACAATTGTGATTGCCATATCCTCTGCGCACGGGCGTAGACTGTACACAATGTCTGTGCACCTGAACTAAGAGCCGAATAGTTCAAAGCCCAACCAAACTCAATGATAAAATATAATTAACGGAAAATGATTAACATAAAAAAAATCATTCCGTAATTACATAACAGTCCTCCGATTTCTACGTCTATCAGCTTCTTTACCAAGCCTTTGATAATCGTTCTAAGTGCATCAATTATAATTCATATCACCGTTACTTTCACGTTTAATAGCTGTTTTGTTGTCTGGCAAGGTCCAAGTACTTATTATTATTATGAGTTTTTGTCATCAGTTATAGCTGGCGATTTTCAATGGAGCACAACTGACAGCAAATTTAATTTGTTTTGTGGGACTCTACTCTGTATTTTAGAAATCTTGGTAGTGCTTTGGAATCATATTCTTGTAAAGGTGCGGGTTGCATAACAGGAAAATCGTGTTGGCGAGCAGACTTCAAATTCACTGGAGGTAGTTTATGGATCCATCGTACTTTTCTTTTTCCGTTTACGTCATTATTCAATTAATCAATTGAATATACTTTTTGTATCATATCTTTTTTTAGTTTTCAATGATCGATTGTCTGATTTATTTTAGAGATGTTTTGTGATTAAAGGTTAGGGAATTGCATTCCCTGTCCATTCATGTTTACATTTTTGTTCAATTTTTTCCTAAGAAAAACTGAACAGATTCCTTGCTATCAGATGCTATTTAGTATCAAGCCCAGAACACCCGAACCTGACTTACCCCGTCGGTGTGACTTACCTGACTGCATCCCTTGCAGAAGGGGGCCTTTCATTTATGCAAATGATACAGTCAGGTAAATCCCACTGACGGGGCGGTTTTATATCAAGCTTGAAACGAAAAACTTATTCAAGCAAGTGTAAACCCATGAGACAGGGACCTAGTTGAATTAATTCATTAACCAGAAAAAAAAAAAAAAGATACGACCGATTCTAATTTTAGAAGAATAAAGACAGCACTTTATAAATGAATAGTTTGGCGATGATGGATTTTGAAGAACATAATAAATCAAAAATATGTTATCTTTATGCGAAAGAAACCGTGAAGGTGTGTGGTTTATTTTTGACTGATTTTTATGTCAACGAAATAATGGAAGGCAGATTGGACCCGAGAAGCAAGGGCCTGTGAATCATAAGTACAATTTTTCGATTGCATTTGAAATAACATTTGTTTAAAATAACATTTGTTTAAAATTTAAATAGGGAATTTTTTTTTTAAAAACCTTTTCTGATGCAATATCACGTCAGCATAAAAATAGTGGTAATTCCAAATTTGGTGAAGACTGCCTCTTTTTAGTAAAAGAGAGAGTGACTGGAATGATTTAAGGTGCAGGAAATCAAGCGGAATTAATTATTAAAATCCAAATTAGGAGAACATTGACACTGTCAATAGCTTCGCCTACCACCAACCCTCAGATGAGAGAAAACGCATATATACGATATTAGAGAAACGAGGCAGAGGCGGCTACTAGATTTCACTTGGTTCTGGGTTTTGGTCAGTAGCCAGACTTCCCCAGGTTGGAGCGGCAGAGAAACGCCTGAGATAATAACTGCTATCGAGATTGGCTTATGCCAGACAACAGAATGCGAAAATAGAAAAGTCTAAAACTTAAACAATAAATTGAGAGGCCATGGGCCTGACTTTGAATACCGATAAACTGACTGACAGTTAATTTGTGAACAGGTTTTCTGACTATAAACTCCCAATCTCTGGGAAAAGTTAATATATGTACCATTTTTAAAGACACTTTTTTTAAAACTAAATATTATTATTGAAACAAGCTGTGTTCTGTTCTCTGTTTGTTGGCATCGACATTTTTTGGCTTTCTTTATTATACAGTTTCATCCGTCAACTGATTAACAAGCGACTCCGGTTAGCGATTGCTTTGCTGTCTGGATCAAAAACACAATGTGGGCAGATAAGCAAATTACTCGTGTCATCCGAAGTCATAACCAGCCAAGCTGAACGGTCAGCGCACTGAAAGCGGAATCACCACCGTGTTTGGTGAGGGTGGATGTATTGTTACACATGAATGAATTTTAATTCTCTCTACATATTCGTTGTGTCAGTAGAAAGAAGAAAAACCGGAGCAAATTCAAAAATAAAGTTTTTTTAAGATAATTTTTTACAGAGTATAAACATAGCTGAAGGAATTTTTTATAACAAAAAGATTCTAATTATGATTGGATTTTAAAAGAAAATATCGGTAATTATTAAATTAAGTGTCATCACCCTCATGTCACGCTACCAGAACGGATATTTCTGACCCACTCTCGCCACCCCTCTCAATTGTCCATTGCTTCCGGTAGGTCCTCAAGGCTACATCCCGTATCGCCACAGAGCTGCTGTATGTAGGTTTGAGCTGGATGTTCTGCCGTTGCTCGTCCATGTGAAGGGGTCCACAGAAATACATCACTCATGAGTTCGTTCTTACTTCTCCAGTAGTGTCCTGCATGTCTGGTTCGTCTAATTTTGATACTTTTTGTGATGGGTGGCAGATGGCCGTACAACTGCTGCTTTGTAGAGTGCTGTCTCCAGGAATTGTTTAATATTGCTTGCAGCATTCTTGTGTAATTGCCATCAAGCTTTTTCTCCATACGTTTAGTTAGCGTCCATGTGGTGCATCCATATAGCAGTATCGATAAGACTGCAGCTTGGAAGAAACTGCGCTTCATTTTATCGGTCAGGTCTGACTTCCATATGACCGAAAGCCAATCGAGGTCAGAAATGTTACGAGAATAAAAACCCATACACTTCCCCCAAAGAATTACATATGAACAGTGTACGATGGTCAATGAGACACTGCTCCTTTGGTCAGTGAACTTGTCAACTAGTTTCAGAGTGCTACCGTTTAGTGTGGAGGTTTCGCCTGTTTGAAACTTTGTTGAAAAACGTTTCCATTTCTTATTTCGGAGAGAAAGTTCTTAATTGCGAGTAGAACTTCCCGTAATTAATTTGATTATTTATTTTGATTATAAATTTGGGCATGAACATATAGTTTTAGAATATCTTCGATACATGAGAAAACACTTCCCTGAATTTCATCGAGAATTCGTTGGACCATTAGTATTGTCATATATGAAGTTAGTTTGTCCCTGGGCAACACCTAGTATCCTTGGCAGGATTTCTTTTCTTTTTTGTTTTTTTTTAAATAGAATGTTTGTTTTATTAATGGAAGCCCGTAGCTGATATTAATTAACTCATAGCAACCATCGTTGAATTTGAATTTGAGAGAAATAAAAATAAAAATAAAAATAAAACTTTTTAAAATGAAAACAGATTGACCCTGAACGCTTGTATTTGTCAGACTGAACTAATAACACTGGCGGAGGGGGTTATTTCTTTTAATAACGGCATAATTTTTACCAAATAAAGTTCGCAAAAGCCTCATTTGAAATTAAATTGGGAATTAAATTTTTAATTAAACCCAATATCATTTTCTGGAGCCTTTATTACATAATTTATTGCCTTATTAATTTGCATATTTTATTTATTTATTTATTTATTTATTCATTTATTTATCTAGTTATTCAGCCATGCTATTTCTTTATTTGAATTTAATTCGATCTGATTTATTCATCGACCATCGTGCACTGTTGATGTGTAATTCTTTGGGGGAAGTGTATGGGTTTTTATTCCCATAACATTTCAGACATTTTTTCATGGGGATGAAAATTCCCGAAAGAGTTTTCAAGTGACACTCGCCCAGCAGTAATAGTGTTTTATTTATTTGACGTACTTTGTCTTTTTTTCTTTTCTTTCTTTCTTTCTTTCTTTCTTTCTATCACATATTCGTCGTTTTATTCGTACCAACTCTTTTCTTTCTTTCTTTTTAGTTACTTCTTTTGTTCCTTTTTCTCTTTTTTGTTTGTTTGTTTGATTGTTTCTTTCTTTCTTTCTTGTCGTGTTTTCGTTGTTTTATAGGTACTTATATTTTGTTTCTTTGTTTTGTTGTTATCATTATCTTTACATATTTATTTAATGTATTCTTTCTTTTTTTTCTCTATCTTTCTTTCTGTCACATTTTCGTCGTTTTATTTGTACTTTCTCTTTTCTTTCTTTTTAGTTCCTTCTTTTGTTCCTTTTTCTCTTTTTTGTTTGTTTGTTTGTTTCTGTCTTTCTTTCTTTCTTTCTAGTTGTCGTATTTTCGTTGTTTTATAGATACTTGCACTTTCTTTGTTTCGTTGTTTCTTTATCTTTTTATGATTGCTGTTATTATTATCTTTATATATTTATTTGATGGATTCTTTCTTTGTTTCTGCGTTTCTTTGTTTATTTCTTTCTTTCTTTTTTCTGTCACATTTTCGTCGTTTTATTCGTACCAACTCTTTTCTTTCTTTCTTTTTAGTTACTTCTTTTTTCCTTTTTCTCTTTTTTGTTTGTTTGTTTGTTTCTTTCTTTCTTTCTTTCTTTCTTTCTAGTAGTCGTGTTTTCGTTGTTTTATAAATACTTACACTTTTTTTGTTTTTGTTTGTTTGTTTGTTTCTTTCTTTATTATAACTGTTTTTATTATCTTTACATATTTATTTAATGGATTCGTTCTTTCTTTCTTTCTTTTTTTAACCTCTTTTTGGCTTATTGTTTTTCTTTCTTTGCTTATTTGTTTATATGTTTGCTTGATTGTTTCTACAAGTCGCTTTTTGGTTGTTTTTAGGTACTTCATCATCTTCATCATGTCACGCTGCTAGAGATCTCCCTAACTCTCTCTCTCTCGCCACCCGTCACTATTGTCCATCGCTCCCAGTAGGTCTTCCAGTACTGTATCAGTACAGAGCTGTTGTATATAGGTTCAAATTGGTCATTCTAACTTTGCCCGTCCATGTGAAAAGGTCCATAAGAGTATGTCGCTTATGAGTTCGTTCTTACTTTTCCAGCTGTGTCCTTCATGTATGGTTCGTCTAATTTGGATGGTTTTCGAGATGGGTGGTACGTAACCGTACAGCAGCTGTTTTGTTGGGTGTTTCCTACAGGACTAGATGATGCTGCGAGCTTTATTGAACAAGTTTAGGTACTTTCTTTTTTCTTTCTTTCTTTTTAATTAATTCTTTTGTTTCTTCCTTTTTCACTTTCTGTTTGTTTGTTTGTTTGTTTGTTTGTTTCTTTCTTTCTTTCTTTCTTTCTTTCTAGCAGTCGTTTTTTCGTTATTTTATAGGTTCTACTTTCTTTCTTTTTTATGATTTTCTTTTCTCTCAGTTCCTTCTGATTGTTTTTCTTTCTTTCTTTCTTTAGTTAATTCTCGTTGTCATTTCTTCATTAATTTGTTTGTATCCATCTTCATAGACTCTTTCTTTCTTTCTTTCCTTCTTTCTTTCTTCGTATTTTTGCTTAATGGAATAGTTTATATCTCTTTTCTTTCTTTCTTTCTTTCTTTCTTTCTTTCTTTCTTTTGCTTAATGGAATAGTTTGTAGCATAAAAGATTTCAAATTACTATTTTGACTGTTTTGGTCCCGAACTCATATTTTCGACCAATGAGAATATTTCATACCATTCTGCCCGCGTCACTTACCCGCGCAACAATAAAAAGGCGGGGTAATATTCTTTCATCTTCTTCTACGCAGGCCTTTCGAGAAGGGCAAACTTATCCTGTCTTCCTCTTCTCGCTTCCCCACTGGCTAGCAGCAGAACAAGCCAGCCAATATGACAGAGGACACATTCTCTCTTCGCTTCGTAGCAGCAGGAAGGACCAGCCAGCATGAAAGACCACATTCACTCCTCTTCACTGACTCTTATTCACTGACTCTCTCTCACATATTTCGAGCAGTCCACTAAGCACCATGAGGAGACCTCATCCAATTTATGGACCGTTGGTGTCTGGGAAATCATTCTTTGATCATTCATCTTTCCTTCTAAACCAACGAATCCTCGGAGAAATAAATTGAATATTTTTAACTCCTGCTTTGACTTTGGCGTCTTTATTCCTTTTTAACTCTACACCTGTCTTCTTCTTCTGCAACTTACAGCACAAGGTCTTTTTTTTGTCTCAAAAATCCCTAATTGAAAACTATCAATATGTTCGTCAACTCATTTGTTATTCCTTTTAGTATAACAAGAAGCAACAGAACTCTACAACCTCAACTGCCATTTTGTATAAATGGTTATGATAGCTACCACCATTTTATTTCTTTTCTTTTGGGTGTGTCCTCGTGGTGTCATGGTTAAAGCGATGGACTCCGGAATCGTAGTAAGCGAGTTTGAACTCCAGGCGCACTATTACTTTCACTTTCGGACAAATACCTTTGGGAAAGGCATGAACCCCCTTGTCCTCCCACGGGTAAAATAGTACCACATCTGTTCTTCTAGAAGGATGGCTTTGGCATTAAATAACCTACAAATGTTGATATGCCAGTAAACAAAGAAACAAAACAATCTTTTCTTTCTTTCTTTCTTTCAGTTGTAACCAAACAAAAGGTCGCTGAATGAGAAGTGGAGATTGGAAATGACATGAAAATCTTTATAACGTTAAGCAAATACAATACTCGCCAGAGGCGAAAAGAAGGTACCCACTGCTAGTGATGACTACTTAGTCAGCATAAATCAACCCCCTCAGAATTGTGTCCAAAATATTTATGAGGAATGGGACACACCCATTTCTGTTCATCGGTGGGGTATATAACACTTTTTTTATTTCGTTTTTTTTTTCTCAAAATACGCTGGTCCCAAATCACTTTGACTTGAAGTTGTAGTATTTTAGGATACTGTCTATGAATCAAATTGATCTGTTTTAAAAGAATTAGTATTGTATAGGAATATTTGATAATATCATCATCATCGTGTCGTGCCACTAGCACGGATATCCCTGACCCTCTCTCGTCACTTCTCCCTATCATTCATCGCTTTTGGCAGGTCTTCAAGGCTACATCCCGTATCCTCATATAGCTGCTGTATGTACGTTCGAGCTGGTTGTCCAGCTTTTGCTTGGCCATATGCGGGGGTCCATAGGAGTACATCACTGAAGAGTTCGTCCTTGCTTCTCCAGTGTCCTACGTGTCTGGCTCGTCTAACTTGTATAGTTTTCGTATGTAGCAGTAAATTATTTTTTTTTATTAAGAATAGTTAGTTAAGTTATAATTGTTTATGAAAGATTATTATAATTATTAGTTACTTGAAACCATATAACTATGTACAACCAAGAGATTATCATTAAAAAGTTATCTGAAAGCACTTAATTTTGCATAAAATATACGTGGTGTATTCAGTAAGTTTCCAGACTTTTTTGTACAGGCATTTAAAATTGTCACAGACTTTTGAAAATTCAGTATGTTATTACTATACATCTTATGAGATGACCGACTAATTTTTATGATTTCAGGTTCAAATGAACAGATACAGCAGCAATTGGAATACACCATACTAAAGCCTGATTGTCACAGCTGGTGAATTTCAAAAATCCAATCTGGACTATAGGAGAACGATATGCAATAAAATTCTGTATTAAACTTGGAAAAAATGCCATGCAATAAAAGCTGGATCTACTGCTATGACCCAGAGACCAAGAGACAGAGTTCCCAGTGGGAGCATGCTGGCTCTCCCAGACCCAAGAAGGCCAGACAGAGCAAATCCATCACAAACTTTTGATTATCCCTTTTTTTGACGGCACTGGCATGATCTACATGCACTGAGTTCCTACTGGACAGACAGTCAACAAGAAATACTTTTAAGGAAGTTCTGGAAGAGGTTCCGTCGGAATAGGCCAGCACTCTTCAAATCGGGTCAGTGGCATTTCCAGCAGGACAATGTACCAGTCCACAACTCCATCCTTGTCACAGACTATTTGACCAAGATGGGCATCAAGACAGTTCCTCACCCTCCCTATAGTTCAGACGTTGCTCCCTGTGACTTTTGGTTATTCCCTAAGCTCAGAGGCTGTCGTTATGAGACAATTGAGGAGATGAAAGTGGCTGTGACGATGGTGATTGACACACTCACACAAGAGGACTTCCATGTGGCTATCCAGAATTTGTGGGAACGGTACAAGTGCATTGCAGCCGGAGGAGATTACTTCGAAGGGGACTAGAGTTTCATGTGTGTACAATCAATAAAAGTACCCATATGAAAAAAGTCTGGAAACTTATTCATTTATCCTCGTAAGTATTGGATAGGAATAATTGAAATCAAATTGGGAGCAAATTATTTGTATTAGATAAGAATACTTGATATTACATAACCATGGTTAAAAATAAAGTGAAAAAGTAAAGTTGGCGAACGTAGTCGAGGGGGACCCAGAGAGTCCCTTTTCAGTAGCTACTACACTACGGTGTAGGGGAAGGTGCAACTCCATTCCCTGGATTTCTCCAATCTAACTTTGATACTAACCTTATAATACTGAGTGTTAAGCAATGCTGTATCAAGTACAATTTTTTTGTCTTTGGTATGACTCGATCTGGGATTGAACCGTGGGCCATTATATAAATATAAATGTGTGTAATTCTCTGACTTATAGGGATGAGACATGTTAACATGCTGTTAAAATCAATTAATATACAATAATAAACATAAAAGCATTTAATCAAAGCGTTGTAAGTCGCCATCAAAAGCAATATCGAGTCACTTCCTACTTATAGAATTTGTATTTTCAATAATTGCTAGTAAAAAATTATAATGTTCTTGATGAGTTCGAACGATGACACATACCTATTATCATCAGGAGAGAGAGAGAGAGAGAGAGAGAGAGAGAGAGAGAGAGAGAGAGAGAGAGAGAGAACATAACAAGAAAGAAAGAAAGAAAGAAAGAAAGAAAGAAAGAACAGGTGATGCTGTACAACAAAGCTTATCGTCTTCTTTAATGGAAGAATGAAAAAAGGGAGAACACAGAAGGAAAAATAGCGGGTAAAATACACAGGAGAAATAGAGAGAGAGAGAGAGAGAGAGAGAGAGAGAGAGAGAGAGAGATGAGTCAGATAAAAATATATTAAGAAAGGAAGAAAGAAAGAACGGGAAGTAATTCAGAGGAACGGAAGAAAGGAATGAGGACAGAAAGAATGAAAGAAAGAAAAGTTGAGAAGAGAGGGAGAATGTGTGTGTTTCAGTGAGAGAGAGAGAGAGAGAAGTGAATACAATATATAAACATAGATACGAAGGTCATACAAAAAGTTACAACCTTCACTCCAAAAGAAGTGTCATAACTGAATATTTATATTTTGGCATATATACTTCTGCTTCTTATAAAACTAGAAAAATCTGAATTAGTTTTTCTACACGGAAAGCTTATGTTTCTGAGTGTCTATTTTGATAACTTTCCAAATAATCTTCTATTTTTATTTATTTCTTGTTCTCTTTTCTTAGCCCAAAATTATTAGAGAGGAAAATAATAGACTAACTGGGAATCTCAAATTAAGTGATATTAATATTAAAAAAACATTCATTGACATATATATAATTTAATTTCTAGACAAGATTACGAAAGCAAAAAAAAAAAAAAAAAAAAAAAAAACGAAAACATTCATTGCGGTCACTGACTTTTGCAAATGATGTGAATTATTTTTTAATTGTCCGTATACAACTATTGCCGGCTAAATTTTAAAATTATTTTTGCTTGTAAACGACAAAATTTAATGCAGTGCAATGGGGCTTCAAATCTCACTATAACGAGAATTAAATGAGAAATTATGAGATTTAAACATGATGTGATGAGATCGAAAAAGAGATGCTATGATTCATAGTTTTTCAATATTACTCTCAAATATTGTTACTTTTTTAAAAAGTTTTCTCCAAGTATAAAAAATGTTTATCATTTTGAATTTGTGATTTTCAATATCTTCCTAAGTCATCCAAATATTACAAAAATTATCATTATATATATATATATATAATGATAATTTTTGTAATATTTTGTGATATATATATATATATATATATATATATATATATATTGTAATATATATATATATATATATATATATATATATATATATATATATATCTTTAAGTAAAACTAAAACCGGTCACATTAAGATTATAAATTTATTTCCATCATGTTATGGGTATTGATATGAATCAATAACACCAAAAATAACAGTACTTCTTCAGATCTAATGGATAAAATCATTCAGAATAGACACAGGAAGGAAGGGCCTAACGTGTCCGGTTTTTGTTTTTCTTAAAGAAATTATTGCTCTGAGATGTCAGTTACATTGAGCTCTTTACCAGGAAAATTTAAATGTTCATAGTTGAATGATTTTTCGTCCTGACGGAATTATTCCCGACTCCGGTTTAACTGGACTGAATAATATATATATATATATATATATATATATATATATATATATATATATTTGTGTGTGTGTGTGTGTGTTAACCAACTCCTCCGAACAGTAATGATCAGACTAAAGCTAAATATTTAAGCGAAAATTAACAGATTTGAGTTCAGAGTTTTCCTTCTAGAGTGGTGGCTATTTCAAGGTCAAAGAATCCAGTTCACTCACCTATTTGCCTATTACCAGAGGGAAAAATAGTTGTGCCTTTCCCAAGGCTATTAGTAAGTAAGTAAAGTTAGCGACCATAGTCGAGGGTGACCCGAAGGCTCCTTTTTCGATAGCTACTACACCAAGGTGTAGGGGAGGGCGCTACTCCATTCCCTGGATTGCTCCACTTTACCCTTGAACCGTACCTTATAATGCTGAGTGTTAAGCAAGGTGGTATCAAGTTCCATTTTTAAAGTCCTTGGTATGACTCGACCTGGGATTGAACCCAGGTCTCCCGGGCCATTGGCGAACACTCTAACCGCTGGGCCAATGTCCCGGTTTAAGGCTGTGAAAAACAAATATGTCCTGACAATGTGAATGCAGGGAGAGATTCTGTCTGAAGGAGTCTGAACAAATCCCTCCGAAGACGGTCCCAAGCACTTGATCTTTCGCGTGCGTCGTTGCAAAGAATCTTAAAGAAGGATATTCAGTTGTACCCATGCAGAATCCAGATCAAGTATAAACTCACACCAACTGACATTGAAAAACGTTTAGTGATGTGCCAGTGGTTCGAAAACAAGATTGAAGAGGATCCTGCATTCCTTGATGATGCTTGGTTCTGCGAAGAAACTCACTTTTGATTCTGTGGACCGGTTAATAGCAATAAACGAGTGTACTTGGGCGCAGAAGCTCCAGACGAGGTACTTCAGAGGCCCTTTCACTCTCTGAAATGCACGGTCTTGATGTCCATCTCAAAATATAAAATAATCAGAACGTTTTAATTTGAAGACGCAGACGAGGAGACATTCACCGTCACAAATGTGCTGAACAAGTTCTGTAAGACACTTGGAACACGTTGTGGTGTGAATCGAGATATGAAATGGTTCCAACAAGATGGGGCAACTCCACTTACAGCTAACATCATGATGGAGTAGCTCAAACATTTATTCCCAAATCGGCTGATCAGCAGGTGCAACGCACTCGAGTTGTCTACGCATTCAACTGATCTGAATAGCCCAGATTTTTATCTCTGGGGTTCTTGAAGGATAACGTGTACGAGAACAATCAACATCTAATGCTGAACTCAAAATGGCTATCAATCAGAAGATTCGTGCCAAACCGAAAAAGCGTGCGTCAGGGTAATTGACAACTTTGCTCGATTAATTTAAGTCTGCCATCAGCGCAATGGCGATCATTTGGAACACATCCTGTAAAAAAATGCATCCTTTGAGTTAGAAACATCAAATCAATGTTTTTATAATTGATATTATATCAGTTTCCAGGACATGCAATCTTTTTTTGAGTTTCTTGTCACGGTGATAAATCATTATCATACTGATAGGTTGGATCTATTTTGAGACACACTCTATAATCACAGTCATCTAGAGAATAGACTTCGGGTTGTACAAGCTCTTGCCACTTTAATGTCTTGATATAAAGATGTTACTTTTTGTTCGGCTTTCTTATCTGATTTTTCATCTGATTTTTTATAGACCTAAAGTCTTACGGCGGTGGAGGATTGATAACGTGTGCAGATTTGCCAAGTTGGGAGCGTAGAGTTACAAACCCACATTGAAGCGGTATGAATCTTATAGTAGTCTCAGTATTGTCTCTTCATATAACAGGGACTGACTTCTGTGGAGATTCACGTGTCTGAGTGCACCTTTTTTAGGGAGAGCACTGTTCTCCCAGTTTAATGGGAAGCTGCTGGAACAGGTGCGTCAAACAATGGCTGTCATATTAATGCGAGTCACCTGCCTGCGCCAAAAGGTGATTCATCCTGACAGGAACAACAAAAGTAGTATCTATCTCAAAGAAAAATCTAAGCTCAAAATTTGCTGTTGGAATCTGAGAACTCTTCATGATAATAGACTCGCCAATTACCCTGAGCGAAGAAGTGTATTAGTTTCTGAAGAACCGCAAAAGTTAAATATTGACATAACAGCTTTCTCTGAGATGTAACTATTTGGGGATTTGGTTTGGTTTGTGTTGATTTGGTTTTATTAAATATCAACCACTGTAGGTTATTTAATGCCAAATCCTCTTTATACTTATATATTAAATATATATAATTTGGTTTGGTTTGGTTTGGTTTTATTGCATATCAACCACTGTAGGTTATTTAATGCCAAATCCTCCTTATACTTATATATCAAATATATATAATTTGGTTTGGTTTGGTTTTATTGAATATCAACCACTGTAGGTTATTTAATGCCAAATCCTCTTTATACTTATATATTCAATATATATAATTTGGTTTGGTTGGTTTTATTGAATATCAACCACTGTAGGTTATTTAATGCCAAATCCTCTTTATACTTATATATCAAATATATATAATTTGGTTTGGTTTGGTTTTATTAAATATCAACCACTGTAGGTTATTTAATGCCAAATGCGTCTATACCTTGAAACTTCTATTCGTGATTGAAAATTTCTCGATGAACAACCGGAACATAAATTCTACACAATATTTCTCAAATGTCAAATGACGTAATTTAAAACAACAAACGCTGATTCATTAATCAAACGGCTAACTTTTTCTTGTCATAAACGGCCAACTTCTTTTTTGTTATACAAATTTTCCTGGGTTTTTATATTTTACACATTTTACACATTCATCGTTGATTTAACATCACTGATATCATCCCCCTTTGTCCTGATGATGGTTCACTAGAACCGAAACGCTATAGTGTCGATTTGCTTCTCAATAAATCTCCCCTTTTACTTGGATTACCTTGTTATCAATTTTTCTTTACATAGATATTAAATATATAGGATTTGGTTTAGCTGGGTTTTATAGCATATTAATCATAGTAGGTTATTTAATGTGAAATCCTCTTTATATATATATGTATATATATATATGGTTTGTAAACACATTTAGTAGATAAAATTCTTAAATGATCCTGAGCTTTTTTTTGCACAGAGTCAAATGGTTTCAAGTACTGTTATATGACAGTCACAATTTAACAACAGTCATTTGTTAGCACACCTATTTGATCTATTTGAACCATTGATAGGACCCTATTAGGTGCTGCCACTCAGGGTCAGAATGGAACTGGGATTAATGGCAATGAAGGGGTTCTGCACATTCCCCAAATATTCAATATATATATATATATATATATATATATATATATATATATATATATATATATAGTGTTCTTTGAAAGAAAGGGACACTGCGACACGAGTTCAAATCCTGGACGAGACTGATAGCATTTCACATAGCACTAATAACCTTGGAAAAGGTATGAATCCAATTATTCTCCCTCCAGCTATGGGTAAATAGTAGGAAAGACTAGGTTCTTCAGCCTTGGTGAGGCAACTAGTCTAGGAGAAGGAAAACTCTGAATTCAAACCTGTTAAACTCCGCTTAAAAATCGACCTTGTGTCATATCCAGCCCGAGCGGAGGGGTTGGGTAAATATAGTTATTAAGTTACGTATTTCTCTGATGTATGTTCGATCGTTTTACGCTCAAGCTCTTCAAGCATCGGAGGAGTTTACGATTTTGTTCTATGAGACTCTTCAGAGCACAATAATGATTATCCCAAGGAAGAAAACTTATTATTCATAAGGATTCTAATGCTTATGGTGGAAAAGACCAGGAAACTAGAGGCACAAGGGGTTATTTTAGCATTGGGAAGGTTAAATCCAATGAGCTTAGATTACTGGAATTCACTCTCAATCTGCAATAGTTTCTTTTATGTAAAACTCAAACACAAAGCAACCTGGTATCATTCTCCAAGCATAGACACATGATTGATTTCATACTTACTCACAAATAGATTTCTGATATTTGTTGTGTGAAAGTACTACGCAGTGAAGACTTTAATACGGATCACAGACTGGTGCATGGTAAAATTTCAATCAGCATCCGTAAAAAGATTCGTTTAGTAGTAAAATCTAAACGTATCAATGATATAAAACTGGTACAAGTAAGCATATACTCATCTGTTTCAGACTCCTTCATTATACAGTTTTTGACGTGACACTGGAAGGATTTTACATCTTAAGTTTATGCGATTGTCAGTGACAGTCTAACTTTGAATCAAGGAAACATCAACACTGGTTTGACTGTTATAACGTCGTTATTGATGAAGTCTTGGTGAAAAAGTACATGATCCATGCAAAATTTCCTCGTGAGAAAAATACCACAAATCATACTTGTGATGTTAAAACTTATAAAGAGTTTGAATAAAC
Source organism: Sepioteuthis lessoniana (assembly GCA_963585895.1). Lineage (NCBI taxonomy): Eukaryota > Metazoa > Mollusca > Cephalopoda > Myopsida > Loliginidae > Sepioteuthis > Sepioteuthis lessoniana. The sequence goes on from OY757907.1 coordinate 60,974,289, forward strand.
TTTGCAGTGTGAAATTAGATGAATGGAAAATGAGTGGTGGGCCCACATCTCATCTGTAATTCAGTTGGCTTTTGTTGCAGAAAACTACAATTTTTTTTTACAATCTCCTGCATGAAGTCTTTGGTTCACATGCATCAACCGTTTTTTCATTGATTTCAAAAGATACCATATCTCTCATTAAGGAGCCTGCTAAAGTCTTGGAAAATTTGTATGAGCACTTTATAGATCTCTTTGATGATCCTGAAGCAGTTTATCTGGAAATCAAACCTCAGTATGAGATCATTACGAGAATAAACTGACTGGCGGATATGAATGAATTGAAATAAGCAATCAAACAAGTAAAAAGCGGAAAAGTTCTTGGACTGGGTTGAACACCCGTAGAAATATTAAAAAATGGGACAACAGTTGAGAAAGGAAATAACGTCATGTTTAAGAAGATGCTTATACATGTAATGTTTTTGATTGTATTCTGCTCTCTAAATCAAGATAAGTCAATTAAAAGACACAAAAGTTAAGTTGATGACCTTTGTCAAGGGTGACCCAAGGGCTCCCTTTTCGATAGCTACTACACCAAGTTGTAGGGGAGGGTGCTACTCCTTTCCTAAGATTGCTCCACTTTACCCTTGATCCTTACCTTATAATGCTGAGTGTTAAGCAAGGCGGCATCAAGTACCATTTTTTGATTCTTGGTATGACTCGACCTGGGATTGAACCTAAGTGTTCAGGGCCATTACACAGTGTTACACAAAAACTTTCTTCTTGTATGGCATCAAGTAACATTTACAGAACTGACCTCGTTTATTATTCAACTCTTTACCATAAGATTTTCAAGAACGCTGCCGAACTGAAAAATCATCTGAGAGAAGAATAGTCGAAGATGAAGTATCAATCGAGATGATGATAGAGAATCAAGAGACAGGGATCATTTGTAAGGATGGAACAATCATATATATATATATATATATATATATAAGTAGTAAAGTTGGCGAATGTAGTCGAGGGTAACCAGAAGGATCCCTTTTCAATAGCTACTTCACCGAGGTGTAGGGGAGGGCGCTACTCCTTTCCCTGGATTGCTGCACTTTACCCTTGATCCTTACCATATATTGCTGAGTGTTAAGCAAGGAGGTATCAAGTGCCATTGGCGAACACTCTACCCACTAGACAATGAGCCGATTATAAATGAAGAAAATAGGAAAATAAAGTAATCCAAAAGTGATGAATTTATTATTAAGCTTATGTGACCTTTGTATATACATTTTTCTTTTCCTCTGTTATTATTTTTTATTAAAACATCTGTTGGTCGTTCGAGCAGCACTTGTTTCACCATCTTAAAGTCTTGATGAAGGTTTACGAAGCCGAGACGTTTTGACGTTGACTTTTCTTTATGAGTCAAAGAGAAAGCGTCAATCCAGATGATGACGGAGAATTAAGAGAGAGCAATCATCTGTCAGAATGGGGGTAATGATGTCTATATATATATATGTGTGTGTGTGTGTGTGTGTGTGTGTGTGTGTGTGTGTGTGTGTATGTGTCTATTAAAAAAGAGAAATATAAATAAGGTATGTTTTTATGTGCAGGATGCTATAATAGCAGAGCAATTATTAGACTTTGACATATTATCATAATGAATTCTAGAAGTGTTACACAATGTTTCTTGTGGTGTAAATAATCATGAGATGAAAACGAGTGATATGTGGCTAATCAGTCTTATTCACAATGTAGTGAATAGTTACATGTTAAGGTGAAAAAAGACCGGACATATGTGTGTGAGGGAATATGTGTGTAAATATATATATATATGAATGAGACAGTCCAAATGTAAGAGAATATATATATATATATATATATATATATATATATATATAATAGGTGTGTTAATAAAGAATCAAGAACCATATTAGTTTGATACTAAACAAGATAAAAATAAAGGAAATGTCAATCTTCTTCAAAAAAAGCATTTTGTTTAACGCCATATCAACTCCTCATGGGTTATTCAATGCTGAAGTTTCCTTCATTTGCAAACGTTTTTTAACAATCAACAGAATTTTCATCTTTCCATTGCAATATTTATTTAAATCGTACCGTTTGATAAATGTGTCCATAGTAATTATTTGTTTGTACACAGTTATATGGTTTCTAGTTTTCCTATTCAATATTATTCATTTGCAAAAAAATTATTTGATTTATTAGTAGTAACTTCTAGTCCGGTTCACAGTGGACCAGGGAGTAATGCCAGCAAATGCTTACACCACCATTTTCAGAGCTCAAAAAAAAAAAAAAGGATTCACGACTGGGTTTTACTTTATCTAGTATAATCAAGTGCAATACATATACATTATACAAGGTGATTCACAATTGTTGAAATAAAGCAATGACAGTTAAGATTTTTTCGGTTGACTTTATTCTCTTTCTCTTTTCGCTGGGAAATAGATCATATTTTCATATATTTAATAGCGAAATCATGATTTGGACAATGGAGCAGAAGATACTTTTGAGGAACGACATATGACGAAACATATATCTTTCTAGACTGCTTAAATGAGATGAAAAAAAAAAGCAAGTTCCGTTTCAACAAACTTCCGAACCGAAGTCAGATTTTCAGGTTGGTTGAGAACTTTGAAACTTGTAAAGACGGAGGGCAACGGATTCTCTTAACACCTTGGCATTCAATACGATCAATTGTTATCAATAACTTTGAAAGCCGTATTCAACAGCGCTTTCAAGTAAAAGACGGACATCTAATTGGTTGGTTGGTTGTTTTGTTTTACGGCGTATCAGCTCTTTTCTGGTCATTTAACGCCGAATTAAATTTCAAACAATTCAATTTAGTATAGGAATAATTTTTGTTTACAAACAGTTAAATGTCAAAACAGTTCTATTTCAAACAATTCAGTTTAGCATAGGAACACGGATTTAAAGTCAAAAACAGTTCTATTCAAAACAATTCAGCTTGGCATAAGTACACAGTTTAGTTCTATTCAAAACAGTTCTATTTCAAATAATTCAGTTTAGCATTAATTCGGAGTTTCAATGTCAAAACATTTTTATTTCTAACAATTCAGTTCAGCATAAGTACACAGTTTAGTTCTATTTGACCTCTTGATAGGACCCTATCAGGTGCTACCACTTCGGGCCAGGTTGGACCTGGGAACGACGGCAATGAAGGAGTTCTCTGCATTCCCCAAAGCTCCAGGATTACTGGAACCTCACCATCAGATTGCTTAGTATCATATCCGGGACACTCGTTGGAGGGGTCTTACACTTCTGTTAAATGGTCAGTATATATAATGGCATCAATCTTTATCAGGATATCAGTGACTGATTTTCAAAACAGATAGACTGACTGGTCGCCTTGTTTTGGATGACAATATCAGGATAGACTATTTGATGTTGAAAAAATTAACTTAATAACTTAATTGTTTTCTTTGTTTAATGGCATATTCATCTTCATGAGTTATTTAATGCCAAACTCATTCTCGTAGAAAAGAAGTCATATTGCTTAACTCATACCTTGGAAGATTAGGGGGTTCATGCCTTTCCTAAAAGGATTAGTGAAAAGTGAACGTAATAGCGTGACTTGATTTTGAACTCGTCGACTTCAAGACCACAGTCCAGCACTTTAGGCATTACACTATAGGGAATCCTCCTATGTATATCTCAGTTTCTTATTTCGGGTATTGTAATGGTTAGCACTTTAGACTGGCAGACCTACACAAGTGAGTTCAAGTCTCAATGGGTGCTATATTCATACGGCCTTATGCCTAATCTCAACAAAACGTTTACTAAATTACTACTCATTTCCCAAAGTGATAATAACTAGTCACCAACATATCTGTTTCGATTCTCTTAAATCAGCAGTTTCGATACTTTTTTAATTCGCATTTTTTGATGAAACAGGATTGTGCAAGAACAGCATTTTCCATATTCACGAGATTTAGCTCTGAGACTTTATCTTGTTTCCTAAACCGAAAATTTATCTCAAGCGTGAGACTTAAGTATATGAAGTACATTAAAGCAACTGAGGCGACTCGATTTCACACTATGTTTACAGTGGAGTTTTAAAGGTACTTTGATAAATGAAAAACTCACAGGAATAGGCGTGTTAAATGCCAAGGGGCATATTTCGAAGATATTCACATTTAATTCTTGATTCCTTTCCAACTTGGTCAGTGCAATTTCAGTCTCTGATACATTTGAACGCTCCTTGTGATTTTTTTCTCTCTTGGGTTTTGTGGGATCCAAATAAGGACATAGATAGATAGATAGATAGATAGATAGATAGATAGATAGATGAACAGACTGAGATACAGTTATAGATAAAGAAAATAACGTGATAGATAATAAACACTCTACGATAGATAGATAGATAAAAAGTTTGAGATGTATATGGAACAAACATATATATATATATATATATATATATATGTATATATAAGTGTTGAGAGAGAGAGAGATAGAGAGAGAGAGGTACAGAGAGAGATTGAAAGAGAGACAAATGAAAAATGTCAATGAGAGAGAAGCCTGAACGCCTCGTAGTAATACAACCAGGAAAGGCGATATATATATATATATGTGTGTGTGTGTGTGTGTGTGTGTGTGTGTGTGTGTGTGTGTGTGTGTGTGTGTGTGTGCGCGCGCACGCTTGTGGGGGATCGAGCGCTAGATTCATTGAGATATAAATGTTCATGCGTAGTACGATTTTATCATCTAACAATGCTGTGTGTAATGATTTAATAATGCAACTTGCGCATGCGCGCCTTGCATTTGAAGCAAGGTCCGTGACAAGTACCGTTTAATTTCTATAATGGACTTTCTTGAAATAACAATATTTCACACCCAATCAAACTCACAATCTTAAATGGCAATTTGCCATTAGTGCAAACGTCCCATTAGATTTTCAAGTTAGTCACAGCAGCCATTGTTGGCGGCGAAGTGAACGGATGCCGTCCAGAAAGAATAAGAGAATAACGGAATAGAAGAATGTAGCGAGTATATGGGTTTCTTCATTATTATGGGTTTTTTATACATATTTTTGTCATGTATGAAAGGTTTGCGTTGTTCCTCCTAACGTGAGTTGACAACATGAAAGGAAAAGCACAGCCGTTGCAAAAAAAGAAAAAAAGAAAAAAATTAGAAATAAAATAAATAAAATCATTTCTCCGTCCACAAATATTAATCGATTTTATTTTATTCTTTTAAATTTTTTCTCGAGATTTTATAATGGGAATAAGTGACAGCACGGATTTATTTATTTTATTTTCATTGCATTGTTGAATTTTTTCTAATTCATGTCATCCTTATTTTTATTTATTTGATTTTTTTTCTTTAAGAGAAGTTCTGCTTTTCAAAAGGAATAATTTCATTTCGAAATTTCACTAGAAAACAAAAGAAATCATTGAATGAAAAAAATGACAAAGAATTATTTTAACCACAGTTGAAGTCTTAACGTAGTCTACTCTTACAGTGACCCGAGATGGCTATTTGATTATTTTAGACTATTTGAGGGTCACCGTTTTGCTGTAAGTTGAAATAAAATATCACCATGTGAATATCTGCAATGTAGGCACGTACACAATCTTTTGATGTCATGTTGCAAAGCGTAAATACTTATTTTGATATTTTCTTTATGGGTTTAATTGAAAGATAATAGAAAGAATTTAGTCATAAAGAATAAAACATACTTTTAAGAACTTGAAATTTGTTTAAGAGTGATAGTTTATATGTTTGTCAGCAAAATATTTTGATTATGCAATGAGGGATGGGTCTGTCTACAAGGAAACGGGCCTCTGTTGTTGTTTTTTTCCTAATAAGCAAATATAAAATTTGATTGGAAGAAATTTAGTCTACTTAATGTTTAATTACTGCTTAATGTTTAATTACTGTGTTGTAAATAGAAATTTTCAGTTAAGATACTTACAAATGTACCATATTCACAATTAATGCTATGTGCTAAATGGACATATAATGTTCATAACGATAGAACATATAAAGAACATAGGAATCTCGGAATTCGAAAACACGTAACGACTTCTTATTCAGGTACGAAACCTTTTTATTAACTTTGAGTTAAAGGTTTCGACATAAGGAGGAGAGAAACAATCTTCTATGCCGTCTTATTCATTTGGCTCCCAACTCAAGCGCCTCCCCCCTAGGGCGCAAGTTCGCCTCACGTCTGCAAGCTCCAAAAGTCGATCCTTCTCGTTTGGCGTCTAGTACCCAACTCTTTAACTTCCTTCAGATTCTCACACAAACCTCCGCGCACTTCCGGTGCGTGACGTCACCCACACCTTGTCACCGCGTTTCGTCTCAGACTATTATGACATCTGAGCGACACCTTCATCCGCCTGCGCGCGCCTGCGTTAATACCTGCCTCATTGTTGCACCTAACTAACCCATGTGCTGAGCCAAAAGTTTCTCAGCCTGACTAAATTCAAAGGCATGAACCGAAATCCCTCGGCTATTATATAACACAAATACATTTTTATATACATGGTATATTTTTCAGTTAGACGAGTCAAATATCAAATTGTTACATAACATTCCCCATTCTAATCCTAAATATACATAATTTGACAAACTATATCCTTATTGGTTGTTTGGTTGGGTTTAATGGCATATCAACCAGTGTTGGTTATTTAATGTCAAACCCTGTTAATACATACATATATATAATATATATAATTCGTAAACATATTTTGTAAACTAAACGTAAGTCATTTGTTTACACACAGTTAAATGATCAAACAGTTCTATTTCTAATAATTTGAATTAACATAAGTCATTTTTTGCAGAGACAGCAAGTGTCAAACAGTTCTTTTTGACCCATAGATAGAACCCTATCACGTGCTACTACACTGGGTGAGACTGGACCTGCAACTAATGGTCAGGAAGAGGTACTCCATATTCCCCAAAGCTCCAGGGCAGGCGCCTCACTATCAGATCGTTTAATGTCATAATAAATGTCATAATTAGGACGCTCGTTGTTGAGTCTTACCTCACTGAAGAGTTGCAGTCGGTGTATTCTAATACTCCCCAGCCGAGTGGGCTGACTATGTTCTGAATTATTTAAAGTACAAAGAAACATAAATAAGAAAATTTCTGAAATCCGTTTTCTTAGTCAATTAACAAGTGGGAACCATTAACGTTTTATAAGAACAGAAATTATTTGACTTTTTCAAATCTAAAAGAAATACAGAATTTTCTTTTAATTCAAAGGAGTACTATTAAAATAAATAATCGGAATAAATTAATAATGGTGTTCAGATATCAAAAAATCTCTTAAGCTTTGAAACTCTGTCAAAGTTTGAAACAAATAAAACAGTATTTAAAAAATTTAGTTGAAAAAAATCGTTCAAGTGAATTGAACAGACAAACAGGTGTCTTCTGACTGTAAAAAATACATAAACTCTCTTCCATCGATCTTAAATTCAGAATAGTTTTGTGATTAAAAAATCACACAATCCCCACCTATATATATGTGTGTGTGTGTGTGTGTGTGCGTGTGTGTGAGTGTGTGAATGCGTGCGTGCGTGTGAGTATATATATATATATATATATGAGTATATATATATATATATATATATATATATATATCCTACGGTACAGGGTTTTAAAATAGGTTTAAGTAAACCATACATTATGAGTTCTAAAATAAGGACTTTTTTTTTGGTCATTTTTTAAACTTATAATGTGTGTTCTACTTAAAACTGTTCCTATATATATATATATATATATATATATATATATATATAATGTTAAAAGAAATGCAAATTAAAGTCTTTTTGCATAAAAAGAGTGCTCACTGCTCTTATGGCAGAGCAGGTATAAAACTTATTAATAGTAGAATTATGGACACTATACGTCCGTTACTTTAAGTTTCAACGTGTTTGACACAATCTTCAAATGTGAGGGTGAAAAAAGCGGCCAGTCAAGGGTCTATGATAGCGTGAGTTATAGTCACGAGATAGATATTAATTCACCTGAAATTAACACAAAAACAACTTATTTAGGTATTAATACACGTGATATTCAAGTGAAAGAGGAAAAAAAGTTATTTTTAGTCTAAGACAGAGGAAAATATATATTGCGACTAATCAGAGCCAGGTAGTAGATGACGCAGGAAATTTTTATTGACATGTCTACACTTCAATATCAATTCGTTTCTTTTGTTTTGTAATTTTTTTCATCAAATTTTAGAATAGGTAATTTTTCTTCCTGACACAATCTGCAACTATTGTCACCACATTTATAAGTTGTGATTTTTTTTACAATGTCTCATTTTATAACGGGTTATTTTTCGGTTACGTCCCTCATTCGCCGTAGATTTTCGGACAATGTTCCACTGGTGGGATATCTTCTATTCGTGAAATTAGAGTTACGATTTTATCATCTTTTTTTCAATTCAGTATATATATATATATATATATATAAGCTCTCACACACACAGAAAAATATATATATATACACAAGAATGCTGCGAGCAATATTGAACAAGTCCTGGCGGCAACACCCCACAAGACACCAACTATACGGCCACCTGCCTCCCATCACGAAAATTATCCAGGTTAGACGAGCCAGACATGCAGGACACTGCTGGAGAAGCAGGGACGAGCTCATAAGTGATGTACTCCTAAGGAACCCCACATACGGTCGGACAAAAGCAGGACGACCAGCACGAACATACGTTCAGCAGCTATGTGAGGATACGGGATGTAGCCCTGAAGACCAGCCAGAGGCGATGAACGATAGGGAAAAGTGGGAAGAGAGGGTCAGGGATATCTGTGCTAGTGGCACGACACGATGATGATGATGATGATGATATATATATATATATATTAATTTAAAAAAAAAGAAATATTTAAAATCATTTAAATATGATCATGAAGTTTTTTCGTGTTGAATCGATGTAAGTTGAAATGTAGATCATTGTTATTTCCGTGAAATGGAACATTAGAATTATGAAGTATTTTCGTCACGATTTCAAATATTTTAAAGAATCAGCACATAAACCTAATTAACATAGACCTTTTTCTTCTTTTTTCTTTTTCTTTCGTTTATCGTTATCGTTTCTTTCTATTATTTCTTTAGTTCTTTCTATCTTTCCCATTTCTCTTCAGTCTCTTCCCTTTTTTTTTTTTTTTTTGCTTTATTTTTTGCTCTTTTCTATTTGCTTTCTCTGCTCTTTTGGCTCGGGCTGTAGAACGCATCATCTACTCAGCTGTAGAGGGGTAAAATTCTCCATACGGTTACTCGTTAGCCTGGAGTGGTGACCTGTCATGCCTAAGGACAAGATCCTGATAGTTGAGTTGTTCCTACACCGAGTACTAAATGGTCACGTGACCTTCCACTCTTACTTGGGCAAGTCGAGCAGTCGGAATGGTCAGATCCTATCAATCAGCCGGTCATGTCAATCCTTGCAACTATATGATCAAGTCCCGACTGTATTCTTTAAATTGTTCTTAGAATTGCTAGAAGGCGGTGGCTGAGGGTCAACTGCGTCAAGAGAAACAGTTAATGAAAATTATTTTTATCAATTAATTAATGAATATGAAATTAATGAAGATTATTTCTTCTAATTCATTGATATGCATAAATCAATTAAAATCGTTTCTATCAGTTTATTAATAGACGTGAAGTTAGTAAAAATTATGTCCACGAGTTAATAAAAAAGTTGAAGTCAATGAAAATTGTTTCTCTCAATATATGAAATCATATGCATGCAAAAACATATTTGACATTATATAGCCCATAATGATTGATATACTATTTAAGAAAATAACAAAGCAGCCAAAATTTTCTACTAAATTTTGTCTCGCAACTAGCAACTTATCTAATAAAAATATTTACCCACCAACAATTCGCTGACGAATCACATACAAAGGAAACAGGTTTTAGCATTGAATAGATCATGATTGTTGATGTACATGGCATATAAATAATCCTTATTTGCTTACGTAGTAAAAGTTTCTCTAAAAAAACAAGATTTGGCGTTAAATAACCAACAAGAGTTGATATGCCGTTTAACAATACTAAACCAAAACTACTTTGTTTCATTATTTTGTTTTTGTGATTCATTTCATTTTTTGTTTCCATTCTGCTTGTCATTTTTTTTATCTGCTTTTCTTGGTTCTTTCTTATTTTTTTTTCTTTGTTAACTTTCATTTTTCGCCTTTTTTTAAGCCGTTTTTTCTTTGTATTTTCTTTTTTTATTTATTTTCATTTCTTTGTTTCTTTCCTGTCAATTTTTTCTCGCATTATTTGTTGCATTTGTTCCATTATTATCTTTTTGTCTTTTTGTTTAATGGCATATCAACCTTTGTAGGTTATTTGATGCCAAAGCTATTCTCCTAGAAGAAAAGTAGTTGTACTATTTAATCCCTAACTGGGAGGATAAGGGGGTTCATACCTTTCCCAAGAGTATTTGCCCGAAAGTGAACGTAATAGCGCGACTGGAGTACGAACTCGCTTACTACGATTCCGCAATCCACCGCTTTAACCATTACACCATTTATTTATTTATTTTGTTTCATTCTTTCTTTCTTTCTTTCTTTCTTTCTTTCTTTCTTTCTCACTTAATCATTTCTTTATTCTTTCTTTTTTATTTTCTTCTTTATTTTTCTCATTCCCTTTTCTTCTGTAACTTTTATTTCTGTGTTTTTTATTTGTCTATATCTTTTTTCTTTAATTTCTTCTTTATTTTTCTTCTTTTTGTTTTTGTTTTCTTTTAAGAACCCAGAAAAAGGGGGTTCGAGTTGCCGTCCCATCCCAAGGTGAACAGATGTCGGGTTTGTCATAGCAGGTGGAATTTTTATATTATATGATCCTATAAACTTGATTATTATCTCTTTTTATTTTTATATTTGCTCTTTTACATGTGTTAAGTCCCTAGGTTAATTGGGCTATCATCCTCCCCCATAAATCTTTCGGCATCTTCAAGTGCCTTGAATGAATCTACTTCCCCAGCGTATATTTTTTTCATCTCATTGGGTAGTGGAAGGGGTTTCCGCT
>OY757907.1:60990298-61047798 GCA_963585895.1 Sepioteuthis lessoniana
GTATTACTATTCCTTACTAATAATTCAATTAAACAGTCGTTTGTTTACACAGTTTAATTATCAAAGAGTTCTATTTCTAACAATACAATTTAGCATAAGTCATTTGCTTGCACAGAGTTCAACTGTCAAACTGTTCTATTTGACCATTTTATGCGGTACCACTCCGAATTTCAATGGGCCTGGGAGCAATGACAATGTAGGAGTATTCCATATTCCCCAAAGTTCCAGAGCTTGAGGCTCACTTTCAGAGTGTTTAGAGTCATATATCAGGGCACTTATTGGGGAGGGGTCTTACTCCTCTGCAGAGATGCAGTCGATGTATTCTACTGTCCTAGCCAAGTGGGCTGTACAATTTTTAAAGAAATTTTTTCGAGGCAACGATTTTAATGATATTTATATTTCTGTGGCGTTGTAATTATTCTTTATTTCACATTGTGGACTAAAATACTCAACTTGGTCGCTATACTGACCTCTCTTTGACAGCTGTACTTTCCAGCCTCAGTCAGGCAACTTTTGTCGAACTAGTTAACATTCTGAGAATTCTTAACTTTACTACTTTGTAAGCATAACATCGGCTCAAATGACAAAAAAGAGGGCATGAGAGAGAATAATGAGGTAAATATAGATTATAGAGGTATGTTCGAAAAGCTATAAAGATAGAGGTATGTTTGAAGATACAGAGGAACTCCGGTCCATATAAAATCAGAACAATTTTCAGCAGAACTTCAAAACTTCAAAGACTTGTCTTCAGACTCATCATCATCATCATCATCATGCCGGGCCATCAGCATGGATATCCCTGACCCTCTTTCGTCAACCCTCCATATCGTCCATTGCTTCCGGCAGGTCTTCAGGGCTACACCCCGTATCGGCACAGAAATGCTGTATATAGTTTCGAGCTGGTCGTCCTGCCTTTGCTCGTTCATGTAAAAGGGTCCGCAGGAGTACATCACTTATGGGCTCGTCGCTACTTCTCCAACATGTTCGTCTAATTTTGATAGTTTTCGTGATGGCTGGTAGGTGGCCGTACAGTTGGTGCTTTGTGGGGTGCTGCCTCCAATACTTGTTCAATATTGCTCGCAGCATTCTTATGTAATTGCCGTCAAGCTTTTTCTCTATACGTTTAGTTAGAATCCATGTAGTGCAATCCATATTGCAGTATCGACACAACCGCAGCTTGGAAGAAACAGCGCTTCATTTTATCCGTCAGGTCTAACTTCCATATGACCGATAGGCTATCGACAGCTGTCCATGCCTTTGCTAGTCGCTTTTCGATGTCTGTCTCGGTTGATGAGACGCTGCTTCCAGGGTAGGTGAACTTGTCAACTAATTTCAGAGAGCTACCGTTTAGTGTGGAAAGTGCCCCATACAATTAATATTTGGTAACCTGCGCTTGAGAAAAAAAATAGGGACTAGTAATCGAGTCTGATTTGAATTGGTCATTTTATCTGGCATTTCAGATATCTCGCTAACATATAAGACCCATCGGATATTTTAAAGCCATTCTCCGAAAAATAAACCGAGGAGTAATAATACGGTATTGAATATGATATATGTGGTCGAGATTTCACGTATATCAACAAACAAGACTTGTTCACTAAAATATTTTTTCTCTTTTGTCAATCGAAAAAAAGGAACTCTTTAATGCTTATCATTTTCATGAGTGAAAATTTAAATATTTGGCACGCTGCTTTATCACACACACACACACACACACACACACACATATAGGCGCGCGCCCATAAACACACACACTGACCTATCAACACGCCAACATGTACATCTATATATATATATATATATATATATATATATATATTTCAGAAACATATAAGTCCACAATTGTGTTCGCACGAATAGGCACACACACATACACACACACACACACACACATATACATGCGCGCGCACCATAAAATGAGAAAATTATTTGTGTTGTAAGAATTTTTTCATTTTTTTTTAATTAAAAAATAATTTTTCGGATGAAACATAACAGTACATAGTAAAATCACCCTGAAGATGATTTTAAAAAACGAAACGGTCACCAGTAGAATTTCCTTCATTTATAAATAAATAATCCTCAGAATATGTCATCTTTTCCTATTTTTATTTATATGCCGTTGTATTTATTTTCATTTTATCTTATATATATATAAGTGTATGTGTGCTTGTATTTAACGAGAATGAAGCAAGAAAAAGAATTATATTACTATCTTTTGATCATAAAGTTGCTTTAACTTGAATATTTTCTTTATTTTTCTTCTATCCGTCTTTATTTGATATCTTATTTTTTCAAAGTTGACTTTAATGATTCATGAATTCATTTACTTTATTTGAAAAACCATTTTCATTATCTTCCTTTGATAATTTCGTTTCCCTTTGATAATTTTCACATTATGCAACCCGTATATAAAAAAAAAATTTGAAAAATTAACATTCCTTAAATTCATTTCAATTATACAACCGAAAGAAAATAACTCCTCTTCGAAATTCCTTTGTATGTGTATGTTTAGGAAGCATAGCTGCGAAATCAATCTTGCTGAGAATGTTAATAAAATTTTAAGGCTTATCAAGTGAAATTCAGAAAGATATGTCTTTCCTTTTCGTAAATATAAAACAACAAGAAAACTAGAAAATCAACTTGACACACATGACACAAGAAAGTAACGTTATTTAAATCATGACAGGCAAGTCTTTGAAAAATATTTTCTTGACATTTAATAGACAGTATCAAAGGTATTTAGGATTTTTACTGTGTTTTACTTCTATGGTTATATCAGATACTCATCAAAAGACTATCCACGACACCGCTATATTATTATTATTTTACTCTTTTGGGAGTTTTTCATCCCAGCGCTAGCTGATGGTTTTCCACAGAAGTCTGAGTGACAGCATGTATTCTCAGGTCTCCAGGACTTTCCTTAGTATTCAGGCCAATCACAACAGTAATTTATTTTGGATGGGCTCCATTCATCCTCTTATTTTCGAGTTCTCCATTTCCTGTACCGAACCTTTGGTGACTTACTGAATGCACCAATTACAACTGGTATCACCGCCATTTTTATGTGATATTGTTTTTTTCAATTCTCGAGTTACTTATCCCGCTTTTCCTTTTCTTTCAGCTTTGCTCTGTAGTCTGCCGGGACGGCAAAGTCCACAATTCGGCTGTTTTTTTTTTTGTTTTTTTTTTGTTTTTGTCTTTTACTATTTCTAGGTGGGGTCGCCTGGCTGAGATTAGATAATCCGTTTGTATCACAAAATCCCAGATATGATTTTGCATCTCATTTTCCTAGACGGATTCTGGATTGTGTATATACCATTTGTTCATATAGTCAAAAATAAACTTCTTGCACAATTACAAGTGGATCATATTCTCCACCCAGTCGAGTCGAGTCTTATACTCTTTTTGCGCTAATTTACTGCATTCGCTCATTATGTGATTGATTGTTTCGTCTCTAACACAACATAGTCTCCATCCGCTATTTTGTGGCGTCTTGTCAATTCTTGATTTGAAATAGTTCGTTCTTATTGTGTTGTTTTATACTTCTATGAGAATATATTCAGTTTCCGCCTTAAGGTTTTCCTTTTTTTGCCATGTCCAAGGCTTCTCCGGAGTGATTTCGCTTGTTTGTCGCTTAAATTGTCCATACGGTTGTTTTTCTTCCCATTTTTGTTTCCAGGATATTTTAGTTCTGTTGATAATAATGTTTGTCTGCATTGTTTCTGGTGGCTGTAATCAGTATTCCGGCGCGCTTTTCTATGTACTCTTCTAGTCGTTGTATCGATGCATCAACACTATCTTGAATGCTGACATGCCCTCTTCCTCCTTCTTTTCCTGAAATATACAGTCTTTCTGTGTCGTTTCTGGGATGGCATGAGATTTCTTGTCCTCTGGTCTATTTGTTGGAGTTCTCTGGTCCATTTGTTGGAGTTCTCTGGTCCATTTTAAGAATGGTTCCGAGTATCTTACGTGGAGGACAGCCTAGGTGTTTATCTCTTTGATAAGATTTCTGCTATGTAGTTTGGTTTCGAGTAGTTTTCTCGTTCTCCCAAGGTATTTATTTTTATTTTTTCTTTCCTTCCTGCATATTTAATGGTGTCCGCTTCCAACATTCCTAGGTACTTGTAGGCTGTCTTACCTCCGAGAGTTCTGATTTTGTCTTAATTTAGTAACTCTAATCCTTCCGTCCTATTTCGTTTTCTGCTTATCATTATCAGCATGACACATTTTTCTATGTTAAATCCCACCCCTATATCTTTACTGTACATTCTTACTGCCTCTAGTACTGTTTCCAATTCTTTCTCCTTTTTAGCAAACAGTTTGATGTCGTCGATGTACATTAGGTGGTTGATTTTTCTTGCGATTTATGAAGGTTGTATGCGCTTGTGCATTTCCTAAGTATGTGGTTGAGTGGCATCATCACTATTGCAAATAGTAATGGTGATAGCGTATCTCCCCGGAAATTCCCTCTCTGGATTCTCCCCTCTGTTAAACTTTTGTCTTCTGCTGTCAGTTCGACTCTCAAGTTTTCCATGGTATTTTCGATGAACTTTATGAATTCGTCGGATAAATTGTACATTTTGAGACAGTCTATTATCCATCTTTGCGGGATCATATCATATGCCTTTTTGTAATCTATTTACATCATAGCTAGAATTTCTCGCCTCGTCTTCCTCTCCTTAAGGATGTGTTGATCAATGTATAGTACCTCTGGTCCACTTGCGGTATCCTTTCTGTTTCTCTGAGAAGAGATCGCGGCTTATTGGCGACTCGTATATCTCCTCCCTAATTTGTGCCCTTAGTATTTTTCACATCATCCGTAGGAACGTTACATGTCTGTAGTTTGTTAGGGGCACTTCCTTTTTTGAAGTTTTTTTTCGATCAGGGTGGTCTTTCCTTTTATCATCCACTGGGTATGACTGTTTCTTGTAGCCATCTATTCATTTCGATAGCCAGTCTGTCATGGATGAACGTGGATTTTTAAAATCAGTATCTTATGTATGCTATCATGTTTTCGAGTTTGGTAATTTTTTGAGATTTTTTCTTTGTGAATCGAGATGTATTTTTACCTTTGGGCCTTCTTCGAGTCCTTCTGTTTTCTCATATTGCTTATCCAATCAGCTTTTCTGTTATATTCTCTTCGTGCCCATATTTTGTTCCAGAATTGTTTTGTTTCCTTGTCATCCAATAATTGGTATGTGTTCGTGCATTCATGACCTATGCCAAAATGCTGATAGAATTGCTTTCGTTGTTTTGGATTGTCGTGTTTTGTTTGTATAGTTTTATTCTATCTTGATATCTTTTTAGTCTTCCTTTTATTTGCCAGCAACTTCTGGCTTATTTCCCCGAGTTGTATTATTTGTTTTACTTGTTGATTTACGTTTTTCTTTTCGTCCCAACCTGTTTCAGCGTTCTTCCTCCGTCGTATTTTTTTTGTTTGTGGTCGTAGATTTCTTATCGGCGTTTCCAGTCGAATTTCCTATCAAGGTTTTGCGTTTCTCTCGTGTTCTTTAGGGGAACAACAATTTTGTTATGGACTAATTTTGCTTTACTTCACGTCCACTGAGCTGCTTTCGATGGCTTCTTATGATATGTATCCAGTGAATTTTTTTTTATTTAACATCTTTTCCTTCCCAGTTTCTGCCTTTTTTGATTTGTTTGATAATAACTTAGTTAAAGTCCTGCTAATTATAATTCTTTTTATTTCTTAGCTCAATAGCAGCTCTTCCATATAATTTCAACTGATAATAATGTCACGTGATATCCCACGGAGACGATAGAAATAAGATTAATACTATCCTCCCGTTGGAATGAACAGTGGCAACCCGTCAAAAAAGTGACCGTTAAGAAAGAATGTAGGTCACAGAGGGGATATCAACAGGTGTTGGTACTTAGTAACCTCAGGTCACCGGACACCGGAAGGGGAGGAAGGTAGAAGCCAAGTGATTGGCTGGGACCCCAAAACGGAAGTGGGGACTCCTTCCCCTCAGCGGAAATAAATAATAAGAAAGTTAGTTTTTGAGTAGGGCTCGTGGCAGACAGACTCATAGCCATTTACTCCGGGTGAAGAAGACAAAAAGAATATCTGAGACACGAGGGATCCCAAGTTCTTCAAGCCAGTGTTAAAAATAGCTTAAAGTCTATTAGCCCGTGAAAGAAGAAAGATTCTCCAGTGGAACCCCGTCGAAAAATAAGATAAGTAACTTTGGGGCTGTTTATCCTTTATACCCAAATTTTATATACCTCTCTCTCTCTCTCTCTCTCTCTCAATTTGAAGAAACGAAAGAACAGAAAAGAAGAAAGACATTTATGTCCATGGACTGTTCAATTCATTATACATATTTGACACTTTGAAAGTGTATCGCTTTGTACAGTAAAGGATTCCTGTATTTTTAATGTTACCACGTGGTCGAAGTTGTTCTTTGCCGCATCTTCTACGAATTTGTTACTTCATGTTTCTTTTTCAGCTTCTATTCGCCTTATGTTATCTTGCTTAGAATTGTCCTATTAATTCCTTTAAAATATCACACGGGAAACCGGAGTTGCCGACTACTACAATATAATATTATTACGACTAAAACCTATAGGTCCATATCTTCTGTTGTCTAAGGGTGGACGTTTAGCGACCTGGTGGGTGTGTGGATAGTGTGAAATTTGGAACCCCTTGCCAGAGGCGGTCAGTCTAGCCCTAAATTAATCTCTCACATAATATGCCAGTTCTTATATGCCTGAGAGAAAGACTCTGAACGAGGACTTATTTTATAAGGGATCAAGTGCCAACCTACCCCGTCTTCACACGTGCAAAAATAAAACCCCGTTCTGGGATAAAAGTAAAGTTTTCGCGTCACAATAAGTTTTAACAGGAACATATCAAATATCAAATTAATCGAATCTGCACTTATATATCTAAGCATCCAAAAGTTAAAAACGAAGAGAAGAGCAATTTACAAAATTTAAATATGAATTTCATTCCGAATAGTTAAGCTAGGACAAACTTGTAAATTTATACATAAAATTTTGTCGAATACTTTGGGATGGTATACGGTCGGATTTATCTTTTTTCTTTGTTTCTTATTAGCAACTCTTTCAAAGTGTTATTCATTTGAGAGCTTCATATTTTTAATTGTTATTTATTCTGATTTTTTGTTACATGGCTAATTACTGTTGTTATTATCATTTTACTCTTTTGAGATTATTATTATTATTGTTATTATTACTATTTACTCCTTTAGAGTTTTTCACATCAGTGTTAGCTGATGATTTTTCACTGGAGTTTGAGTGACAGCAGGTCTACTCAAGTCTCCAGAACTCGTCTCAGGATTCTGGCCGTTCTCAGCAATGCTGTCATTTGGATAGTCTCTACCGGTCCGCCAACTTCCAAGTCCTCCAGGCTTTTTAATAATCCTTTAGTTATTCAGCCAAAAGTACCAATTGCGATTGATACAATCGTCACTTTCATGGTCCACAGCTTTTTCAATTCTCTTGCCAGGTCGCGGTACTTATCCTTCTTTTCACATTCCTTCAGATTTATTCTGTTGTCCGCCGGGACAGCAATGTCGACAATTTTTCAAATTCTCTTTTTTTTTTTTTTTTGTTAATTATTTTAAGGCCTGGTCTTCTGGCCGGGATTAAGTGATCCGTTTGTATGTTAAAGTACCATAGGAGTTTATGTGTGTTATTTTCAGGTGCTGGGTTGTGCATATACCATTTGTTAGTGTGGTCAAATTTAAATTTCTTGCACATTTCCCAGTAGATCACCTTGCCGACCCAGTCTTATACTCCTTATGTGCTAATTTGCTGCAATCGCTTATCATGTGATTGATCGTTTCGTCTCTGTCACAGCATAGCCTACATTTGTTATTTTGTTGAGTCTTATCTATTCTCGCTTTGATACGATTGGTTCTTATGGCGTTGCTATTAGGAGAGATTCTATTTCTCTCTTAAGGTTTCCTTTTCTTAGCCAGGTCCAGGTTTTCTGGTGTGAAATGATGCTTATTAGTCGTTGTTTTTTTCTCATTTTTGTTTCCTATTATTATTATTATTAATAATTATAATAATAATATTAATATTCTTATTATTATTCCTTGCGAATTTTTTACTCTAGTTTGAGTTTCAGTGAGAATAAGTCTCCTCTGGTCTCTATGATTCTTCTCAGTATTCTAGCCAACCCCAACAATACTGTATTTTGGATGGTCTCAGTGCATCCTTGTATTTCCAACTCCTTCAGTCCCTTTACATAGCCTTTGAGAATCGTTTCAAGCACAACAAATACAATTGGTGTCACCGTCAACCTCATGTGTATTATTATTATTATTATTATTTACTCCTTCAGAGTTTTTCACATCAGTGTTAGCTGATGGTTTTCACTGGAGTTTGACTAACAGCAAGTCTCCTCAAGTCTCCAGGACTCGTATCAGGATTCTGACCGTTCTCAGCAATGTTGTCATTTGAATAGTCTCTACCCGTCCGCCAACTTCCAAGTTTTCCAGGCTTTTTAATAATCCTTTAGTTATTGTGCCAAAAGCACCAATCACATTTGACACAATCGTCACTTTCATATTCCACAGCTTTTTCAATTCTCTAGCCAGATCGCGGTATTTATCCTTCTTTTCACATTCCTTCAGATTTATTCTGTTGTCCACCGGGACAGCAAAGTCGACAAGTTTTTCACACCAACGTTAACTGATAGACTTTCTCTGGAAATTAAGTGAAGGCCATTGACCCAATGTTCATTTGAAAAATAGGGTGCGGCTGCAGCCAGTGATCGATGGATGTGCATCGAGGTTTCTATTTATACGAGAGGACGCGGAGTAAAAACGAAATTTTGGAACAAATGGATTTCGGAAGGTGAAATTGCTGGAAGCAATAACTGATTAAAAAGAAAATCAACCGCTGATAGATGTTTTGGTGTGATATGATTTGTTTGCTGCATTATATATTTCGATTTATAATGCCATTTTGAGGTATTGGTTAGGGGCTATGTTAATATTGTTGTTGAATTTTCGAAAATCCCACAGTTACTTCAGGTAAGATCCTGTACAGTTGATGACTGATGTATAGTTATAAAGAAATCCAGGCCAAATGTGTTACTAGAATGACCAGGCTCATGGGGTTTGAGACCAGGATTTTGGGGACCAAGACCTTGATCACGTGATGTTTTATTCTCCTCAAGAATTTGCAGAGGACGGCCCTATGATTTTTTTAAGATGGGATTCGTAATTGTGTTGTAATTTTAATGTATGCATGTAGCATAGCCAACCGCATCATGAAAGAATTAAAAATAATTCAGATAGGAATTTATTGTTGCATGATTAAAAGGTCGCCTTCTAAGATTAATGATTGTTTTATGTTTGCTGTTGTTGTCCTTGAAACTTATTTGTAAGGTGCAGTCGTGAAGAGAGATGGAGGGGACGTGAGGAAAATTTCAACAGGTTGAGATTTTGAAATATTAGGTCAGGAGGATTTTGAACCTTGACTAAACCGTCAATCAGAAATTTCTCTGAACAAAATGCACCTGCGTAGATTAGTAAAATCAGTTACGTGGTTGATAAATGGAGATGCCGCGTGAGTCAGTTGGGGTCAATGTGAGCTTGCAGTCACTGAGAGCGACCCCTGGGGAAGTGGCCAACCGCGGCCGCCGGTTGAGTACCCTCCAACCGAAAAGCAGAGGAAGTGCCCCCCCACAACCGAAAAGCAGAGGAAGTGCCCCCCTCAACCGAAAAGCAAAGAAAGTGCCGAGCGGTGTCTTGCAGATAACAGAAGAGAACTTGCCAAATAGTGACTTTGCTGTATCGGCTGACAATAGAGTAAAAATAAAAGAAAGCGATAAGAGACCTTGCCAGATAACTAAAAAAAAAACTATGACACATGAAGGTGACAGTGATACCAATTGTAATAGGTGCACTCGGAACATTCCCCAAAGGTTTGGTAAAGGGACTAGAAGACTTAGAAATAAGAGGACATGTAGAGACCATCTAGACTATTGTATGATTAAGATCAGCCAGAATATTAAGAAGAGTCATGAAGACTTGTGGATTCATTCTGTCACTCAAACACCAGTGAAAGACTACGCCTGGGAACTAAAAAAAACTATGGAACTTGAAAGTGACGGTAATACCAATTGTAATTGATACTCTTGGTATAGTCACCAAAGGATTAGTACAAATACTGGAGGACTTGGTAATAAGAGGACGAGTGGGGATCATACAAACTACTGCATTGCTGAGATCGATCAGAATACTGAAAAGAATCCTAGAGACTGGCGAAAATTTGCTATCATTCGAATTCCCACAAAAAACCATCGAAAAGGAATAATAATAATAATAATAATAATAATAATAATAATAATAACTAAGAATCATAACGTTTGCAGAAATGAAAATTAGAAGAATTTGGGAATACTGGAAGTAGATACCATCAGAGATGAAATAAAAAAAATAAGAACTTAGTATCTAAGTACGAGAAAGCTTACCGGAACCAAACTCTACAGGAGAAATCTCATCAAAGAGATAAACATTTGAACTAAACTCTTATAATGTATTCGAAATTATTATTAAAAGAGACAAGGGAAGAACTTCAACGAATGAACCAGATGAAAAAAAGGATTATGACAACCATACATCCGAGAGATGGTATAGACAGGCTATAAGCGACAAGAAAAAAAAAAGATAAAAATGGGTCGCTAATATTGAAGACAGCATGAATGCATCACTAATAGGACTCGAAAATTACATTAAAAATAGCAAAGGAAGTCTAATTAAGGTGACCAGTAATAGCACGGACATCATAAGGACAAAAAAAAACCCAACTCGGAACTCATCTTTGTCGCTATGTTCATCATAACGTTCCGGCCGTTGAATGCTCCATACTTCTTCAGGTGGTTGAACGTAACCATTTTTTTTTTTGCTTACTAGGGTTGAGTGTTCGAGTTCCACGAGCGATATTTAATATATGTCAGCCATCACCTCTCTTCTGTAAATTTCCCCCTTTGAATGTTCTCCGCAGCCTTCATCGGGTATTGAACTCATACTCATTGGGTATGTCACTAGCTCTAACCAACAACTTTATCCATTGCGCCATGTTTCCTTGCGGCGATCAATATATGAATTTCTTATGTCTTCAGCAACCATTTTTACCAGTACTCATATTGCAATTTTGCTGTTATCAATACATGTTTTTTTGTAACTTTTTTTTTACCAGAACTCATATAGCAACTTTGTTGTTATTATTGTTCTGGCATTCTTTATTGCTAGTTCCCATATTGTAGTAATTTCTATGCTTGGTCGGCTCAGGAGATTTTTGTGGCCGAGCATATGTGCTGATTCTTTAAGTTTACGAATTTTTCAATGGTGTTCCTTGTCTATGAACCCAGATTGGTCCCAGAGATGGCGGTGATCTCCCTCTCTCTCAGATAACTGATAACTGACATCCATTAAATATGGCTCGTGGAAGTAGAACAGTCTACCCGGTAAGCGAAGTAAAGGGGCTAAGTTCGACATTCCAGGCGTACAACGGCCGAAACGTTGTGATAAACATGGCGACAAAGATGGGGACAATAGTCCGAAAAATGGAAATAATGTATATAATACCTCATCACAGAAATATAGACAGATACAACTAGGAAATTAGAAGAAAAACAACTCTCAGTGTATTTCAAGCTACAAATTGGCGAAATCGCACATGAAAGACCTAGATATAACTACATTAGGAAAGCATTAAACGAGAAAGTGAATCTCTTCTAATAGCAGTACAAAACAACGCCATAAGGACTAATTATGTTAAAGCGAAAATTGATGATACTTAACAGAAAAACAAGTGTAGGTTTTGCGGTGACAGCGACGAAATGATTCCATACATAATAAGCGAATGCAGCCTTGGGAAATACCCTTGGGAAAGGTATGAATCCAATTATTCTCCCTCCAGCTATGGGTAAATAGTAGGACAGACTGGGTTCTTAAGCCTTGGTGAGGCAACTAGTCTAGGAGAAGGAAAACTCTGAAGTCAAACCTGTTAAACTCCGCTTAAAAATTGAGCTTGTGTCATATACTGCTCGAGCGGAGGGGTTGGTAAATAGGATAAGCGAATGCAGCCAAGTAGCACAAAAGGAGTTCAAGAGTAGACACGGCTGGGTAGGGAAGGTTATCCATTGAGAAATGTGCAAGAAATCAAAATTGATCATTCAATCTGTCTAATAATGTACTTTACCGACCCCGTGGATCACAGTGTGAAAATCAAAGAGAAAGAAAGAAGAAATTAGTACTTAGACATTGCCAGGAAATTGAAAAAAGCTGTGGAACATGAAGGTGGCAGTAATACCAATCATAAGTGGTGCGCTTGGAACGGTCCCCTGAAGCTACTTAAGGGGATCAACAAGTGGGAAATCGCAGGATGAATGTTGAAATCGGCCCGAATACTGAGAAGAGTCTATGATACCTTTGGAGACTTACTGTCACTCAGTCTCCTGTGAAAGACCATCAGTTTACACTGGTGTGAAAAACTTGCAGGAAGTGCAATAATAATAATATTAATAATAATAATAATAATAATAATAATAGCGTTCAAATATACCTCTTTATATTCTATAATGATGGTTACACTCGTGAAATTATGACAATTTTATGACATTCTTATAAACTAGGTCTCAAAATCATTGAAGCTGCTCATAAATTTCGTGCATTGGAAAAATGAAGCAATAATTGACTGTCCTGGTCCTGCCTTAACCTGTTAAATCATTTAATAAACGATGCTTTTTTCCCGTGAAATAAAACCACCAAAGTGGACAAGAATATGTTGTTCGTTCAGGTGCTAGAAAAGATCCAGACCACTACCTAAGGAAATCATTCATAAAACCCAGGATCCTGAAAAATCAAAAGAAAAAGTAACAAAAAAAAAAAGACAATAATAAGTTTAGTGAATTAGATATAGCCTAAACTACTGATGAGAGCTTAAAGGAAACAATGTGAATAAAATGTAACTTATCATAGAGCAAAATATTTCTCAATAATCCCTACTTACAAAGATTCATTTTAATTTGAGTCTCGAATTGATTTTGATTCATTTATTTTTATTTTGGTTGAGACCAAAGCATTGATTCTTAGTTTATTTTATGTTCCTGTTTATCCTTATGAGTAAATAAGCTACTGAAAAAAAAAGAAAAAGAAAAAATCTTTGTGTATATAAGCAAAGATTAGATTATCAAATCTTTCAATTCATTTTTTTTAAATTATCTCTTACTCATAAACTGAGACGATGAGTTTCTACGTAAGCAACAAACATTAAAAGTGAATTATAGAGTATATACCGGGCCATTAGCCTAATGAGTAGAGTGTTCGCCAGTGGTCTGGGAGACCGGAGTTCAATCCCAGGTCAAGTAATACCAAAGACTCAAAAAATGGTGCTTGATACTGCCTTGCTTAACACTCAGCATTATAAGGTACGGATCAAGGGTAAAGTGGAACAATCCAGGGAATGGAGTAGCACCCTCCTCTACACCTCGGTGTAATAGCTATCGAAAAGGGAGCCTTCGGGTCACCCTTGTCTAAGGTCGCCAATTTTACTTATATAGTATATCGGATAGATCAGACTTGCATATAATTGAGAGTATGGAAGTCTGAGCTCTAAGCAGCGGTTATATCAATACTACTGTACGGATGCACCTCACGGACGCTGACAAAACGTATAGAGACAAAGTTAAAACGGAACTGCACAGGAATGTTACGAGTTATCTAGAACAAACCCTGGAAGCAACACTACTCATCTTCCATCTCTAGAATTTTCCAAGTAAGACGAAAAAGACACACGGGAAACTACTGGAGAAGCAAGGATAAACTCGTAAATGATTTTTTTTCTATGGACCCCTTCTAATAATCGTGCGAGTGTTGATCGACTAGCAAGAACCCTGTGCAGACACAGGATGTAGTCTGGAAGTCCTTCCGGAAACTATGTATGATAGAGACGGTTGGAGAGAGAGAGTCTCGGAAAACCGTGCTTGCAGAGCAACTTAATGACAATGATCTAGTGCATCGACAAACATTGGTATAAATTTATTCCAAGTTAAAGGGATTATATTTCGTGCTTGCCATTCCTATAGGCCAAATTCGTATCGGAGATGTTTTCAGAGAACAAATTGTAGATCAAGTAATTGTCGATATACATATTGATAGATATAAAAATATCCGAGACATTCGTTGCGGAAGTCTTACCCCTCTGCAGAGTATTCTTCTCCTCCAGCCGACAGGGCCATATATATATATATATATATATATATATATATATTGTAAGTGGGTAGAGTGTTTGCCAATGGTCCGGAAAACCTGGTTTCAATCCCAGGTCGTATCATGCCAAAGACTTTTAAAATGGTACTTGATTCCTCCTTGCTTGACACTCAGCAATATAAGGTATCTATCAAGGGTAAAGTGGAGCAATCCACGTTAAGGAGTAGCGCCCTCCCCTACACCTAGGTATTGTAGCTATTGAAATGGGATCCTTCAGGTCGTCCTCGACTATGATCGCCAACTTTACTTACTTTATATATATACATATATATACACACACACACACACACACACACACATATATATATATATATATATATATATATATATATATAGAGAGAGAGAGAGAGAGAGAGAGAGAGTGACAGGAAATTTGTTGGTTGCGATATACTGTTCCCTGAAAAAATTTATATCATGTCTTGATGAATATGAATGCGCTGTCGTATATGGTTCCATGTACTTCTGTTGCTGACAAAAGTTTCTGAACATATTCAAAGCATGTTGATACAAAGCTTACAATAGGGAGAAGAAAGTCAAAAGAAGATGAACAACCTTGGACCAGAGAAAAAAGAAGAAAATATCTTCACAAACTATGTTTAAATCATGCGATCGACAAACTGAGACTAAGCCTTTAAAGCTTACGAACACCATTAATCAGAAAAATGAAACGATGAATTTGAGCTTCCCGAGGCTATCAGTAATGGGAGGAATACTAACGAAGTTCAACCGGTTCATTTCTGGGGGTCACAACCTCAGCTCCTAGGTTGAGAGAAAATTATATAAAAAATACATTAGTGCACGCACGCAGAGACGAATATCACCCGAGCGGAAAAAGCGTAATTTCAGAAAACAACAAAACACTCGAGAAAGTTTTAAGTATTTACCCAGCCCCTCCTACGCAAGTTTTTAATTGGAGTCAACTCGTTTGAATTCACGGTTTTCCTTCTCGTATGCTGGTTGCTTTACAAAGGTTTAAGAATCTACTTCGCTCTATTTCTCGGGTGAGTCAAAAGCTTTGCAATATTTTAGTAACTTGAGTAACGATTCGGAAGCAATTCGGACATAAAGATGACAAACTGCACTTGGTTGTGAGATGCCAAACTCGCCTGATACCCTACGAGGTCTAATCGCTACATTTCTCTCTATAACCTAAAGCACAACCTCAGAATGCAGTTTTTTTAGGCCTACCTGACCTTACTTGATCGTTGAGATTCTTGTAACCTGAATAAAATTTCTTGAACCATCTGGCTGCTTTATTTTGATCAATTGCGCCTTAATTTAGAGCTCAACAAATATTATGGGTTATTTTCGCAGCGTTATCGCTCAGCTGGAACATATGAAGCATACGTGTCTGAATTAGACTACGTTGACGTTCACCAGTGCGGCTTTCAAATTACACATATAGTGAAGTAATGCACAGCAAGTCAGCGCACCAACTATCACGTTACTGCCAATCTGTGATTAGCAGTAACGTGAGAGTACTTGAGCTGCTTTGGTCACGTAATATACCCGCCTCAAACAAGCACGAAAATATTAAAAGGCTTTTGACTCTTACTAGCATGTTCAAATCAAGGGGAGTTGTTCTTGGCGACCGTAGTCGAGGGCGACTAGAAAGCTCTCTTTTCAATAGCTACTACACTGAGGTATTGGGGAGGGCGCTACTCATCAAGGGGAAGTAAATAGTAATTATAATGACATATCAACATGAGTGGGTTATGAAATGCCAATGCCATCCTTGTAGAAGAACAGCAGTAGTACTAACGTATAACTAGGACTAAGGGGTTCATATCTTTCCAAAGGTTATTATATCAAATGTGAACATAATAGCGTGACTAGGGTTCGAACTCACTCATAATGATACCACATCCCAGCACGTTACCCACAACGCTACGAAGAAGTCTTCAGTTATCATCTTAATCACAATAGATATAGCTGATTAAGAGGTAAAAATTCTAAATGCCCATACAAAGAATCTTAATTATTGATATATCAGTAAACCTAGGGGTGTCCTCGTGGTGTAATGGTTAAAGCGATGGACTGCGGAATCGTAGTACGCGAGTTCGTACTCCAGTCGAGCTATTACGTTCACTTTCGGGCAAATACCCTTGGGAAAGATATGAACCCCATTATCCTCCCAGCTATGGGTTAAATAGTACCACTACTGTTCTTCTAGGAGAATGGATTTGGCATTAAATAACCTACAAAGGTTGATATGCCATTAAACAAAGAAACCAAACCAAACCAAGTAAACCTAGTCGCACGTGCCAAAACATTGCAAAACATTTGATTCGCCGTAGTATTAACCTCAAACTGGACCAAGTAATCGGTCTAAAATTGACAGTTATTATCCCACTGAGTTCCTTTGGGGCAGGTCTAATTTTTCGTCTTTGTTTTTTATACAGCAATTCTGTGTCATATTCAGGACACCATGCACCTGACGTTATACTGGTAACTTGCAGTTCATCAGATTGCACACCTTCTCCCAGATAACCTTTGTATTCGTTGACATCCAGTTATCATATTACATTGAAATAGGAAGTTATTATCCGGACTTGTAACAATCAGCTTATCAATTCTTTTGCTTCAGGCAACACTCCATATCGAATCTGCATAAGCAACAAATGCCAGAAAAATATCAAAGAAATGACCAAATCAAAACCGGAATTGTTCAGTTTTTTCTATGATTTATCTGAACGTTGGCGTGTGATCAAAAAAGCCACCTAAGAAAATACTTTGATGGCAGAATAACGATGCCATGAATTTATACAAATGAAATATTTCGTAAAAAACAACTGGAAAATAGTGTATCGACCTAATACACACAAACACAGAGACTCACACACCATTTTACTTTAAAAACAGATAATATTATGTATTTACCCAACCCCTCCGATGGGAACCGAATGTGACACAAGATCAATTTTCAAGAGGAGTAAAGCTAGTTGGGATTCAGAGTTTTCTTCATCCTAGACTAGTTACCTAACCAAAGTTAAAGAACCCAGTCGACTTTTCGCCAGTGGCAGAACAGATGGATTCCTGCTTTTATCAAGTTAATAATCCTGAAATGAAACATAGCCTCGTCCAATATTTGAACTCAGGTTGCCGATCACATTTCTTACAACGATAACTGTCACCCCATCAAACTGGTATTCGTAGAAGCAGCATTTATACTTGTTAAGTTTAGTCGAATAGCACGGTGAGGGACAAATGCACTAACCTGCCAAACTGGTATGTAACACACTTTTATTTATAAACATAATTCTCAATTGGTGTTCAGATTAGTTTGCCTTGAGCGAAAATTAAACGAAGTGAATAATCATCAACACGATATGAAGAAAAAATGTCCAGAAGAAATATTATTACTCTCACACACACACGTGTGTATACATGCGTAATAATATTTCAGTTTCTTTGCTTAATGGCATATCACCTGTCGAGGATCATCTAATGCAAAATCTATCCTTATAGAATAGCAGTTGTACTATTAAACCCGTACCTGGGGTGATAAGTGGGGATCATACCTTTGCCAAGGCTGAATGTCTGACTGATACCGTAATAGCAAGACTGGAGTCGGATCACAAATTACTACGATGTCGAGATCCAGCAGGTTTGCCACAACGTCAAGGAAACTCCACCACTATATATGTAAGTTTGCATAATAACAATTCATATATATATATATATATATATACGTGTGTGTGTACGTGTACGAAGTAGGAATATCTGACAAAAGGATGCTGATGCACAAATACAAAATCATATTTGTATACAGACGCGTAAATCTATATTTATAAGCAACCTTTGCTTTTCTCCCACTCGTTTTATCTTTCCTTGATTCCATTCAAAATATCCTAGTTTTCCAAGCGTAATTGGTAAAGTGATCGGCTGCGGCCTGAAGTTGGAGAGTTCGAATTCCTGTCGCGCAACAACATTTACTTTCTGACTTTGGGAAAAGTAAAAGCCTCCTTATACCTCATGCTGAATAGTATCACTATTGCTCTTCTACAAAGATGTGTTTCGCATTAAATACCCCCATGTGGTTGTTATGCCATTCAGCAAGGAAACCAAACTAAATCTTATTTTAACCCTCCCACTTAACACACACACAAACACACACACAAATACATATTTACCCAACTTCTCCTTATGAGAAGGATGTGACGCAAAGTCATTTTAACGGAGTTTAACTGGTTTGAATTCAGTTTTCCTTCTCCTAGATTTGTTGTCATGAAAAGGGAAAAGGGCCAAGTTTTCCCTACTATTTTCCTATTGCAGAAAAGTGAATAGTTGTATGCATAGCTTTCCCAATCGTATTAGCGCTGTACAAACAGCTATGTGAATCCGGGTAACATGTCAGTTTTCTAAGTCAGTAATCATTACACCATGAGCTCCTCACACACACACACACACACACACACACACACACACACACACACACACACACACATCACATCACACACATCACATCACACACACATACGAGGTGCATACGATAAGTTTCCAGACTTTTTTCGTACGGGCATTTTTATTGATAGTACACACATGAAACTCTAGTCTCCTTCGAAGTAATCTCCTCCGGCTGCAATGCACTTATTGTATCGTTACAACAACTTCTGGAAGGCCCCATGTAAGTCCTCTTGTGTCAGCGTGTCAATGACCTTCGTCACAGCCTATTTCCTCTCCTCAATTGTCTCATAACGACAGCCTCTGAGCTGAGGGAATAAGCAAAAGTCACAGGGAGCAATGTCCTGACTATAGGGATACTGAGGAACGGTCTTGAGGCCCATCTTGGTCAAATAGTCTGTGACAAGGATGGAGTTGTGGACTGGTATATTGTCCTGGTGGAAATGCTACTGACCCAATTTGAAGAGTGCTGGCCTCTTCCGACGGAATCTCTTCCTGAACTCCCTTAAAACCTCAATATAGTAACCCTAACCCTAACCCTTTGGCCTATCAACTCTGGTGTATTGACTTCCTTACTCCTCCCACACCACTCATTATCCCTCATAGACTCCCTGCCTTCCTTGAATCTCTTATGCCACTCAAAAACTGATGCTCGATTCATGCAAGATGCTCCAAAAGCAGTCTGAAGCATTCCATACGTTTCTGTGGCATTTCTTCCAAGTTTAAAACGGAATTTTATTGCATAACGTTTTTCTAAAGTGTCAGATTGCATTTTTGAAATTCACAAGCTGTGACAATTAGGTTTTAGTAAGGTATATTCTAATTCCTGCTGTAGCAGTTGATTTGAACCTGAAATCATAAAAATTGATCAGTCATCTCATAGATGTATAACAATAACCTACTGAATTTTCAAAAGTCTACGACAATGTTAAATACCCATACAAAAAAAGTCTGGAAACTTATCACATGCCCCTCGTATATATATATATATATATATATATATATATATATATATATATATTAAGTATTTAACCACATATCGTGGTACTTCTCATAAGAAGCAATGTCTTCTGGTATGGTATGTACTAGGAAATCCTAGATATGGTAAAAACCTGCAAAAACTGTGAGTTGGCGTCTAAGGTGTCACCTGTGAAATTCAATTCCATGCAAAAGACCGATAAGCCAGGGTAAAATTTACAGATTGACAAGATGCTCCAAAAGCAGTCTGAAGCATTCCAAACGTTTCTGTGACATTTCTCCAAGTTTAAAACAGAATTTTATTGAATATCGTTCTTCTAGAGTGTCAAATTTTATTTTTGAAATTCACCAGCTGTGACAATCAGGCTTTAGTAGGGTGTATTCCAATTCCTTCTGTAGCTGTTCATTTGAACCTGAAATCATCAAAATTGGTCAGTCATCTCATAAGATGTATAGCAATAATGTACTGAATTTTCAAGCGTCTACGACAATTTTAAATGGTCATACGAAAAAGGTCTGCGAACTTATCGTATGCACCTCGTATATATATATATATCAGCCTGATTGACACAAAAGCAAGAAACTAACAGTTGGCAAGCAACGTTGGATGTGTCAACGCCGTACAATTTAAGTATATACGCTCTGTCAATGGTATTGAGCAGTCTTTACTTACATATGTTATAAGTTGCATTATCAATATATATATATATATATATATATATATATATATATATATATATTTAAAGCACAGCAAAAACTTACCGCTACCAATTACCATTGACAGTCACAAGGAGTTATATCATAGCTAAGTTGGAGTAATAGTTGTTATACATATATTTATATATATATCGAGTCATACCAAAGACTAAAAAATAGTACTTGATACCTCCTTGCTCAACAGAGCATTATAAGGTATGAATCAAGAGTAAGTGGAGCAATGCAGAGAAAGGGATAGCACCCTTCCCTACACCTAGGTGTAGTCGCTATTGAAAAGGGAGCCTTCAAGTTATCTTCGACTACGATCGGCCAATTTATATATATATATATATATATATATATATATATATATATAATCACTGTCGTCGTTGTAGTATTAGTAAGTAAAGTTAGCGACCATAGTCGAGGGTGACCCGAAGGCTCCCTTTTCGATAGCTACTACACCAAGGTGTAGGGGAGGGCGCTACTCCATTCCCAGGATTGCTCCACTTTACCCTTGAACCGTACCTTATAATGCTGAGTGTTAAGCAAGGTGGTATCAAGTACCATTTTTAAAGTCTTTGGTATGACTCGACCTGGGATTGAACCCAGGTCTCCCGGGCCATTGGCGAACACAGTCACTTCATTTCATTTAAGGGCATTTTATTTCTTTACTTTCTTGTCTTTTCTTATTCTTTTTCTTCGCCTTTTTCATTATTCTTATTCGAATAATTCTCCAGTTTGACGCCAGCGTTAGCTTCCTGCAAAATTATTTTCTTCTTAGGTTTTCATGGTTGTCATTATTTTCTTTTGTGTCTGTAACGGTTGATCCTTGTTACAGTACTGAAAAAAACCCTGAGTTTTCTAAACTGGCGTTGAGATCGGCTGTTGAGAGACCCTTGAGGGAAATCCGTTATTAATCATTCGACGCACTTATCCTGCCAAGGAAGTTTCACAGCATAATCTTTATCGTAGTACGAAAGGAATCTGGTGACTCGAGTTCAAATCCAGGACGAAGCTGTTTGCCTTCCATTTCTCGCTAATATTATTCGGAAACGAATGAATCCATCTGTTCTTCTATCCCTCAGCTATGGGTTAATAGTCGAGCAGACAAGTAATTAATAGGACACCCTAAGGTTAGGCAACTAGTGAAGGAAAAGGGAAAAACTGAATTAAAACCAACTTCGCTCCGCTGTAAATTGACTCTGTGCCACATCTTGTCCGTTGTAGCGAGGTTGGATAAATACGGCATTTTTTTTTTTTAATATTTAGCATTTCTAATTGAATTTCTGAATGTTTCTGGTCGGTAAGTGAATGGAAAATATTAATGACGTGTTTATTTAGTCATTCGAGATACTAACAGATCACCTAACCCCAGCCGGAAGATCAGCCCAAGTGATAATTAAAGAAAAAAAAAAAAAAAAAGAAAAAAGAGACTTTCTGTAGTGTGGACTCTTGATAGAAAATGTCGAGGATTAGAATACGTTAACAGTATCCCAGCAGAAAAATAAATATCCCTTTTCACCCCCTCACCCTTACCAGAATAAAACAAAAAAAAAAAGAAACAAGGTATTCTGAGCATGACGATCAAATGTTTATGATAGTGAAGCTCTAATTCTGGAGATCTGGACAGTGTGGATTACCACTTCATTGCCATTACTCCCAGGTCAACATGACCCAGATAGTTAGAAACAGTTATGGCTCCTATCTATGGGTCAAATATAATTATTCATTCATAAACTAATGATTATTACATTATTTACTTATTTACTTGAAACCATAGAATTGTGTGTAAATTATTTATAGTAGATAGGAATGCTCGGTGCAATATTACTGTAAATTACTTGTATTTATAATAGTTAATTAAAACTGTTATTGACTTACGGTCAAGTCACTCTGAAAAAATCGTTTCCCGCTAGATCACCGAAGTTAAGCAGCTATGAACCTGTTCACTAGTTAGGTGGGTAACCACTTAAGCTATCAGCAGGTGCTTAATGCGGCCTGTGTACAATATCTAAGCAAAATCTTTGTAAATAGCTCATGGAAACTAAACTTGTTTACTCACGATTATTTGTTGATAGATAAGTGTGTGCAAAAAAATGACTATCATCATACAGAAGTAATAATTGAAACCATATAATTATTTGTGTTAGATGAGAATACATGAAGCCATATAACTGTGTGCAAATTATTAGAAAAAGTATTAGATAGGAATACTTGATATCTGATGGAGAACGCTGATATGCTGTATTGTGACATCGTAGTAAGCAAGTTCTAACTTCAGTCATGCTATTGCATTCACTTTTGGACTAATGCCCAGCTATAGTTTAAATTGTAACATTACTGTTCTTCTATGATGTATGGGTTTGGCATTAAATATCCCATGAAAGTTAATATGCCATAAAACATATGACCGTATAAAAAATTTCTTAATAAGCAACTAGACAAAAATCTATGAACGCGATTTCTTCACGTCTAGACATAAAATAACCCTAAATGGGTTGATATGCCATTAAAATCAATCGATCTTTCGGACCTATATACATGGTTGCGTGCAAAACACAGATTATCATAATAATTCACAAGAGTTACTTCTGGGGAGTCACCGTGGCGCAATGGTAAGAGTTTTGGACTCGAAGTAAGCAAGTTCGAACTCTAGTCACGGTATGATGTTGACTTTTGGACAGCTCTACCATCCTACTACAAGGATGGTTTTGGCATTAAATAACCCTCGAGGACTGATATGCTATTGAATACTTGATAATCCCGTGGCACCTTCGAGTACTTACTATAAGCAGAAAAAAGAAAGGCGTCTTGATATATATATATATATATATATATATATATATATATATATATGTGTGTGTGTGTGTGTGTGTGTGTGTGTGTGTGTGTGTGTGTGATAGAAAGAGAGAATAATAATTGGGCAAATATAAAATGCTGGCTGAAAAAAATGCTTGAGTAAAAAAATGCATTGAAAAAATTCAGAAAAAAAAAAAGAAACAGAAATAAACAGCGAAGAAATGAAAGAGAGAGAGAGAGAGAGATGGTTTGATGGATGTCAAAGAAAGAATAGAAGACCGCGCATGCGCGGTGGACATTGACATCTTTCTCCGCTTTGATGCCGTATAATTTTGCCATGATGGCCGTCTTCTTCCGCCATTTTGCCAGTCTCAGGTTGGTCGCAACGTTGATCGTTTCGTTCTTTCTCATTAGTATTTTGTCACGACGTTTTTACCGGTGCATGACTGCTAAAAGGTACTGTCTTCGCCCAAACAAAAAAAAAATAAAACAGAAAAAAAATCAGTAAAGCTTAAAAAATGAAAGAAAATAAAGGATCTGGTGCTTTTCGTTGCCAGGATTCAACTGCCAAGAATGAGACAGGAATCTCTGCTTGCTAGCTTTTCCCTTATTCTTTTTAAAGAATTGCACCGAATAGATAACAGCCTGAAATTAGGGATAAGAATATATATATATATATATATATATATATATATATATATATATATATATATGTATGTATATATATATATATATATATGGAAGTGTATGCATGTATGTGGGCATATATACATAAATAGCCACTTCAAATTGTCTAAAAAGAAATATTTTTGTTCTTTTTCATAAAATACATCATTATCATATGCATTTATTAAAGTTTCTGGTTTTAGGTAGGAGCATCTGATGGTTTTCACTCAGATTCAAGTAACAGCAAGTTTCCTTAATATTCTAGCCCATACTGTCAGCTAAATGCATCCCCTGCAAAGGGAAATGACGTCCCTCAAAAAAGGATTGTCTTGGGTATGACACTAAACTGCATCTAATGGTGAGAGTTATGTTCTCGTGATCATAGAAGTGCCTAGTATCTCTCCAATACTACCAGGTTCATTTTAATTGATCCGAAGTTGTAGTACCTGTTAAGCTCCCATCAAATAGATGCGTCAAAAAATTGATTGTATTTGATTGGTCTGCGAGGAAAGAAAACCTCAAAATTTTAAGAAACCGCAACATAAAAAAATTGAAAGTACATCCGGAGGGATCTTACCCCTCTGCAGGAGATACAATCGGCGTATTGTAAGTCCCTTCGTGAGAGGTGTCAGTAGATTAGTTCAATATTATAATTGTTCATATATTTACTAACCCCTCCACACAAGCAAGATGTGACACTAAGTCAATTTTAAAGCGGAGTTTAACAGGTTTGAATTCAGAGGTTTCCTTCTCATAAACTGGTTGCCTTACCAAGATTAAATACCCAGTCTTCCTAGCTGGTAGATACTTGGATTCAGACCTTTTCTTAGCGTATTAGTGCTATCTGAAAAGCAATCAGCCTTGTCCAGTAATTGAACTCGTATCGAGATGTCCATTTCCGTTGACGATAACTATTACATCACGGGCACCTCCTCAATTGTAGCATAGTTGATATTTAAGTAATATTTAATATTATACTTCCAAAACTTAATAGTATGGTTCATATTAGTGTGAATAGTCTAGTTTGATAGTATAGTTCATATCTTTATTATTTCAATAAATCATCATTTGATAATATAGTTTTCTTCGTCTAAATACCATATTTTAATATTAGTATTGTTCAACAATTTAATAATACCGTCCATATTAGTCTTAATGGCGTAATTCAATAATATCTAATAGTATAGATCAATAATTTAATTATTTCAATATCTAATCATTTGATAGTACAGTTCATATTAGTGTCAATAGCATATTTTAATATTGTTTAATAGAATATTTCAACTGTATAGTTTTTATTAGTTTTGCTAAAATACGAGGATCATTAAATAAGTTTCCAGGCTTTTTTAGTATGGGCACTTTAATTGATAGTACACACATGAAACTCTAGTCCCCTTCGAAGTAATCTCCTCCAGCTGCAATGTACTTGTACCGTTACAACAACTTCTGGAAGGCCACATGGATTTCCTCTTGTGTGAGCGTGTCAATGACCTTCGTCACAGCCTATTTCCTCTCCTCAATTGTCTCATAACGACAGCCTCTGAGCTTAGGGAATAAGCAAAAGTCACAGGGAGCAAGGTCTGGACTATAGGGAGGGTGAGGAAATGTCTTGATGCCCATCTTGGTCAAATAGTCTGTGACAAGGATGGAGTTGTGGACTGGTGTATTGTCCTGGTGGAAATGCCACTGACCCGATTTGTGTTGGCTTCTTCCGACGGAATCTCTTTCTGAACTCCCTTAAAAACTCAACATAGTATTCCTTGTTGACTGTCAGTCCAGTGGGGATCCAGGGCATGTAGATTATGCCAGTGCTGTCAAAAAAGTGATCATCAAAAGTTTGTGGGTGGATTTGCTCTGTCTGGCCTTCTTGGGTCTGGTAGAGCCAGGATGCTTCCACTGGGAACACTGTCTCTTGGTCTCTGGGTCATAGCAGTAGATCCAGCTTTCATCGCATGGCATTTTCAACAGAATTTTATTGAATATCGTTCTTCTAAAGTGTCTTCACTTCCAGATTGGATTTTTGAAATTCACCAGCGGTGACAATCAGGCTTTAGTAGGGTATATTCCAACTCCTGTTGTAGCTGGTCATTTGAACCTGAAATCATAAAAATTGGTCAGTCATCACATAATATGTATAGCAATAACACACTGAATTTTAAATGCCTGTACAAAAAAGTTATTGAAGAAACTTATTGAAGGTACCACGTATTTTAATATTATCTAATACTGTATTTCGATAATGTAATTATATAATTCTTGTACATTTTTTGCCCAGTTAGCTGGGGTTATAGAGCCGTAAGATTCTACCTACGAGTGTCTTGATTCGATACTAATCAATCTGATGGGGAGGTTCCTGTCATGCTGGAACCTTCGGGATTGTAGAATACACCTTTATTGCCATTGCTTCCAGGTCCACTCTAGCCCGGAGCGGCAGCAAATAGTAGGGTCCTATTTATGGGTAAAATAAAACTAAACTGTGTATCTAAGCTAAACTAAATTCTTTGAAATAGAACTGTTTGTATGAATAAGAATAGATTTGGCATTGAATAAACTATAAATAATGATACGCTATAAAACCAAACCAAACTAAATCTATACGTTCTAATAAAATATTCTGATATAATTCACTATTTTAGTTGTACTGTTTAGATTAGAGTTGATAGCAAATTTAATAGTAAGTAAAGTTGGCGACCGTAGTTGAGGGCGACCAGAAGGTTCCCTTTTCAATAGCTACAACACCGAGGTGTTGGGGAGGGCGCGATTCTTTTGGCATTGAATAAACTATAAATAATGATACGCTATAAAACCAAACCAAACTAAATCTATTGTTCCACTTTACCCTCGATACGTATCTTTATATTGCAAGGAGGTATCGAGAACCATTTTTAAAGTCTTTGGTAAAACACGACCTGGGATTGAACCCAGGTCTCCCGCATCATTGACAAACACTCTACCCACTAGGCCAATGAGCTGTATAAGCCAGTATTTTAATTATATTTATATGTTATTATTTAATTGTATAGTTCATTTTCTTTTAATTGTATATTTGTGTTTTTAGCTGCGTCATTTCTAATTATTATTGATAATTTTGGCGAGTGTTATTTTGGTTTTTGCTTTAATTCAAGAGTTTTATTTTGTTTTTTACAATCACAAGTCACTTGGCTAGTAATTTCTGCGACAGCGGGAAACAATCCAATTTATGTTGCAGTTTTAAATAAAATGTGCAAACAACCAACAACGTAGCTTGTGGGTATGGCAAGCCTTTCACCTGTTTGCATCTTCAAGCAAGTAGAATTGTTGGTGCTTTTCTAATAGAAGACGGAAACGAAGCCGACTGAAAACCAACGAAACGAAATGACGTCAGGTCGATGACTGCTGACCGATCGAAGAGGAGAGCGTTGATTGCTTCGAGCGTCAGACGACTCTGGAGTGTTGATTGATTGATTTAATAAGATTCATGATTCATTAATTAATAATAACGACAGAAGAAAGAGAGAGAAAGAAAAAATAAATTCGAGCAAAAGTCGTTTACGTAGAGAAATTGATGCTGCCTCATAATTTTTTATATGCATATTAGTTAAAAAGCTTCACGAAAGTAGAGGATAAAAAAGAAATAATAATGTTTGTGTGAGGCCTGTGTAGAAAGTATTGAAACTGATTTTGTGAAAGAATAAAGTCAACTTAATTAAAAATTAAATTTATCTCTTTGAATAGTTCTTCCCAATCATACTGGAATGCCACATACCGACAAAAACGATACTTACGCCGCTGGAAGTCTTCAACTGACATAACCTTCTAGGGATTAATAGATAGATGCAAACTAGAATTGCGTAGACACAGAGTCAACGGCTCTGCGTAACTGTAACCTGTGGGATTATAAGACCATTTGCTCTATCACTGATAGTGAGCTCTCTCTTAAGTAATAGATATTGGAAGCTATATATATATATATATATATATATATATATATATATGGGGGGGTCTGCAGTTCTTTGTTTAGAAATATTTGATTAAATAGTATAGACAGTCGTGTGGATGTTATAATATCCGGCCTGAATTTACTAGTAAATTTTCCGTAATTAAGTGGTTCCAAATACTTTCAGACCCATCCTAGGCCATCATAATGGGTGTGTATATGAAAGAAGCGATACAACCTTTGCAAGAACCAATATTTAGTCAGTTGATATTATCCTTACAGTGTAATTTATCTCTTCACGAGACCATGTCTGTATTTCAAAGTGCTGTTATATTTGTAAGCTGCAGGATCAATTCCGGCTGGATATTATAACATCCACACAGTGAGTTGAAAGGATCAAACAAAAATATCTCTACAAAAGATGTCTATACTATTTAATCAAATATGTCTCAACGAAGAAATGCAGCCCCGATACACGTATTTCAAATGGCATGATCCTACATGCTGAGGTTCCAGTTCTGAAGATCTGGGAGTATGGAGTACCTTTTCATAGCCATTACTCCTAGAAAAATCCTGACTCGGAGAGGTAGTACCTGTTAGGCTCCTATCTATTGGTCAAATGTAAATGAACGTGATTCCCTAACTACTTAAGCGGTAATTAATCTGAGATTAAAAAAACAAAACAAAACTGATATTCATTATTTTTTGGCTCATATCATATTGGGGCATATTAACGCTTTAATTGATATTACTTTTTCTTATGAAGAAAAGATTGTTGCTATTGTCTTTCTGTAAACTTTTTACTCAAGTAAACAAAATTTATGAAATTTGTAGACCTGATTTTATTTAATCATTTACACACCTTTTCTCTATAGAAATGTTCATAAATTATTTGCATTCGATAGGAAATTCTACCCGAAACACAAAAAATAAAATATGAGACTATAATGAGTGTGATTCGCTAACCTCTTGGCATAAAATAACCCTAGATGGGTTTACACTGTTAAAATAAATCAATCAATCATTCAGTTAACTTCTACGCTGCATTCAATGTGACAATGATGATTATTGACTGATTGATTTTAGCGGCACGTCAAACTGTCTGGGAATGTTTTATGCCTAGAAGTTAAGGAATCTCGTTCATATTTACATTTTTTGAATAGAAGCTTAGAGGTTTATTTTTTGCACACAGAACAATCAAATAGGAAGGATTTTAAGCAATTTTAATTAAGTCATTGCTGGGACCCCAATAAAGTACCACCTGCCAGGTCAGAGTAGATCTGAAAGTGATGACTATGAAAAAGTACTCCACCCTCCCCAGACGTCTAGAATTGGAGCTGTTTAGTATCTTTCCTTGGACAAATGGCAATAAAGATATTTTCTTAATTATTCCAAGTCAGGCACGAGACAAGAGTCTCTAACCAGATTAATTGTGCCATTGTTGTAAGCGAGTTCGAACTCTAGTTGCGCCATTACGTTCACTTTTGGACGAATACACTTGAGAAAGGTATAAACTACTTTTTTCCCGCCAGTTGTGAGATAGATAGCACCACTACTGTTCTTCTAAAGGCATGGCTTTGACATTAAATAACCCACGAAGGTTGATACGACATTATGCAAAGAAACCAAACCAAACCAAGCCAAACCAAACCTTAGTCAGGCTCAAGGTTGTATAAAATGTTTGCGTGTCACGCCGATCTCCTAAGACAAAAGGTTTTCGTAACATAATCTTCCTGTATGTTTAGTTAACTTGATCCAGGTCTTTGAATTTTTTACTTGCCGAAAGTTACACGACAATCAGATGTAAGTTTATTTTAAGAGTAGAGACCTTACAGAAAACAATTTATTGTCAAGTGATTTAAATATCAACTTTATTATGATATGTATTGTAATGGTATTCGTCGATAAGTATCCGGGTTTTGGTAACGCTTTTCGATGAAACGATAAGTGTATAAAGGTCACCTTTTGACAGGTGACGTACTATGACAAATGGTGATGATATTTGTGAGTTCAAATCTAAAAATCAAGTGTCACAACATTTTATATATGTATATCCTCAAGTTGCATGATCTCAATATCAGCATGGTGATATAAAAAAGGGTTCTGCGATATATATATATATATATATATATATATATATATATATATATATATATATATATACAGTGTCAAACATATATAGTTATAGTCTTAACAAGTTTATTTCTTTTGAAAACAAAAATACCAGGATTTTGTTATTGTAGAGATGTCATTGATGACTTCTATTGATATATAATTAACGTAATGATTAATTATATTAATCATTTATTATTAATTATATTTTATTGTTTAGTTTGGTAAGGCTTTGAACTATTCAATGCCTCTTAGCTAGGTGTCATAGTAAGACAGGGCACTTGCAGGCCCGCGCGGAAAGGATATGGAGATCATATTTACCGTAATAAGCTCTTATACAGACTGGACGGCCGTTGAAGTAAATTGAGTGGGTCATGTCCAGAAGAGGTGGTCCTGAGAATTTTGAGGATTTTGAAAAAGACGGTTGAGTTGAATGTAGCATTTGGGTTTTTGGGATCTGATCAGATGAGATCGTTTTGGGTCTCGACCGGCAGAGATGAGACGAGATCTTAGATGCCACAAGATGCGCCGTGCGTTGGGTGTGTCAACATAGTTTGGTTAGTTTGGTTAGCATTGGCTTTTATGAATTGTGTCTCTCTCCTCGTGTCACCAAGGATCGAAGTCAAAAAGAAATAAACCCGTTTGTATCCGAAACGACAGTGTTGCCTGTATTGTTATTATTGACAGCATGAGTATACAACACTATGTTGGTGATGGCTAATCATAGAGTAAGGAGGGAAACGCACAAACACGCAATCCATTTTAGCATTAGGAACTTCGTCCATTTATTCTGTCAGTTCAGTCTCTGAATTGTAAGCCCGGTCGGCTGGGGCAGTAGAATATACTGACTGCATCTCTGCAGAAGAGTAAGATACACCAACGAGTGTCCTGAATATGACACAAAACCATATGATTATGAAGCTACTGCCCGGAAGCTTTGGGAATGTGGAGTACCATTTCATTTCCAATACTCCCAGGTTCACTCTGACTCGGAGTGGTAGCACCTGTTTAGGTCACATCTATTGATTAAATAGAAGTTTTTAAGTATCTAACTGTGAGCAAATGACTGATGTTTGATTGAATTGTTAGTGTTAAATAGGAATACTTAGAACAATTTAAGTGTGTACATATGAAGGAGTAATGTTGAATAGAATTATGAATGTTGAATACGGGAAGCCCTTTAACTGTGGGCTTAAATTAAATTAATGGAATTACATAGCAATATTTAGAACAATTTAACAGTGTGCAAATAAATTAATACTGTTGAATAAAATTATTAGTATTAGATAGCAATACATGAAACAATTTAGCTCTAAAAAAAATAAAACTATTAGTATGAGCAATACCTGCCAGCACTTAACTGTGCGCAAACAAATGATTAATATTGAATAGAATTATTAGAGATAGAAATAAATACTTGAAACCATTTTACTGTGTACAAATAAATGAGCTTCAGCTTGTTTAAAAATGTTATCTACAAACTATGTGTTATCTACAAACTATGTGCCTAGACCAATTTGGGTCCATGTCTAGCTAGGCACATCTGGCTTATATTGCACGAAGTGGGCCGATGACTTGCCTCGGCTTGTGCCTGACCTTACCCTCTCCTAATCCCCACTTTAAGCCGACCTTTAGGTCTTTGACATTGAGTCAAATCCTGTCTGGTGGGAGGCAGCGACAAATATTCTACAAACTATGTGTTTACAAGTCATCTTCGTATTAAGTCATATAAACAATATTTGACATTAAATAACCCACAAGGTTTGATATGACATTAAACACTTCCAAACAATCTGAGGTCGAGGAGGTAGAAAGAAAAGGCCACTACGCGCTGGCTGGTTTTATTGTTCTTCTCGGTAGGGAATTCTAGCATCTTTCATTCGTTCCTAGTTCATTCACACGAACGTTTATTTCCGCGTGCTCCAGCCACCTTGAGTGAAAAAGAGACAGAATAACGAAATCCGTGATATATATATATATATATATATATATATATATATATATATATATATATATATATATATTTCTTCTTTTGTCTAGGTATTACGGTATAGTTGATCATTTTCAAGCATCACGGATGTTTTTAGTCGTTTCTTTTTTTTATATTTTTTCCAGATATCTGTTCGTAATATACTTTTTTTTATTCATAAATTCTATTACCTGTTTTTCTCACGCTGCCAGAGATATAGAAATAGTTGTAGAAATAAACATTATATATATATAACTATATATACTATATATATAATATATATATATATATATATATATATATATATATTGTTTCCAGAACATTCTACACCCATTCCATGCTGACACCGTACAGCCGAGCTGCTGGATCAATCATATCTTGCTACTCTTAGCCTAATAGAAGAAATGTTAAACTCTTCTTCCTTCTGGTTGCTTGACATATTGTAGTTATCTATTCGCACCCCGGTAGCATTTCCTTACAATGATATATTATTTCATGTAGATCTTTTAACAAACATTATATAAACAATACGCATACGGTTACCTAATACAGTATTGCTTATAAATGAGTAAACCAATATCATTTTGTCTTTTTTAAAAATCAATCTGCTTTTAAACCAAAAATGCCTGGATCTTATTATTTCTTGTAGAACATTATATAAATAAAACGAATACGATTACCTAATACAGTATTGCTTATATATGAGTGAACCATATCATTTTGTTATTTTAAAAAACTTAATTTACTTTTAAGCCAAAAATGTAAGACATTATATAAACGAAACGAATAAAATTACTAAGTATTACAAATAAATAAATAAACCGATATCATTTTGTTATTCTCGAAAGTTAATTTGCTTTTAAACCAAACATACAAATATTTTATCTTATAGCATTTAAAAGAATTTGTCAGTGTTATTGTTTAAAACGTCTACACTCACACGTCCCTTTACCTGTGCTTCTCATGTCACATGTCTTGGACAGGTATGCCTTGTCAGAGCTTATCTCTTTTCAAGAAAACAACTGGTTAGAATTCAGAGTTTTCCTTCTAGGCCAGTTTCCATACCAAGTTTAAAGAGTACAGTGTGTCCTACAACTAACCCACAGCTAGATAGAAAATAGTTGGATTCACACTTTTTTCAGGGGTATTAGCGTAATGCAGAACCCAAAAAGCCTTGCTTTGGATTCAAACCTGGATAGCAGAGTCTACTTCCAACCAGGATAACGGTTATATAAC
The DNA here is from genome assembly GCA_963585895.1 of Sepioteuthis lessoniana. Lineage (NCBI taxonomy): Eukaryota > Metazoa > Mollusca > Cephalopoda > Myopsida > Loliginidae > Sepioteuthis > Sepioteuthis lessoniana. The sequence goes on from OY757907.1 coordinate 61,023,351, forward strand.
GTGTACCTATACATCTGATTAGACGAAAAAAGGAAGCAAGTAAAAGGGAGCAACTTAGCTATATTTCTTTCCCCAGTACAGGTATCCTCAAGGGAGATTCGTGTCATTATTTTTAGCTGTTATTTTCAAAAGAGTAGTGATGCATAATATGCTGGGGAGATTTTTTTTCTTTTTAAATTCTATTTGCTTATTAAAAGAACCTTCTTAAGAACAAATCCACCAAAGAAATTATTGTCATCAATTTCACCCGTAGAATATATTTTTATTGTATCTTTTATTCAAGATTTCTTTTCTCTACATAAAGACCGCTCTGTCGATGGGGATTAAAATATACTAACTATATCCTTTGCAAAGGGATAAGACACCCCTCTGCTAAAAATGATACATCTTAGATATGATGCTAAACTGCATCTGATGGTGAGGCTCCAGTTCTATAGATCTTGGTAGTGTTACCAGGTCCACTTTGACACGGAGTGTTAATATCTGTTCGTGTCCAATCAATAGGTCAAATAGAACAGACGCATAAACCCTTCTCAGTTATTGATATAGATATATGTCTATGAGTTTGTTTGTGTATATATATATATGTGTGTGTGTGTGTGTGTGTATGTGTGTGTGTTTGTGTGTGTCTGTGTGTGTGTGTGTACGCATGTGTGTGTGTGTGTGTGTGTGTGTGTGTGGAAAATCAGTTGATTTCCATACTAAACAAAAATGTTCATTTTTGTGTAAAAAAAAAGAGGGTCCCTGAAGTTTTCAAAATTTGAATCCCAATTTTTACATTTCTTGACCAATCAGCGCTTTCATTCGGAATACGATTTTCTTTAACTTTGCAGACGATGATATTTGATTTGTCTTGCAAAACTTCTCAGGTCAAAACCCAAAATAATGTCAGACATCTATTCCCTCCTAGATTATGAAAAATACGTTTTTTTTTTACGAATTAGAGTCATAGATAGATTAATCCCCTTTTTATCAAATTTGGATACTATCTAATTCCTATAAATAAAGTGATAAAATGATTAATTCAAGTATGAAATTGAAAATTTCTCTATGCTCCTCATTTCGTCATTATTTCTATTAAGTGAATTTCAGTTGCTTTTCAACATTCAGTTCCTTCGGAATATATTCAGTTTCTATATCGTTTAACAATTTCTCTTTATTGTCAGTTTTACAGTAGAACTGCTTATACTGATATCACTTTTCTTTTCGGTGTTATTAAGCTTAGCATGACACATACATATTAGCGTATGAACTTGCTTTGCCTCTACAAAGTGACTTACATGTACAAAGATCATTAGCACACAAACGATGCACATTGCTATTAACTATCTTTTTTATTTATCATGTTGTGACACATCAACACTTAAACTAGAATTACGATTTTTTTTATCAAGGAAAGACTGAAAATTTTGTCGTTTTCAGTAATTTTTTCAATCAAGTTAAAGAAATAAAATTTATCAGATTTCTAGAACTGTATTTTGTTTAATCATCTATGCACCTTTCATCAGAAGAACTGTTGATGAACTATTCGTATTCGACGTGAAATTCGATTCTATTCATAATAAAACATGAATAGGAACATACAATTGTAATATAATAGCCGAGGGATTTCGGTTCATGTCTTTGGGTTTAGTTAGGCTGAGAAACCTTTCGGCTCAGTACATGGGTTAGTTAGGTGCAACCTTGATGCCGGTGGTAACGCGTGCACGCGCACAGACTGGACATGTCACTCAGAGATGTCACAATAGCCTGAGATGATGAGGGCACCTCTGGTGGTGTAACGGTTAGCAAGCTAGACTAGCAGACCTACACGAGTGAGTTCGAGTCTCATTGGGCGCCCCGTTCATTCGGCCTTGTGCCACATCAAAGCAAAGCGCTTTGTAAATTACAATAGCCTGAGATGATGAAACGGGTGACAAAGTGCGGGTGACGGCACGCACCGGAAGCGCGCCGAAGATTTTGGGGATTTCGAAGAAAATCATAGAGTCGTTCGGCTTTTGGGGCTCGCTGAGGCGAGACGAATGTGCTCGCTATGGGTGGCGCACGAGATAGGGGCCAGATGAAGGAACCTGCATAAAAAGATTGTGTCTCTCTCCTTATGTCGAAACCTTTAACTCAAGAGTAATAAAAAGGTTTCGTACCTGAACAAAGAATTCGTTACCTGTTTTCGAATCTCGAGATTCCTATGTTCTTAGTTTTTTATATGTGGTCTTGAACATTCGATGTCCATTTCGTACATGTCGTTAATTGTGAATATGCAACTCAATAAATGCGATCGAAAATGAACCAATCAAACAATGAATCTACGTAAACTCTATTTCTGTCATTAAAATTAAAATGTCATATAAATGTATTAGAAGTGCACCTAATTTTACAATGTTTGACATGGATATTTTTGGTGACAGTATTTCATAGCAGAAGAGCTTGGTCATAAATGATAAATAGCAGTATTCGTTTTGATTGTATAATGCTCAACCAGAAATAATAAAATTAGAGTACGTGTGTTTGGGTTAAAAATCAACTTTTTATAAAAGAATGTTAGGCGTGATATCATTCATGGTTGGTTATATATATATATATATATATATAATTATATATATATATATATATATATATATATATATATATATATATATATATATATACCTCACAACAAAGAAAACGTTTACCTCTATTCTAATTGCAGAAGTTATCATAATCAACTTTAAATCTAGGCTTCCAATGACATTTTGTTTAAAGATTGTAAATGACAAGATCATCAATTGAAATACTTTAACCCATACAGTTGTGTGCACGTGATTAAGATTAAAATACTTGAAACCGTATAACTGCAAACAAATTAACATCTTTAGTTAAAAAGAGTTACTTGTCCCCATATAAATGATAATTATTAGTTTCAAATAGTTATTTGGAATTATCATAAGTTAAAGGATTTTTAGTGTTAGAAAATGTTGCTTGTAGCAATAAAAATTATGAGCAGAAATAGTCAGTTTAAACCATGTTAATCATGATTATTACTAAGAAAAGTAATTAAAACTATATATATATATATATATATATATATATATATATATATAACTCCAGTCGCACTATTACGTTCACTTTCGGACAAATACCCTTGGGAAAGGTACAACCCACATGTCTTTCCAGTTACGGATTAAACAGTACCACCACTGTTCTTCTTGAAGGATGGATTTGGCATTAAATAACCCAAGAAGGTTGATATACCACAAAACAAAGAAACCAAACCTAAAAACACCCAACGACTGACATGCCATGAAACTAAACATAAATTTAACTGGTTTAGATTAATTACTATGGCATGATGGTTACAATGTTCGCCAATGGCTCTGGAGACCTTGGTTCATACCAAAGACTCAAAAAATTGTACTTGTACAGCATTATAAGGTACAGATCAAGGGTAAAGTGGAGCAATCCAAGCAAAGGAGTAGCACCCTCCTCTACACCAGTGGTGTAATAGCTATCGAAAAGAGAGCCTTCCAGTTACCTTCGACTATGATCGCAAACTTTACTTACTTATAAGTCAGTTGTTTTGTTCTCACAATTATATCTAAGTATTGTATAATACTATTTGTATTTATTGTGGGATGAAAGATTTATTAGCTAAGTTTATTTGATGACGTCGTATCTACTGTTGATTACTTTTCTTACCAATAGGATCCAAGCACTGTAACACCAATAGAAGATAGGTGTAAACTTCAAGGGAAGTATGTTGAAAAATAGACCTCATTTGGTCACATTTTTGGAAATATCCTGGTAGGCCAAAGAACTTTTCAGCTAAACCTCTTATGTGCGAACTAAACCGTAGAATTTCAACAGTGGAGGTTTGTTAATCTTGATACGATCGTTGCAGATGAATTTTTATTTTTTAATATTTATAAATCTTATTTAGCATCATTTATATGTCGATTTATTACACAGACTCTACTCACGCACACACACACACACACACACACACACACATGTATGTATATATTAAAAAGAAGACTTTTTATTTTAATATCTTTTTTGTTACGCCTCGTCCAAGAGCCGTAAGAAAATCTTTTCTTTGTCGATAGAGATGAAAGTAGAAGTGGTGCTAAACAAACATAAAAACCACATGTGAGGATCATTCTTTATTATCTCCCTTTGAATCCAACAACACTTGAGGTTGCCCCTTCATGTAAGGTGTTTCTTTTTGATGTTTTCAAAGGGAAAAGCAAAAAGGAAACTTCAATAAAAGACGCATAAAAAAGAGAAGACAAAAATGAGAAAAACAGAGAGAAGAAGATGAGAAAGGATACTGATCTTTAGCTTAGTGACAAGAATATATATATATATATATGTGTGTGTGTGTGTGTGTGTGTTTTCTGTATAGGTCTGAGACTAAGTCCTAGGTTACGAACCATAGACGAAAGATATATTTCCAATACCAACATGACTATACGTTGCGGGCAATCAATCGAGCATTCTAAATTAGTAAATATGTATCTATGGTTACAACCACGACGTGGTGAAGAATTAAGCAGTAATTGCAGGTTCAATTATATGGTTAAAAGTCAGTGCGATCTTTGGTTGTAGTATCGTTTTTGTAACAAAGATACGTTCTGATTTAAGATATGTTAAAAGCGAGAGTTCAAGGCAAGAAAAAGGGATTTAGAGTTTCATTGAAAGACAAAGAATTGAGTAATCATTTTAAAAAATAGTTCAACACAAACTTAATATTATCAAGAACGTAAGGTAAATGCATGCTTAGCGTAGCTGTTATCGTCGAAGCAAAAATAATCAGCTACCCGAGTTCAAATCCCATTGGAGATTGCTAGCGTTTCATTTCACGCTAATGCCATTAGGAAAAACATGGACCCATTTATTCTTTCTCCAGTGACGGGTTGATAGCAAGACTTGGCTCTTCAATCTTTGTTAAACAACCTGTTTATTAAATACAGTTTTTCTCCACTCAAAGAGATAACCTTGTGTCACATGCTGCAAGTGAAAGAGTGGTTGGAGTAAGACATATAATTAAAGCTCTATAATTACACAAGTTAAATTTTGGCGGGTCGTATTATCACTTTTTTTTATAGCCAAAATTTTCTGCTAATAACCGCTTGACGGCGTTGACAAGGTAGTATGTAAGAAGGAGGCATGAAAATTTTATTCTCTTTATTTACAGTGAACCTTACAGAAACAAGAACAATCTCATCTTCCAGGATTAAAGAACTCAGCAAATCTCGTATCGGATAAAGCATGATACAACAGAAGAATACACAGTATCCAATGTCCTAAATTTTTTTGCATGCACACAGGCATATTTAAAGAACAGTAGTGGTACTATCTAACCCATAGCTGGGAGGATAAGGGGGTTCATACCTTTCGCAAGGGTATTTACCCGAAAGTAGACGTAATAGCACGACTGGAGTCCATTGCTTTAAGCATTACACCACGAGGATCCCCACGGTAACTTGAAAAAAAATTCCCGAATATGTAAGTTTCTTGCAGACTTTTACATCTTAAGGACTTCACATACAAGTATGAACGATTATAATACTTTTACATTCAAGCTTCAATTTACTGCTTTTGCATTCGTTCTATTTACTTTGCTCAGGCGATAAAATATGGTGGAAGTTCTCGTGGTGTGATGGTTAATGTGTTTAACTGTGAAATTGTATTAAAGATGTTCGAATTCCAGCCGTGACACTTGGTTCTTTTTCGGACTAATACCCTTGAGAAATGTTTGAACCACTTTATCCTTTTATCTATGGGTTAAATAGTACCACAACTCTTCTACAAGAATGGATATGGCATTAATTGACTCACGAAGGTAGATATGCTATGTTAACTAGGAAACCAAGTCAAACCAATCATATATGTTGTTCTTTGTACGGAATTATTCTTATATTTTTCATTGAGAGGAAGCAACGTTTCTTACACTTACATCCCTCTACAATATTGTTTTCACAATTGTAGATGAAAACGTTTTACGACTCCAATAGAATGTTATATAATCAAGGTAATGATTTTTTTTATAATAATCATTTTTCGTCGATTATATTTAATTATTTAGTTTGGTAATATTTTGAAATACTCGATGTCTCTTAGTTCAGGTGCATAGTCAGATAGGCACTGTTACGCCAGCGCGGAAAGAATATAACAATCGTCATCTGTTATAATAAATCTCCAGACAGGAAATGGGGTTAGACAACCGTTGGAGTTAACTGAGAAGGTAGATGACGTCATACCCTGAAGAGATGATCCTGAGAATTTAAGGATTTTGAAAAGACAGATTTGTAGAGTAGGACGTTCGACCGTTGAACAATGCAGCTGAGTTTTTCGGATCTGATCATATAGGATGAGTTTAGGTCTCTATCAGCAGAGATCTTAAACACCACAAGATGCGTCACGCGTGGGATGGGGCAGTATAGTATGGTTAGCATAGACCCTTAAGAATTGTGTCTCTCTCCACGTGTCAATAAGGTCTGAAGGTAGAAAGGAATAAACTCGTTTGTACCGCCTGTATTTCTATTATTACTGTTGTTATTGAGATCATCATGATTATATAACAAAAACATCAACGTTATCTGATGAAATATTTCCTTTTTCTAACAAATACAACAGGCACTACAAATATAATATAGGACAAAAAAGACAGTGTTATTGCCACAAATTTTAATGAAACTTCAATGGCTTAGACACACATAGAAATAGATTATTTAAATTTTCCTTAGTCAGAGCGAAGTTATAATTTTCTGAAAACAAAAATACCCAAAAGTGGGAAATAACTAGAAATTTTCTTTTCCTTGATTTGATATCCTAAATTGTGATTAGACCTTTGTTAATTGTAAGTAAGCAGTCCACTGAATTTGAACAAGGTCAAATTATGGAATACAATGATTGTGGACAGTCACTTCACCATATTGCAAAGAAATTGAATCACTATCATTCATTAATTGAAAATTATCAGCAAAAAGAAGGTCGTGATTGTAACAGAAAAAAAATCAGCCTCTGAAGATATAAAAATTGGAAGGGAACTTATATGATGAATATTAGTTATTTGAAAGTTTATAACTGCTTGGAATGTTGGAACTATAAAACTACACGCAAATTACTTATATTAGATAAGAAGGCTTGGAATTATATAACTGCATGCAAATTATTTATATTAAATCAAAATGCTTGAAACTATATACCAGCACGCAAATTATTTATATTAGTTCAGAATACTTAAAACTAAATAACTGCATGCAAATTATTGACATTGAATCAGAATACTTGAAACTATATAACTGCATGCAAATTACTGATATTAAATCAGGATGCTTGAAACTATAAAACTGCACGCAAATTATTGATATTAAATCAGGATGCTTGAAACTATATAACTGTGCACAACCAAATTATTTCAGACAAATAAAGTGCAAATTTAAAAAATGCAATTGAACATTAAAAACGTAGTTTTTGATTGTAATCAACCATTAACAAATGAATCAAATTTCGGCATTAGGTAACCCATAAGGGGTTGGTATACTATTTAACAAATAGACCAAACCAAAGTATTCCATAATTAATTCATGGTAAAGTACTAAACGGCTGAAGAAGAAGCTAGACGGCAATTACACCAGAATGTTGCGAGCAATCTTGAACAAGTCCTGGCAGCAACACCCCACAGGGCACCAACTATACGGCCAACTGCCTCCCATCACGAAAACTATCCGAGTTAGACGAACCAAACACGCAGAACACTGTTGGAGAAGCAAGGACGAGCTCATAAGTGATGTACTTCTATGGACCCCCGCATATGGCCAAGCAAAAGCAAGACGACCAGCTCGAACATACAAACTGCAGCTATGTGAGGATACGGGATTCAGCCCTGAAGACCTGCCATGTATTTGTCGCTGCCTCCCACCAGACACGACTTGACACAAGGTCAAAAGCCCGAAGGCCGATTAAAGTGGGGATAAAGGGGAGGGGAGGTCGGGAACGAGCCGAGACTCGAACCCTGCTTGTCTGTGCTGCTTATCGGCTCACTTAGTGCAATGTGAGCCTGATGAGGCAAGCAGTTTCACGAACCCAAATGTGGGTCCGGGCACGTATGCCAGAGGGGATGAATAATAGGGAGAAGTGGCGAGATAGGGTTAGGGATATCCGTGCTAGCGGCACGACATGATGATGATGATGATGAAAGTTTCAAAATCTATAATTATATACATAGTTTATTTACTATGCATATAAAACTAGATTATATAGGTTCATTTAACTATGCAGTAAAAAAGATTCAGTGTTCTGGTTAGGCTGTGATAAATCGGAGATTAAACTAATATTTAATTGAATTGAATGAAGTGTGTTGTGTATCGAAGAGTTTCCAAGAAATAGGCTCCTTGTATGTTTATTACAGAGTGGATATCTTCAGAACTACAGGAAATGTGGATGTGAGATATATTGAATCTATATACATAGATATATATTCATGCTTGTCAGCATTTTTAATCAGTAGAGTCAGTGGCTGAAATATAGTCATAAAACAGCCCCGTATTTGTCTAGGCAAAAATACCCGCGGGAGATCATAATGCCCTGGAGCAAGCAGCTACTTGAATTTACTCCGTTCATCTCTGATCGACACTTCTGCGATTTCTGAACATAAATCTTAAATACAACTTCACCGTATTAGTCCTTGGCAATAATATTTACCTGACCCAGGACAAAAAGATAAAACAAAGTGCATTTGGTTGGTGTTGTGGAGTGGCTGGAACCCCTCCCCCAAAGATTGGACTGGTCTAAGGACTTTTAGAGCGGTGCTCACGTTAAACTTGACAGAAAGTTTGTTCTGACAGTCTGTCTGTATGTCTTTTAACTACAAAATCACTAAGGCTGCTTACATTAGTCGGTGCCCTGTATTTCTTTCCACCGCCAAATATTTTTATCTTATATGTCGATTCTTACAACTCACGATGCAACTGTAGGTCATGTCCTGCATAACATCCCAAAAGTGTACCTAAAAATGTTTCGCGGAATATGTTTATATTGCATGTTGAATATTGCTTGGTATTTTTGTGATTTTATTTCTCTGTTTGCGAGGTTTATAGTGTTATGTTTTGACCTTTTGACCCGGCCAAAAATGCCATTCAAGGTGATGCACCGGAAGGAAGTGATACATTCTAATGGCAGTTATGTGAGAAAATCGTGTTGGCGGAAATTGGCTGATGAAATGGGACGAGCTAAAAAAATTCCCATGGTACACTACAGAGTGATGCACCGGAAGAGAGTGACCTATGAACTGCATGACAGTTATTTCCGCTTGATGACGATTAAACATTCGATTTCAAAGATCGAGTGGGCGTCGAACGATTGTATAATTCAGTTGAGTTCGACGAGCCAGTTGAATTGGGTTCCGGCCAGTTGAGTTGAAGATCGGACTCAGTTGGAGACGAGATGTGGTAGGGAAAGCCACGCCCGGCCGAGGGGGGCCTCGGGAACGCCGATGGAGTTTGGGGACCTGAGAAGTTGCTGATAAGATGTAACAGATCACCCAGCAGAGTGAGCCCCTAGGCCTCCGATTGAGCATCAAGAGAACAAGAAAGACACAACGTGACGGTCATAAGAGTGAGGCGTCAAAATATTACAGTTTATGTTCGGTCTCCAGCTCCCTCTCACAGTAAAACCCCACACAACCTTTTCGAACCCTTGCAATAAAGTGAGAGGTAGATATTGTTAAAGAAGTCTTCCTGCGTCATTTTTTACTGCGTCTGATTAATTTATTGTGTCGGTATGTATCCAGCATATATATGTATATTTCTGCATAAATCAGCAGATGACAATACAACAATAGTGCCATTAATAATAAAATCAGAGCGGGTGGGTGGGTAAATGGTTTGAGTGCTATACTGCGACATCGAAGTCAGCAAGTTCGAACTTGGGTAACACTATTGCTTTCATTCTAATAACCTAGAGAATGGTATGAACTCCTTATCTCCCCAAATAAGTTTGTTTTGATTTTATGGAATATCAACCTTTGTAGGGTATTGAATGCCAAATCCATGTTTATACCCTTAATAGTTCTATTTAAACAATTCAGTTTAGCATAAATGCTCCGGCAAACCGGGATTCAATCCCAGGTCGAGTCATATCAAAAACTTTAAAAATGGTTCTTGATACCTCCTTGCTTAACACTCAGCATTATAAGGTACAGATCAAGGGTAAAGTGGAGCAATCCAAGGAAAAGAGTAGCAACCTCCTCTACATCTGTGGTGTAATAGCTATCGAAAAGAGAGCCTTCCAGTTACCTTCGACTATGGTCGCAAACTTTACTTACTTATAAGTTTTGTTCTCACAATTATATCTTTGTATTGTATAATACTATTTGTATACTTGATACCTCCTTGTTTAACACTCAGCATTATAAGATATGTATCAAGGGTAAAGTGGAGCAATCCAGGGAAAAGAGTAGCGCCCTCCTCTAAACCTCGAGTTAGTAGCTATTGAAACAACAGTCGCCAACTTTACTTATATCATTTTAGAAGCACAGTAGTTGCTCTATTAAGCCCATACCTGGGAAGATAAGGGGGTTCATACATTTCCCAAGTGAATTTGTTCGAAAATGAACGTAATAGTGCGACTGGAGCTCTAACTCACATGCTATGATTCCGCAATCCATCGCTTTAACCATTACACCATAAGAACGCAGTTTAAAGGTCAAAAACATTTTTTATTTGAAGCTATTCAGTTTTGTCAACAAAATTAAATGGTTTCAAGTATTGCTATGCATAACTATCAATTCAATTAAACATCAGTCATTTATTCATACACAGTTACATGTCAAAATAATTCTATTTCTAGCAGTTCAGTTTAGCAAAAGTACATTGTTTAAACGTGAAAACAATTCTATTTTTAAAAATTCAGTTTAGTATAAGTACTCATTTTAGTTCTATTTGACCCATAGACAAGACCCTATCAGGTGCTTACACTCCAGGCCAGAGTTGATCCGAGAGCAAATGACAATGAAGGGATACTTCACATTCCCCAAAGCTCCAGCATAACTGGAGCCTCACCATCAGATTGCTTAGTGTCATATCCAAGAACATCATAAGGGAGGGGGTCTTAACCCTCTTCAGAAATGCAGTCAGTGTATTCTGCAGCACCAGCCGACTGGGCCACCCCAGCTTAGTGTTAAATAGTAACACTACTATTGTTCTACAAGGATGGCTCAAATATTTAATAACCCACAAAGACTGCTATGCCATTAAATGAAGCCAAACCAAATGACAAAATCAGACTATATATTTGTTTTAATATGACTTTTTTCATTGTAAAGCAACAAAGTTGTTTTTTCCGTTGTTTTGTTTTACGGCGTATGAACCCTTTTCAGGTCATTTAACGCCGAATTAAATTTCAAACAATTCAGTTTAGTATAAACATGGTTTTGTTTACAAACAGTTAAATGTCAAAACAGTTCTGTTTAAAACAATTCAGTTTAGCATAAGTACACAGTTTAGTTCTATTTGACCCATCGATAGGACCCTATCAGGTGCTACCACTCCAGGCCAGAGTTGACCTGGGAGCGATGGCAATAAAGGGGTACTCGGCATTCCCTAACGTTCCCGCATTACTGGAGCCCAAACAGATTGCTTAGTATCATATACAGGACACTCTTTAGGGGTGGGTTTCTTACTCATCGGCAGAGAAGCAGTTGGTGTATTCTACAGCTCCAGCCGACTGGGTAAAACAACAAAGTCGAAGTAATATAAGCTTTATATTCGTGAGGTAAAATACTTAAAATTTTTCTTTATAGTCTTTATTTGACATTCTGTTATGATCCAAGTAGGGTGCAGATATACTCAGGACAAATCGTAATAGAAATAGCAATAAATGTATTTGTTATGTCAAAGGTTTACCACCTATTAGTGAGTGAAACAGGTTCAAATCGCCTGCTGTTTGTTGGAATTTTTTTACTCAAGACAAAGCTTTCAGTGACTAATGATCAAATCAGAGGGTCATTCAATAAATAACAGCATTTTTTAAAAAATATTTTTTCACAATTTTCCTCCATAAATGCAAACGCTGCATGGTCGGGAATTGGGTCATAACAAAAATAATTTTAATCTCACAAAAATATTTGTTTTAAGGCAATTCAGAATGTTGGGAAATCAAATACAGTGTTTCAGGCGAGAACAGGCCTGTCCTCAAATTCTAGATGGCTGTGAATTACAAACCATAAGAAATTTACAGAAAAATCTCTGATGTGTACGGAAAAGCATGTTTTAATAAAAATGTTTTCAAATGGAATAAGTAGGAGTTTGCCATAACAAGCCTGAGTCGAAAAGACAGATCGTGCACTGAAAACAAACTGACTCTCCGGTAAAGGAAAAGTTCCGGTAACCGTCAGTAAAGAAGGTCGTACAGACAGTCTTCTGGGACATGAAAGAACCCATGGATTTCTTCCATAGAGGGAAAACTGTAAACAGTGCTTTCTATTGCCGACTCTTAAGGCAATATCAACCTTATATATTAAAAGATTTTCGTATATTATTTTTTTAAATTTTAGCCTCATGAAGATTTCTCATTACATATTAACCACACATAAAACACAAATGATACAATCAGGTTGAAAGCATGAAATACTTGTAGTAATTAGAGAGGTGTCATAGTTTCAACATTTGGTCACTGGCATTGCCCACATTGTTACTGGTTGCCATAATCAGACTAAGAATCTTTCTCATCTGGTAAACTCGCTTTTCTGACATTAAGGCCTTTACAATCAGAACAGAGCAAGAAACCATTCCTTCTGCAAGAAGATCTCAGGGCATGGTAACCAGATCTGCAGGTGCTTCGAACAACTTCCAGGAGACTCTCGAGATCATACTGAAAATCCCTCAAGATGGATATAAAGTTCACTAGAATAATTGAAACAATTCCACTCAATATTTTTGGTAAACATTTGACATGCAAAAGAGGGTATTTCAGAAAACGTTAATATTTCTATGGAAGTTCCTTCGTCATATTATCATTTTAAAGTATCTATCTGTTCACCATCGCCCTCAACACAATATTAGAATCTTCGTCAGGTGTTCTTTGTCATATCACTTTTGCTTTTCTAATAAAGTTACTCCCATAGAAATTTGGGATTGTAGAATACACTGACTGCACATCTGCAGAGGGGTAAGATCCCCACCCCAACGAGTGTCCTAGATATTACACTAAACAGTCTGATGGTGTGGTTCCAGTAATGCTGGAGCTTGGGGAATGTGGAATACCCCTTTATTGCTATTGCTCCCGAGTCCATTCTGCTCCGGAGTGGAAGCACTTGATAAGGTCCCTATCTATGGGTTAAATAGAACTAACAGCACACTTATCATATTTACCAACCCCTCCGCTCGGGCAGGATATGACTCAAGGTCAATTTTTAAGTGGAGTTTAACAGGTTTCAATTCAGAGTTTTCCTTCTCCTAGACTAGTTGCCTCACCAAGGCTGAAGAACCTAGTCTGCCCTACTATTTACCCATATCTGGAGGGAGAATAATTGGATTCATACCTTTCCCAAGGGTATTAGTGCTATGTGAAATGCAATCAGTCTCGTCCAGGATTTGAACTCGTGTCGCCGTGTCCATTTCTTGCGACGATAACCATTACACCACGGGCACCTCCACTAACAGCATACTTATGCTAAACTGAATTGCTTGACTAAACTGAATAGCTTGAAATAGAAATATTATTGACAATCAAACAGTACTTACATTTAAACTGAATTATTTGAAATGGAACTGTTTTTTGACAATGAAACTGTATTTACACTAAACTAAATTGTTTAATATGAAACTATTTTGACATTAAACTGTGTGTAAACAAAATCCGTACTTATACTAAACTGAATTAGCTGAATTAGAACTGCTTGACGAAACTGAATAGTTCGAAATAGAACTGTTTTTCACAATTAAACTGTACTTACATTTAAACGTTGTGTTTATGTTAAGCTGGATTGTTTATAATAGAACGGATCATTTACATAAAAATGGATTTGGCGTTAACCTACAAAGGTTAATGTGCCAAAAAACCAAACCAACCAACCAACATCCCATAGAAATATTAACATTTTTTCATGATATGCAGGAAGTTCCAATAATATATTGACAGGGATGAAGAATATGTGAAGACTGTTTCAAATTATATTATAAAGGCACTCCCAAAGGGTTGTTTGAATTTTTAAGCACGCTAAACGGAGTATATTGGCCCGCTAAATACAATTAGTTTAATTTCTATTGCAGTTTATCATTGGTATGTCCACAGACTACTCGGTTTGGGTTAGTTTGGATTTATGGCACATCAACCCTTGTAGGTTATTTAATGCCAAATCCATATTTATACATATAAACAGTGCTATTTCAAAAATTTCAGTTTAGCATTAGTACCAAGTTTGAATGTCAAAACAGTTCTATTCCAAATAATTCAGTTTAGCACAAATACACAGGTTCAATGTCTAAAAACGGTTCTATTTCAAACAATTCGGTTAAGCCTAAAGTACACAGTTTAGTTCTATTTGACCCATAGATAGGACCCTATCAGGTGCTACCTCTCAGGACCAGAGTGGACCTAGGAGCGATAGCAATGAAGGGGTAATCTGCATTCCCCAAAGCTCCAGCATTACTGGAACCCCACCATCAGATAGCTTAGTTTCATATCGAGAACAAACATTGAGAGGGGTCTAACCCCGCTGTAGTGAAGCAGTCGGTGTATTCCACAGCCTCAGCCAACCGGGCAACAATCTGTTCGGACTAAATACTTAGAAAACCCATATTTATTGCCGTGCCAAGCTATTCTTGGGTTGATCTGAAAAGAAAATTGTCATAGGACTGGAGCCTTGGATTGGGAATTTTTTATTTACTTATTTCCCGCCTTATCATATGGACACATAATTTAGCTGACCTAGGTTGATCTGACCTCGCCATGATTCTTTGGCTCCTTTTCCTTCATTAGTGATTTGTGCGAGCACAATTGAATGTGGAATTCCCAATTTTGATGTTGCTTGAAAGTGGTTCACTCTGCTTTCAGATTGCCAAATTGAATAGACTTCCCTTCGAAATCTAACCAACGCTATTCTCCTGGATTAAAATGCATGGGTAAAGGTTTATGTATTTGTTGTTACGGTGTGACTGGGCAAGAGTTACAAAGTCTATTTATTAGATATCATAGATAAGTGCAGGAGACGTGATGTTGATCGACAAAGAAAATGAACAGACGATTCTGTTTGCAATTCATTTTCCCTTGAGGAAGGCAAATGTCCATGTCTTCTCTCAGCCAAAAACTATGGCTAAAATATTGGGGTACTCTCGACTTTGAAGAGAGACCGGTCAAGGAGAAGGAAAAACTCTGTATTCAAAGCTTGAATAGTGCTGTTCAGAAGAATCCGTGGCGCAAACGACCACCAATATTCTCATCTAAAAATTATTGCTGGTTTTAATCAGATTTTCTTTAGTATAAGCAAATCATCGGTGTAATAAGTCCAACGGTTCAGATCTTTAAGTGAACTGTTGAACCATCATGTTAAGATCGACGGTTGTTGCCATCAGATAGATAGATAGACAAATGGATCATCATCATCATCATGTCACACCATTAGCGCAGATATCACTTATTCTTTCTCGCCACCCTTCTCTATCGTACATTGCTTCCTCCAGGTCTCCAAGGCTTCATTCCGTATCGGCACAGAGCTGTTGTAAGTAGGTTCGCTGGTTGTCCTGACTTTGCTCGTCAATGTGTCAATGTCCACAGGAGTACGTCACTTATGAGCTCGTCCCTACTTCTCCAGCAGTATCCCACATGTCTGGTTCGTCTAATTTTGATAGTTTTCCTGATAGGTGGTAAGTGGCCGTACAGCTGCTGCTTTTTTAGGTGCTGTCTCCAGGACTTGTTCATTATTGCTTGCAGCATTCTTGTGTAGTTGCCGTTAAGCTATTTCTCCATAGGTTTAGTTAGCGTCCATGTAGCTTGGAGGAAAAAAGAGAGAGATTCGTCATGATTAAAAGAGGCGCTCCTAGTGTATAGACTATTTTCATAGGTGACCCGAGTTCAAATCCTGGAAGGGGTTATTTGCAATTCATATAAAGCAAATACCATTAGGAAAGGCATGAATTCAGCTATTATTCGTTGGTGGGATAATCCTCGTGGCGTAGTGGTTAAATGCTGGACTGCGAGCAGCATCGTACAAAGCATATTTGAACTCTAGTCGCTTTCGGACCAATATTCTTAGGAAAGGCATGATAACGTTTACCCTATTGCTATGAATTAAATTGTATGACTACAGTTCTTCTACAAGGATGATTTTTTGGTTGTTTGGGTTTTATGGCATATTAACCTTTGTAGGTTATTTAATGCCAGATCCATTTTATACAAATAATCAATTCTAGTTAATTTGGCGTCGCTTGTGTGCGATATAGACTGATGGCTCAGTCATAAAGTTTCGGCTCTATATTCTGTGGTCGCTGGCTCGATTCCCAGTGGTGGAGATCACGGTATTCACTGCTGATGAGAACTAATAAAGTCGAAACAGCAGTCCAGTGTTTCTGTACGTCGTGCATAAGTGTTTGCCGGATTTTCTGGCCATGGTAAGTCAATTCATAATATAAAAAATGTAATCAGTTCTATTTCAAACAATTCAGTAAAGCATGAGTACACAATTTAATTGTCAAAAACATTTCTATTTCAAGCTATTCAGTTTAGTCAAAAAGTTCTAATTCAGTCAATTCAGTTTAGTATAAGCATAGATTTTTTTACGCACGGTTAAATGTTAAAACAGTTCTATATTAAACAATTCAGTTTAGCGTAATTACAGTTTCAATGTCAAAAACAGCTCCATTTCAAACAATTCAGTTTAGCATAAGTACGCGGTTTAAATGTAAGTACAAAGTTCAATTGTAAAAAAAAATCTCTTTTAAGCTATTCAGTTTAGTCAAACAGTTCTAATTCAAACAATTCAGTTTAGCATAATTATGCAGTTTAGTTAGATAAGACCCTATCAGATGCTACTATTCCGGGCCAGAGTGGACCTGGGAGCAATGGTAATGAAGAGGTGCTCCGCATTCCCTGAAGCCCCAACATCACTGGAAGCTCACCATCAGATTTTTTAGAGTCATATTCAGGACACTCGTTTGCAGAGGTACAGTCAGTGTATCCTACAGCCCCAGCCAACTGGGCGATCTATAAGGATGAGTTTGGTATTAGATAACACAGGGTTAATATGATATGAAACAAAGAACCCACATTAAACCAAACTAGTCTCTCTATATATTTGAGTAAATAGTAAGGCAGACTAGGTTTTTTAACCTTCGCATGGCAACCGGTTTAGGAGAGTGAAAATCTCGAAACACAGAATTGTTAATCTATTCTTAAAAGTGGCCTTGTGTAGCCCCCTTCTCTTGAAGAGGGGTTGGGTAAATACATATCTGCGTCGTGACAGGAAAAAAGGGAATCGTCGGACTTTGTTGAAATTCAGGCTGAATCAGTTTGCCTTTAACTATATTTAATGTCTTAAGGATAGTTCTGATTCTGTCTAATTTCTCCATATATATGGTTGAAATAGTTATGTATACTGGGAAGTCTAACTGGCCAATCAGTCTAAAAAAAGGTAATCATATTTTCAAAGACCCACTCAACAAATCAGAAAAAAGCATGGTTGGGTAAATTCAACTACACATCCGGTCACACAAATCTTTGGTAGGTTTTTCACTCTTCTGTGAAAGCCCAGTTGGCTGGGGCTGTCGAATATACTGACTGCATCTCTGCTGAGGGTAAGACCTCCACCCCAATGAGTATCCTAGATGTGACATTAAATAATCTGATGGCGAGGCTCAAGCTTTGGAACTCTGGGGAATGTGGAGTACTCTTTCATTGCCATTGCTCTCAGGTCTATTCTGACCCGCAGTATAAGCTCCTGACAGAGTCATATTTTTGGGTGAAATAAAACAAACTATGGGCGCAAACAAATAACAGATGTTATTGTGACTGTTATATAGCAATACTTGAGACCATTTAACTGTGTGCAAAAAAGAGGTCAGGCTCGTTTAAGAATGTTATCTTCAAAATGTGCTTAAAAATCATATATATATATATGTATAAAGAGTATCTAGCATTAAATAACCTACAATGCTTGATATGCCATAAAACAAAGCCAAACTAATTCTTCTGTGGAATAAGAATAAAAGAAAATAGGATAATATACATAAATAAACAAAAAAATCAACCTTTGAATTGCGGGGTCTGAATGTAAGATTTAGGGTTCGGGTGAAGATTATCTGGTATAGGTTTAAATGATCACGTATACAAATCGCTGTATGTGCACGTATAGAATAAATCAGGGAGTAATAGTCATTAAGTGATATTCAACACTTCCCAGAGCTCCAAAACAGGAGTCTCATGATCAAATGCATTTTGGTGTCACCCCAGGACATCGAGTTCAATTGTTTAACTTCTAAGTATTATCATTACATATTTTTGAGCTTGAAATGAAAGTTCTGCATTCTAACATCATAGAAAGTATTTTTCCCGAAAAAATATTTATTATGAAGTTTTACTTTGGTTTGGTTCGGTTTGGTTATATTACATATCAACCATTGTTGGCTATTTATTGCAAAATCCATTTTTATGCTAATAAAGCGTCCTATTTCAAACAATTCAGTTTAGCATAAATTCACAGTTTAAATGTCAAAAGCCGTTCCGTTTAAAATAATTCAGTTCACCATAAGCACGTAGTTTAGTTCTATTTGACCCATAGTTACGTGGGGCCTTCAATAAGTTTCAAGTCTTTTTCATAGAGGCATTTAAAATTGTTGAAGACTCTTGAAAATTCAGTATGTTATTGCTATAAATCATATGAGATGACTGACCTATTTTTCTGATTCCAGGTTGAAATGAACAGCTACAGCATGAATTGCAATACACCCTACTAAAGCCTGATTGTCACAGCTGGTGAATTTCAAAAATGCAATCTGGACTTTTTGAAGAACTATAAGCAATACAATTCTGTTTTACACTTGGAAAAATGCCATGCGATGAAAGCTGGATTTACTGCTATGATCCAGAGACCAAGAGACAGAGTACCCAGTGGAAGCATGCTGGCTCTCCCAGACCCAAGAAGGCCAGACAGAGAAAATCCACCCACAAATTTTTGATGATCCCTTTTTTTGACAGCATTGGTATGATCTACATGCACTGGGTTCCCACTGGACAGACAGTCAACAAAGAATACTATGTTGAGGTTTTAAGGGAGTTCAGGAAGAGATTCCGTCGGAAGAGGCCAACACAAATCGGGTCAGTGGCATTTACACCAGGACACTACACCAGTCCACAACTCCATCATTGTCACAGACTATTTGACCAAGATGAGTATCTAGACAGTTCCTCACCCTCCCTATCCTCCAGACCTTGCTCCCTGTGACTTTTGCTTATTCCCTAAGCTCAGAGGCTGTCGTTATGAGACAAATGAGGAGATGAAAGAAGCTGTGACTAAGGTCATTGACATGCTCACACAAGAGGACTTCGATGGGGCCTTCCAGAAGTTGTTAAAACGGTACAATGGAATTGCAGCCGGAGGAGATTACTTCGAAGGGAACTAGAGTTTCATGTATCTACTATCAATAAAAGTGCCCATACGAAAAAAGTCTCGAAACTTATTTAATGATCCTCGTAGAACCCTATCAGGTGCTACTACTCCGGGCCAGCATGGACCTTGGAGCAATGGCAATGAAGGTCTAGTCTGTATTCCCCAAATTTCAAGCATTACTTGAGCCTCACCATCAGATTGTTCAGTGTCATATCTAGGACACTCGTTGGTGGGGGATATTACTCCTCTTCCGAGAAGCAGTCGGTGTATTCTGCAGCCCCTGCCGACTGGGCCATAAGAAGCTTTAAAAAGAGTAAAATATTATTTTACAGAAGTATATTTTATCTGCTGAATTTAAGCAATTCATCATCGATTTAAATATATGCATATATTTCGTGGGATGCTCCGAAAGTAATATCTCTTCTTTATCTCCAAGGAATCTACAACAGATACAGACAACAAAACAACACTATGAGATAGTACACGATTTTAACTAAAAAGTACTATTTTTCTTCTATATAGAAACTAACGTCGGCTATATATATATATATATATATATATATATATATATTGCCAGTGATGTATCAACAATAACCAGATATCATGCATATGCTGTATCCTTCAGGCTGTTGCAAATTTACTTTCAATATATATATATATATATATATATATATATATATATAAAACTAACATAAACTAAATACCGTTTAACATTGGCACTAATATACTAAACATATTTAATAACTAACCTTAACAGCCCTCCGAACTGAATAGACCAACCATATATCATTTTACTCCTTGAGGGTTTTTCACATCAGCGTTAGCTGATGGTTTCTCACTGGAGTTTGAGGGACGACAAGTCACCTCAAGTCTCAAGAACTCTTCTCAGCATTCTGATCGATTTCAACACTGCTGTAGTTTGAATGGTCTCCACCCGTCCTGTTATTTCCAAGTCCTCCAGTCCTTGTTCCGATCTTCTGGTGACTGTACAAAGAGCACCAATTACAATTGGTATAATCCACACTTATATATGTTCCACAGTTTTTTTTTTAATTCCCTAGTCAGGCCCAGGTACTTATCCCTCCTTTCGCATTCTTTCAATTTTACTCTGTGGTCCGCCGGTACAGCAAAGTCCACAAACCTGCAATTTCTCTCCTTTTTGTTGATTATCATTAGGTCTGGTTGCCTAGCCGAGATTAAGTGATCCGTTTGTATCTCAAAATTCCGGATGAGTTTGTGCGTCTCATTCTCCAGGAGAGATTCTCTGTTGTACATATACCATTTGTTCGTATGGTCAAATTTTACTTGCTTGCACAATTCCCAGTGGATCACCTTGCCCACTCAGTAACTTTCTGTGTTAATTTGGTGCATTCGCTTATTATGTGATTGATCGTTTCGTCTCTATCACCACGTAACCTACATCTGTTGTTTTGTTGTCTTATCTATTCTCGCTTTGATATGGTTAGTCCTTATGGCGTTGTTTTGTGCTGCTATTAGAAGATATTAGGTTTCTCTCTTAGTTTCCTTTTCTTTGCCACGTTCACGTTTTCTCATGTGAGATGTCGCTTGTTAGTCGCTTAAAACGTCTATAGAGTTGTTTCTCTTCCCATTTGTATTTTCTGGTTACTGTCGTTCCGCTGGTCCTCGTGTCGTTAGTATTGTTTCTGGTGGCTATAATCAGTCTTCCTCCGCGTTTTTCTACGTAGTCTTCGAGTCATTGTAGCGATACGTCAACGCCGTCTTTGATGCTGGCATGGCCTCTTCCTCTCTTTCTTCTTGACATATATAACTGTCAACATCATCTCTGCGATGCTACATTTTACGCATGGTCATTAGCTTTCTTGTCCAATTGTTTAGGTTCTTCTCTGGTCCACTTCAAGAATGGTCCTAATTATCTTACGAGGGGAAAGCCTAGGTATTTATCCCTTTGATAAGGTTCGTGCAATAGATCTTTTCCTTGAGTAATTTTCTGGCTCCTCTGAGATACTCTTTTTAATTTTTTTCTTTCATTTCCACTTGTTCGATGGTGTCAGCTTCCAATATCCCCAAGTACTTGTAGGTGTCCTTTTCTCCAAGCGTTCTGATCACAACTTGATTTGGTAGTTCGACTCCCTCACTCATATGTCGTTTGCCACTTTTCATTACTAGCATGGCACATTTTTTTATGCAAAATTCCATTTCTATATCTTAATTGTATATTCTCACAGCTTGTAGTAGGGTTTCTAATTCTTTTTCGTTTTTTGCAAAAAGTTTGATGCCCTCCATATACATCACGTCGTTGATCTTTTCCTGCGATTTACCGAATTTGTATCTGGCTGTGAATTTCCTAAGGATATGGTTGAGTTGCATCATGGCTATCACAAAATAGTAATGGTGAAAGTGCATCGCCCTGGATCTTTACCTCTGCTCAACTTTTTCCTGCAGCTGTCAATTCCACTCTCCAGGTTTACATGGTCTTCTGGATAAACTCTACGACTTAGTCGAGTATTTTATACATTTTTGACAGTGTAGTATCTAGCTTTGGGTGACCATATCCTAAGCCTTTTTGTAGTCAATCCAGGCCATAGCTAGATTTTGCAGTCTTGTTTTACTTTCGTTGAAGATGTGTTGATCTATACATAGTACGTCCTCAGTGCCTCTGGTTCTCTTGCGGTATACTTTGTGTTCGCCGGAGAAAATTCCGTGGCTTATCAATGGGTAGTAGATCTTCTCCCTAATGTGTGCCGTTAGTATTTTCTACATCATCGGTAGACACGTTATGGGTCTATAGTTGTTTGGACGGTTTATTTGAGGGGGTCTTTTTACATTAGAGTGGTCTTCCCTTTGGTCTTCCATTCGGGTATCTCAGTTTTCTGTATGTATTTATTCATTTCCGTGGCAAATCAGTCGTGTATAGAGGTGAACTTTTTAAATCAAAATCCGTGTATGCCGTCTCGGTCAGGGGATTTCCAGTTTGATATCTTTTTAAGTTTTGCCTTGAACCTGTCGGTGTGTTTGGGCCTTCTTCGAGCATTCGCAACCCTGTTTCTATGTTGTTTATCCATTCTGACTTTTTGTTCTTTCTGTGCCCATATTGTACTCAAAAACCTTTCAACCACTCTCGCATCTGGTTGTTGATATGGCTTTAACCATTCTTCCCCTAATTGTTGGCAGAATTTTTTTCATTGTTTTGGAATGACCTGTTTTGCCAATATTGTTTATCTTGTCTTGGCATCTTTTTGTCTTCCTTATTTTACCATTATTCTTTGGTTGGAATCCTCAAGCGTTTTTGAGTTCTAGTTCTTGTGTTTTTTCAATTTCGTCCGAATATTTCTTAATATTCCGTTTGAGTATTCTTGCTTGTTGTCATAGTCTTTTTATCTGAGATTCTAGTCTGAGTTCCCACCCGTTTTGAATTTCTGTCTGTGGTCTTCTAGACGACCTCAATTCTTCACAGGCAAAATTTGCTCCAGCATATATGAAATCGTTTAACTCCGTGGTGTCGTTTTTCAGGATATTCGTCAATAAGTCGCTCACTTTCTCGCTTTCAGACATGACTGTTCTCCAATCTTGGGTCCTGAGACAAAGCAATGTGGTTTTATTTTCTAACATTATTCTCCGAATGGTATCGACATTAGTTTTTTCCTCTTGGGTCAGTGTTTGCGTTTGTGTGTTTGCAGTGTATCGGTATTTGTTATGTACAGTTTGGGTCGGAGTTTCTGGCTTTCCCGCGTTTAGTGTTTCGATTACTGTGTCAGGGGTTTGTTGATATGTTTTCCCTTATATTTGTTGGTGGATTTCCAGTATTTCAAGATCAGAAAACAAACCCCTCTTTGTTATTGTCCTAACCTGGTTAACGAACCTTTAGGCAGCTGCCCTAAATCTAACGAATTCAGTCCAGATTTCTATCATTCTTTTTCTATACCCTCTTTTTGTTGGGTTGCTTCTAAAATAGTAGAATAATGCTAGTTTGTTATCTTCTCTTGTCCATTTTGTACGCTATGGTCTCTGTTGTGAGAGGTCGATTTCTTCATCGTATGTGTACCTGAAAGAAGAACAATTTTTGTACTTG
The DNA here is from genome assembly GCA_963585895.1 of Sepioteuthis lessoniana. NCBI lineage: Eukaryota > Metazoa > Mollusca > Cephalopoda > Myopsida > Loliginidae > Sepioteuthis > Sepioteuthis lessoniana. Next base: position 61,046,981 of record OY757907.1, read on the forward strand.
GAAGAAGAATAGCCAACATTTGCAGAATGCCGATCAGATCCCCCGTGTTGGTTATCAAAAAAGCACCTGCCGATCATGATACCCAAAGCTGTTGTCTGGGCGCCCCGTTGATTTATGTTTCGATTTTTCATTCTATAAGGGTAGTATATTGTGGCTATACCAGACCCAGGGGTTGTTTATTATTTGTTCGCATAACACTGATGTAACTGAGAACAGTTACGGTAAATATTCAGGAACAACGGGTCACAAAGAAGAAAACAAATAAAAAGACAAGAAATAAAATAAAAAATAAATATTTAAGTTTTAACTTAAAGTCCACTAACCTACTATTTTATAATGTACTTCTTACAATAAGTACCTGAGCTAATTTCTGGTGCTCCTGTATCATCATTTTGGTTTTTATATTTACTGTCCTAATTTATGACTTCATTTTCACTAAGGCTGGTCCTTTCATAGTAAAGAGTAGGCTCCTTATGTCTTTCTGGTTTAATTGAGGACAGTAATTGTTCTTAATTAAAGTTTTCAGACTATATCAGATACATTACATTTTCATCTTGCGAGAGAAGGCACTTGTAAACGATATAGAATTTAGAGCGGAAAATTCTAACAAATGTAATTCGTACTTTCGAAATAGTTTAGCTGAAAAAAATTCTGGAAAAAATAGCCTCGTTTTAATCACAAACATTTACCAAAAGACTTCACAAGCATAGAAATCTATTATGCATTTTAAATTTTATTGCATTTTGGAGGCAATTTTTAGTTACAGGATTTTCTTTTCGAAGAAACACATAACGAAGATTCGTTTATCATTTTTATTT
>OY757907.1:61050298-61057798 GCA_963585895.1 Sepioteuthis lessoniana
TGTGTGTCTGTACACATATATATATATATATATATATATATATATATATGTATGTATAAAGGTGCTATACATATATATTTACATATGTATATATACATACTATAAAAAGGGAAAATGTATGTATGATATATATCAATAGCCTCGTTTATATATATATATATATATATATATATATATATATATATATATATATATATTAGTTTTTCCATGTCTTCCCATCTCTCTCTCTCTCTCTCTCTCTCTCTCTCTATCTATCTATCTATCTCTATATCTATCTATCTATCATTGAGTTGATTAATGTGTAACTATCACTTCCTCTTCTATATTCATTCATTTGTGGGTTTCCTAATCTTTTGCTCCTCATATAAACTCGATTGTACAAAGAGAGACAATGATATTGGCCCAGAGCAGAGACAGTAATATTATAATAGTCTAGACAAGACAATGGTCGACAACGCTTTTCTAATTAGTGGCTTAAAAGTATAATACAATTCATTCATATTCGTCGATATCGAAACAATAAATTTAACTCTAAAAACACCTTCCTTCCAATGAGACAGATGAAAGGAACAGAGGAATCATTTAAATTCTTTTTTTTTCTTTTTTCGGTTGACATATTTTTTTTACTGAAAATTGATTAAAAGCAATTGTCATCAGTTTTTAACATTTAATTAGCTGATAGTAAATTGGAAATCCATTCATGCATGTTTCAATCTGATTTTTTTTTTCATATAATGGGAAGAAATATATAGGTTAAACATAATGACGTATTCCCAATTGAAGTAAGGAAAAAAGATGCTAATGTTAATCTACATATATTATGAATTCTATGTATCACGAAAATATCAGAATATATTTGTCAGTATTGTGTAAATCCTCGAACGTTGCACTAATACGCAGCTTGAGAGCTACAGAAGATGAATATCACAAAATTCAAGCATTAGTTTATAGCTAAATAATACTATCTATCTATCTATCTATCTATCTAATACTATCTATCTATCTATCTATCTATTTCAGTTTCCTCTGGCCGAGTCTTCTGGGTCTGTAAAATATACCGACAGCATCTCTGTGGAGGTGTAAGACCCCCCACACACACCAACGAGTGTCCTAGATATGACACTAAACAATCTGATGGTGAGGCCCAAGTAATGTTGGTTAAAGCGATGGACTGCGAAATCGTAGAACGCGAGTTCGTACTTCAGTCGCGCCATTTCGTTCACTTTCGGGCAAATACCCTTGGGAAATGTATGAACCCCCGTATCCTCCCAGCTATGGGTTAAATCGTACAACTACTGTTCTTCTATGAGAATACCTTTGGCATTAAATAACCTACAAAGGTTGATATGCCATTAAAACAAAGAAAACCAAGTAATGTTGGAGCTTTAGGGAATGCGGAGTACGCCTTCATTGACTGTGTGGTAGCACTTAATCATATTTACCAACCCCTCCGCTCGGGCAGGATATGACACAAGGTCAATTTTTAAGCGGAGTTTAACAGGTTTGAAGTCAGAGTTTTCCTTCTCCTAGACTAGTTGCCTTACCAAGGCTGAAGAACCCAGTCTGCCCTACTATTTACTCATAGCTGGAGGGAGAATCATTGGATTCATACCTTTCCAAGGGTATTAGTGCTCTGTGAAATACAATCGGTCTCGTCCTGGATTTGAACTCGTGTCGCCGTGTCCATTTTCAACGGCGATAACCATTACACCACGGGCACCTCCATGGTAGCACTTAATAGGGTCTAATATATTGGTCAAATAGAATTGCTTGACAATTAAACTGTGTGTAAACAAATGACTGGTGTTTAATTGAATTGTTACGTATTCATAGCAATGCTTGACGCCATTTAACTTTGATTTATGCAAAATTGTATTGTTAGGAATAGAGCTGTTTGATCATTTGACTGTGTATATCAACTAAATGTGATTATAAATCATATATTTAACATAATGTAAAAACAGGATTTGGCATTAAATAACGAACAATGATTGATATGCCATAAAACCAAACCAAATCAAACCAAATCAGTTTCCTCATATACACTCGTTCATATCTATCTATCTATCTATCTATCTATCTATGTGGTTTATAGGTTTTATAATCAATACTTGTAATATTTTTAGTTTCAATCTATCTATCTATCTATCTATCTACAAGGGAAATTTAAAAGTAAAAAATAAATACCAATCATTCAAAAAAATTTTACTACTAAAAATAAAACTTTGAATATATATTAGCAGCACTTCTCAGTTACTTTTCTGTGTAGTCGGCATCTCGAATTGATACTTTTTTCCCTCGCTGCTCAAGTACATATACACTTAATCCGAAAAAACTAACTTTGGGGCTCCATGTCATAACGCTTCTTAATAGTACATTTATTTTTACAAACAATAACTAGAGAGTTTGATTCTCACTGGGTGCTCCATTCTTCTAGCCTGGTGCTAAACAAAACTATTTATTTAAAAAAGCAAGTATGCTCCAAGCAACAATATTCTTTTTTTTTTTTTTGTCGCAATGAAAAGCAACATTATTTTACCAGCAATTGCTAAAGAGTTTCATTCTCACTGGACGTTTTATATACATCTTTTTTACAGCACCACACGTAGTGTAATAGTTTGCTTGTTAAGCTAACAAGCCATTGATAGTGAGTTCGATTCTCACTCGACACTCGATACTTCTGTTCATGGCATTGTACTGAACCTGGCTAGAAAACATCTCTAAATTTATATGAATTCTTCGTAATTGGAAAGAAAAAAAATTGGAGAAAATTCGAATATAATACCCGGTGGAAGTCTTCGTGGTAGAGTGGGTAACATTCTCGACTACAACATAATTGTTAGTGAGTTCGAACTCCAGTCGCGGTACTACGTTCATTTTCAAACTCATCCTCTTGGGCAGGTTATGAACTTTCTTATGCTCCAGCAAAGGCTTAAATGGTACCACTATTATTCTACAAGGATAGCACAAAATAAACCACGAAGATTGATATGCCATTGAACCAAAGAAATAACCTAATAAGATATTTATTTAAGTAAACAATAAAAAAATCGGAGATATTTTGGTTAAAATGTTCGCGAAGAATTATAAACACAACAGAAGGGTGTTTCATTAGCTTTTATATAAGCTTTTTTAAAAATTTACAATGACAATTTCAACATAAAAAAAAAAAACAGTTCAAAATTATTTTCGAATAAGAAAATACTTTTTAAGGTAACCAAACTTTCATTAGTGAATGAATTGTTGAGAAAAATTTTCGATTTTCACAAACTCAAATTCCCACATACGGCTCCTTTGGAGAAATCAGTAATAAATTTCAAGATCGTAACATCAAAAATGAAAAAAAAAAAAAAAAACATTAGGACTCTTGAAAGAAAAAAAAAAAACTCAAAATAAAACGGATTCCATTCAAATTACTATTCCTGGTTGAATAATTTTTTTTACCTTACAGACCATGACTTTAACATAGATGCAAAAATCCCTATCATGGAGAAAATTGAGAAAAAATCTTACCAAACGTCATAAAAATTCTAGAAACCTTAATCCCAAAAGGACTAAATAACAAGTAAACCACAAAAAAGAACTCCATAAGCATTGAAAAATGAAAAAAATAGTTTCATTAACTTTTATACATGAATTTAGAAAACATCGAAAAATAAAAAAGAATAAAAAAACAAATAATTCTTTTTTAAATTTTAATGTTTCTTTCGGTAATTACAAAATAAAAAACGGTCTTTTGTCTTTTATGAAGTTTCTATACCACATTTTGGAGATAAACGGTTTTGTGATCAATTAATTCCATGACATTTTATTCAGAAGACTGTGCATGAACACAGACAACAAAAAATGTGCTCGAAACATGAAAAAGCAACCCCCCCAAAACTGCTATTTCTAAATATGTATGAAGTTTCATCTGATGGAAAATTCCATAATTTTACCTCACACACACACACACACACACACACACACACACACACACACACACACACACATATATATATATATATATATATATATATACATATATATATATATGATACCAACCCCTCCGCTCGGGCAGGATATGACACAAGGTCAATTTTTCAGCGGAGTTTAACAGAGTTTTCCTTCTCCTAGACTAGTTGCCTCACCAAGGCTGAAGAACTCAGTCTGCCCTCCTATTTACCCATAGCTGGAGGGAGAATAATTGGATTCATACCTTTCCCAAGGGTATTATTGCTATGTGAAATGCAATCAGTCTCGTCCAGGATTTGAACTCGTGTCGCAGGGTCCATTTCCTACGACGATAAACATTACACCACGGGCACCTCATATATATATATATATGATGGTTGCTCGATATTCACAGCTGATTGTCGTCTCTTGATTTTGATAAAGAATAAAAAAAAAAAATTTGTACATCAGAGGCTTAAAGTGGCAAATGCTTGTATAACTCGAATATCACTCTCTGAATGATTGTGATAATACACCAGTAACAAGATAACAAAGGCAAGATAATCAGTAACCACAAACACCGCGAGATATAATAATTTTTCCTTCTCATTATAGTACTATACCAACTTGGGCAGCTGCGGTTTTCCGTTAATATTGTTTCTGGGAAACCACAATACTGTTTTGCCATACCTTCGTTTTACTGAAATGTGCCTTTAAAGTTATTGCTACTAGTAGAACAGCAGGAATTATAATCGTGTTTCACTCCCTTATTTCTTTAGTGTTTTGAATTTGGAGTTTGGTTTCTCATAGAATAGGGTATATATATATATATATATATATATATATATATAGGTATTGCATATATACGTAGCAAATAGCTGTTCACTCTTTCCTTTATTGCAGGAATTTAAGTTTTTCTAGCAATTGTACTGTATATGTTTTTGTGTTTGTTGTATTCTTTTAATTATTTGTAAGTTAAAGAATATCTCTACATTTTCACTTCGAATTTCTCGATAAAGTGCATGCTTTTGAAAATAAGTGTAAAAATAGGAGTCATTCAAACCTTTTCTAGGTGCCAAGAATATGGCCAGCGAAAGAATAAATATGATCTGGACACCTCTATCCTCCATTTTCTTTGGATCTCAAAATCTTTGCTCATTTCTTTTAACTAATGAAGGACGGAGAAAATGTTGTGAATATTTTATAAGATATCTCCGTTTACATAGAGTTCTGCCATTTTTTTATTGTTCAATGGCTGATTTAAATTTTCTGATATCCAGATGCTATTATATAACAAGAAAGATACTGCATATATATTTCTATGTTTGTTTGTTTGTTTGTTTGATGTATGTGTATGCACGTGGAGGTGCGTGCGTGCTTGCGTGCGTGCGTGCGTGACATTTCCACCTTCTTATTTATGTCTTGTCTTTATGTTTAGAAGCGAAAACTCAAACGAAAGCACGTACACATGTACAATATATATATATATATATATATATATATATATATATATATATATATATATATGTGTGTGTGTGTGTGTGTGTGTGTGTGTGTGTGTGTGTGTGTGTGTGTTTATTGTGTTTTGTGTGTTCGTTTTGTACGTGGGTGTGTGTGTGTGTGTGTGTGTTAGTGTCTGTGTATGCTTTGTACACGTGTGTGAGTGTCAGTGCATTTGTGCGTGTGTATGTGCATGTATGTATGGATGCTTTCTACGTGTGTGTGTGTATATTTGTAGGTGTGTGTGTGTGTGTGTGTGTGTGTGTGTGTTTTTATTTTGTACGTGTGTGTGTGTGTGTGTGTGTGTGTGCATGCTTTGTACTTGTGTGTGAGTGCATGTGTACATGCTTTGTAGGTGTGTGTGTGCGTGTGTGTGTGTAGACTTGATTAATTTTTAATACAATAAAAAGAAGAAAATATTTACCTCCTATACGCAAAATTCAATTTCCCCAATAAAATGATATGGTATTCCTAGACGAAATATGGCGAAGATTCGAATAAAGCGTTCAACTCCTGCTGATTTCAGTAAGTGAAGCTTTTCAATATTGTTTTTAATCATTTTTTTTTCTATGACTTTGTTTCTAATGAATTCATTACATATTAGCATAATTCTTCCATAATCACATTTACGTAAATAAATTTAGTTTTTTAAATAGTATATCAGCCTTTTGGGGTAATTCAATGCAATAGCAAATTTAGTTGAAGAACATTAGTGGTAGTATTTAATCCACAGCTGTGGAGATATGAGGGAGGGTTCATATCTTTCTCAAGGGTATTAGACTGCAAGTGAAAGTAATAGAACGACTGAAGTTCGGACTCGCTTACTATGATTTCTCAGTTCAGCATGTTAGCCCCTCCACCATCGGGAACTCCCCACACATAGTACAGAGTCAGAATCAGATAGAATTTATTATACTCTTGCCATGTAATGAATTTTTGTTGGACAGAGTTTAGGTATTTATTATTAGTCTGTTCATGATAAATTTTGGGGAAAGACCGGCAATGAACCAAGAAAAAAAAAAACTGATTAAATTTTGGGGTGGGTCTAGTATTTTTATTTTTGATTGAGATATATTTCGTATGCTAAGATAAGAGAAAATCGAAAATTATTTTCACTACGTCGTTTCTATAGAGTGACTTAGTTTCATTACTCTATATATATATATATATATATATATATATATATATATATATATATATATATATATATATATATATGTATAATTTTTAAAACGCAATTTCTTCACAGCAGCAGTTGCGTCAATTCTACTGCATGGATTCACCGCATGGACGCAGACAAAGCGTATAGAGAAAAAGCTAGACGGAAACAAGCTATATTGAACAAATTTTGGAAACTAGATCCCACAAAAGCACAAGCTGTCAGTCACTTACCTCCCATCTCAAATAAGATGAACAAGACATACGGGACATTACAGGAGAAACAGGGACAAACAAATAAGTGACGTTATTCTATAGACCCCTGCACACAGACGTGCCAGAGTTGGCCGACCAACAAAAACTTACCTAAAATGGGTCTGAGGGGACACAGGATGTTGTCTAGCAGACCTACCAGAAGCGATGGATGAGAGAGAGAGAGAGAGAGAGAGGGAGAGAGAGGGAGAGTCAGGAAAATCCATGCTAGCTGCGTGACGTAATGATATATATATATATATATATATATATATATATTAAGACCTTGAATAAGTTCTCGCTGATTTTTCATGAAAAGTAATGTTTTATTTTTAAAAAGAAGTTAGACACATGTCACTGAAAGTATTGTCCATCGTTAGCCGCTGCTTTTCCCGTCATTCTGGCAGCATTAGAAGTCGACGTCGGAAAAAAACGCCTTCTTTTGAGGTTAACCACGAGTTCACCCATGTTTTGGCTTTTTTATAAAAATGAAAGTACTGCTCTGCCAGGCCATGCGCCATTGATTGCAAACAGGGATAATTAGACGCTGGATAGGGTAGGACTTCTCAATTAAGCGTTTCCAAATAGTTTTTCACACGTTTTGCAACACGTGGCCTGGTCATGTTGTAAAATCACTTTGTGGTGTCTCTGCTCGTA
>OY757907.1:61065298-61087670 GCA_963585895.1 Sepioteuthis lessoniana
ATAGGGCACACATACCGTGGTGAATTTTGGGGTATTATCTTCTATCCTCCTATCTAGGTTTCTTGGAGCCAATGTTATGCGCTCTGGGTAATTGTTACAATGGAGGTTGTGTCTCAGAATAATAATTTCTTCTTGATATGCATCAGTATCGATACTAATGGTTTTTGCTCGATGTTGTAAGCAACGGACTATTCCTTTCTTTACCGTATATGGATGATGGGAGTTGAAATTGAGGTATTGTCCGGTGAAGGTGTGCTTACGGCACACAGATGACCTTAATCCTTGCTCTGTGCGTGTTACTAATAAATCGAGGAAGGGTAATTTGTTGTCTTGCTCTTTCTCCAAAGTGAACTGTATAGATGGTCGGATTGAGTTCACGTGATCAAGTAATATCTGATGTGGAAATAACTATAAAGGTGAAGACAAGAGTACGAAACCCTTAATGATAAAAATCAACAAGCATCATCTCAAAAATTTAGACAACTAATAACTTTTATAGGTTTTAAATAAATCTATTTTTTGCAAATAGGTCTATTTCAAACAATTCAGTTTAGAATGAGTACACAGTTTAATTGTCAAAAATATTTCTATTTCAAGCGATTCAATTTATTCAAACAGTTCTAATTCAGCTAGTTCCGTTTTGTGTAAGTACTGAAGTTCGATATAAAACAATTCAGTTTAGTGTAAGTACAGTTTCAAAGTCAAAAACAGCTCCATTTCAAACAATTCAGTTCAGAATAAGCATGCAGTTTAAATGTAAGTACACAGTTTAATTGTCAAAAACATTTCTATTTCAAGCTATTCAGTTTAGTCAAACAGTTCTAATTCAAACAATTCAGTTTAGCATAAGTATGCATTTAATTCTGTTTAACCCATAGATAGGGCCCTATCAGGTACTACCATTCCGGTCCAGAGTAGACCTGGGAGCAATGGCAATGAAGGGGTGCTCCGCATTCCCCAAAGTCCCAGCATCACTGGAACCTCACCATCAGATTGTTTAGTTTCATATCCAGGACACCCATTTGGAGGACTTACTCCTCTGAAGAGGTGCAGTCGGTGTAGTTTAAATCCTCAGCCGACTGGGTAAGCTTTATCAAGGTTAAAGAACCTAATCTGCCCATTGGGTAAGAACAGATCAATTCATGCCTTTCTCAGGGCACTAGCACTCAGTAGAATGGAAACAGCATTGTCCGGGGTTTAAACTTTGGTTGCCGATTTTATTTCCTACGACGATAACCGTGACGCTTGATACATGTCCCAAGAAAAGCAGCCATGTTCTACTAAAAGCTTGTAACGTTTCAATGCTTCTTCCCTCGTGCGCAATTTCAACGGCACAAAATATTAAAACTTGTTAAAGCCAACAACTCTTATAGGCAGGCTTATTCAGAATATTACATTTACATCAATACATTCACAAAAGAGAGAAACAATAAAACACTTGAATAAATTGAATATTTTTATTGAACACCATTAAATGCCTTTTTAATATTTCCACTTCAAATCATTTAACTTGAAACCTCACACACAAAAAAAAGTCCCATTTAAACGGCCGCCATTTTGAATTTCTTGTTTTCTATGTGCCTAGAATCTGCGCAGTTTATGAAAATCTAAACCTTTCTCTATTAAGTCTGGGCTCAAAATTTTTAATTAAAATGCGAATACGTTTAACAAATGAGTTGATTGATTCGAGAAGTTTGTCTTTCTTATGGTTTTGATGGGTGAATGACAAGGGGAGATAACTTTGTAACTCCTTTTATTACAATTTGATTTGGCATTTACTTATATTAATACTTGCAGTGATACTCGAGCTTCGCAACGAAATTTTTTTTTAAATACAAAAATTAATAAATCCACATTGAATTAAAGAAGAAGAAATCACTAAAAAAGGTAAACACACAACTATTTTTTACGAAAGAAAATTTCAGGCTCTGTAAATCCTTTTCCAAAACGAATTAAACTTTGGCAAAATTAATGTTGTGTAGATCAAAAATATACAGATTAAACGATCATCGATTATATTTCGTGATGAAATGGAAAAATAAATAAATGTTAGAGACTCGGTATAAGAATCCCATCATTTTCTATTTTTATTCATTATTCTTTACTCAAATTTCTATTTTTATTCATTATTCTTTACTCAAATTTCTATTTTTATTCATTATTCTTTACTCAAATTTTCTATTTTTATTCATTATTCTTTACTCAAAAGAAACAAATCAAAAAGGTACTTGAGTAAGTAAATTCTGAAAAAGTATAGACAATTCCATACTTACTGTTAGTTGAGTAAGTATTGATTAATCCACACCGACTTTGTTTAAGAATATTTATTTTTTCGCTTATTAGATATTTAAGTAGGCTCAAAATTAGCTAAAAAGTTGATTTAACTATGAATCTAATAGGAAATTTTATTTTCAATATTGCAAAAAATGATTTCTTCGTGTGAGTAATATTTTCAATATTGCAAAAAATGATTTCTTCGTGTGAGTAAAATGCAAAAAAAAAAACTTTATGAGAAAAGTGATTTTTTTTATTTTCCTTGAGTGAGAATATTTTGCAATATTATAGTACGCGCTAGTTTGCCGCGATTATATAACGTGACCAAAACAGTTCACGTCGTTGTCGGTAGTATCGAGGTAATTGGTGCGCTGGCAATTTGTGCATTTCTTAGGTCTGCGTGGGATTTGAAAACCACTCCGATTAACGTGCAACATAATCTAATTTGAGAACTTATGCTTTACGGACACGAACTGGGACATAATGAGGAAGCAACCAAAAACACTTACTAAAGTTTTATCTTATGATTGCGTCTCTTTTTATATGGAAAACATGAATTTAGAAACTGTATATATATATATATATATATATATATATATATATATATATATGAAGAAATTAAGGAATAAAAATCTGATCAACAAATTTATCATATTTACCCAACCCCTCTGCTCGGGCAGGATATGACACAACGTCAATTTTTAAGCGAAGTTTAACAGGTTTGAATTCAGAGTTTTCCTTCTCCTAGACTAGTTGCCTCACCAAGGCTGAAGAACCTAGTCTGCCCTACTATTTACCCATAGCTGGCGGGAGAAAATTTGGATTCATACCTTTCCCAAGGGTATTAGTGCTATGTGAAATGCAATCAGTCTCGTCCAGGATTTGAACTCGTGTCGCCGTGTCCATTTCCTGCGACGATAACAATTACACTACGGGCACCTCCAAACAAAAAAACAAATTGATCAACAAATTTATCGTTTTTATTTCTTTAAAATGAATGAAAAGTTTGCTGATAAACAAAAGCATAACATTTTTTCTTGTGAGCAGAGATAATATCAATCATAACGTGGATATTTTTAGTTGTAGTAGTTGTAGTAGTAGTTACAAGTTTTTGTTAAAGCTAATGTCTGAAATAGATAAGTGGTGTTGACATTAAATTAAATAAATTCTTGAAAGAAAAGAAGGGAGATTTTCACTCAAAAGAAACAAATCGAAAAGGTACTTGAGTAAGTAAATTCTGAAAAAGTATAGACAATTCCATACTTACTGTTAGTTGAGTAAGTATTGATTAATCCACACTGACTTTGTTTAAGAATGTTTATTTTTTCGCTTCTTAGATATTTAAGTAGGCTCAAAATTAGCTAAAAAGTTGATTTAACTATGAATCTAATGGGGTAGGAAATTTTATTTTCGATATGTTTTGTGGGAAACATTTCTAAAATTATTTTCGGTTTTGTTCCTTCAAATTTATTGCGGCAATTCAAAATATTGTGGTCTGTGAAGTATCTTGAAATTAAAAAAAAAAAAAAATAGTGTGCGTGCATCGACTGGTTGATAAAAAAAATTACAAATACAAAAATTACAGCTCCTCAAGCCTATTGTTTGCATCAAAATTGGACACTTTTTTAGTATGGAAATCAAATGAGTTCCCATATATATATATATATATATATATATATATATATCATCATCATATCGCGCTGGTAGCACGGATATCCCTGACCCTCTCTCACCACTCCTCCCTATCAGGACAACATCCCGTATCCTCACATAGCTGCTGAATGTATGTTCGTGCTGGTCGTCCTGCTTTTGCTCGGCCATGTGTGGCGGTCCATAAGAGAACATCTCTTATGAGTTCGTCCCTGCTTCTCCAGCAGTGTCCTGCATGTTTGGTTCGTCTAACTTGAATAGTTTTTGTGATAGGGGGCAGGTGGCCGTACAGTTGGTGTCTTGTGGGGTGTTGCCGCCAGGACTTGTTTAAGATTGCACGTAGCATTCTTGTGTAATTGCCGTCCAGCTTCTTCTCCAGCCGTTTTGTTAGCGTCCATGTAGTGCAGCCATATAGCAGTATCGATGTGACCGCTGCCTGGAAGAAACTGCGTTTCATACCTAAAGAAACCGTAGCGGCAATAACGATTCTCTATAGAAACACTAAAGTAAAAGTACGATCACCAGATGGAGACACAGAATACTTCGACATTGTAGCAGGAGTACTACAAGGGGACACGCTGGCTCCATACCTCTTTATCATTTGTCTAGACTACGTACTTAGAACATCGATTGACAAAATCAAAGAGAATGGCTTCGAACTGACGAAGAAAAGAAGAAGAAGGTACCCCGCAAAAACAATTACCGACGCCGACTACGCCGATGACATAGCGATACTGGCAAATACACCTGACCAAGCCGAAACACTACTGCATAGTTTGGAACGAGCAGCAGCAAGCATAGGCCTCTATGTTAATGCACACAAAACGGAATATATGTGCTATAATCAAACGGGGGGCATCTCCACTCTAGAAGGAACCCCTCTTAAACTAGTTGACAAGTTCACTTACCTAAGAAGCAGCGTCGAATCAACCGAAAAGGACATCGAAACGAGGTTATCAAAAGCATGGACAGCTATCAATTGGCTATCGATTATATGGAAATCAGACCTATATATATATATATATATATATATATTGGTTATTGGTCCAAAAAGAGAAAAAAGTAAATATTTCATAATGAATAGGTCCACAAAGAAATTTGCACTTTTAAAGAATTATTCATTTCATTCTTACATACGTGTATGTTTACAGCTTGTTGCTTTCGTCAGAGAGCAAATTAGATACAAAGCTATAGTCGACTAACAAACCTACACGTGTGAGTCTGAGTCTCATTGGGTGCCCCATATACTTAACTAGCAATTTATTCTCTGGTAAGATATTTGTCAGGAAAATAATGAGTTTAAAAACATTTATCATAAACCTAATCACAGATTGAACAAAAAAACAACAACAAACAAACAAACAAAAAACAAATAAAAGAAAACCCTCTCAAGAGCGCTCCTTAGAAAACCAAACACCGACTAAAACGTTATTCTCGTCCTTGAAAACCATGCTGGAAGTCTTTAACAAACATTGCTGCCAGATTCATCCCTAACTGGTGTATGTTCTCAACCGTTTAAAAATACATACCACCGGGCAAGGTTGTGATTTAGAGGAACTGGAAATTGCCGTAAGGTTGCTTATCAGGGGAGTATTGAGGCTATGGTACCCTAAGAATATTTGTTTGGGCCATATACACGTTCACAGAGAATCCTATGTCCAATTAGAGTCTCTCAGTTTCATGATTTATTGTACCACAGGATTACTCAGTTGTAAAAGAAAAATGGAAATCAGAGCTTAAGATATTATCTTAAAAAGGTTACAATTTAAAGTGGTCAGTTAATTTTTAGTCTGAGTCTTATTACTTTACAGACTATCTATCTATCTAGTTTGCTATATCTATGGATAAAGATTGTTTGTTTGTTTGTTTGTTTGTTTGTTTCAGTTTTATGGCACATCAACATTTTTAGGTTATTTAATGCCAAATCCTAAAAAAAAACAGTATTATTTTAAACAATTCAGTTTAGCAAAAGTACACAGTTGATTGTTAAAACATTTCTATTTCAAGCTATTCAGTCTATTCAAACAGCTCTAATTCAAACAGTTCTAATTCAGACAATTCAGTTTAGCATAAGCATAGGTTTTGTTTACACACAGTTGGATATCAAAACAGTTCTATTTCAAACAATTCATTTTAGTGTAAGTACAGTTTCGATGTCAAAAACAATTCTATTTCAAACAATCCAGTTAAGCATAGAAAAACAATTCCATAAGTACCCTGTTTAGTTCTGTTTGACCCATACAGGTGCTATTACTCCGGGCCTGAGTTGACCTGGAATGATAGCTATACGGGGGTACTCTGCATTTCTCAAAGCTCCAGCATTACTGTAACATCCCTATTAGATTGTTAAGTGTCATATCAAGACACTTGTTGTAGCGGCTGGCGGGTGCCTTACCTCTCTACAAAGGTGATAGAACCTTTATATCTAAGGTAGTATAGTGTAGACACGGAATCAATGGCACAGTGTAACTATCAGTTTCTAAGTATCCCTATTCATATACCTCTCAATCTCAATGTATATACCTCTCTATCCTATCTTATACCCCTCTCTATCCCAGCTTACATATCTCTCCATTTGAACTTACATATATCGTTATTCTAGCTAATATATCTCTATATCCTAACCTATATACCTCTCTATCCAAACTATTGTCTCTCGCTATTTCAACTTATATATCTCGCTCTTTTAACTAGTTGCCTCATATAGATATAGATATAGATCGAAAAGAAATAATTGAACTTCTTTTAAATCTTTGACGTCATTTTTTAAAAGAAGGAACAGAAATACAAGAATCTTTCAAAATACAATACCAGAGAAATAAAATGTAATTGAAAGTTACAACGAAGCGTACTAATACTAGAATTTTCAACCCGAATACAAGACAAAAAATTGGAAATTACTTGAATGAGTGTTTCTGTAGATTTCCATATTTTTCGTCCAATATTTTTATATCTTGAAAAATAAGTGAAAATATTTAGAAAAAAAAAAAACAAACAAAAAAAAACAAACTTCAAAGCAACATCCTGTTACTTGCTTTAAGATTTATATATTTTGATTAGAAAAACATTCATTTAATTAGAGGTTTAGACTAAGCCTGTGATTGGAGAAAAATAGGTCATTATGTAATGCAACTTCACTTTTTAAGCAGAATAATAATAATAAACAATTATTTTCATAATGATATAAAAGAAAACTATATTTTTATTAAATCTTAATATTAAAAGGTCTCAAAGCATGTTCTGAATTAAAAAGAAAAAATATTCACATTTGGGGTATTACAAAACATTACAATATTCTGTAATAAAAAATTAAAACGTGTGCCAGTCCAAAAATAAGTACACCTCAGCAAATAATTATAAAGCATATTTTCAAACTTGACGTTTTGTTGGTAATAGTTTCAAATCTGTAGAGTTTGGTAATGATAATAATAATAATAATAATAATAATAATAATGATAATAATAATAATAATAATGCCCAGTAATATCCATTTTGACTGTACTATTTACTGCAAGAAATGATAAAGTCCTATTATCGTGATTTTCTTCTAACAGCTCTCAATTTAATTTTTTCTTTATTTCATTCACACCTTCAGACGTTTGTCTTTTTATGATATACCTAAAGTATAGGCTATAGCCTCTCTCCCTACCAACTTAATAGCGCCATACGCACGGGGGAGAATAAAGTTAAGTGACCTGAAAAATCTGCCAATTTTTTAAAAATAAAATAACTATTGCAATTTAAAATTCATCTATCAATAAATGAATATTATCAATTTCATTAAAAAAGGAAATTTTTCTAAATTTTGGTGATTTTTTTCGATTAGAGGAAGTGAATTCTTATAGAACAAAAAGGCCCATGGTAGCAATGTTGTTAGTAATTGATAAATATATATATAAGTTAGAATAGCGAGAAAAACAGAGTTATCGAGTGCCGTTGAGTCTATCCTAACTTAGATATATATGGAGGTGCCCGTGGCGTAATGGTTATCGTTGTAGGAAATGGACACGGCGACACGAGTTCAAATCCTCGACAAGACAGATGGCATTTCACATAGCACTAATAGCCTTGGGAAAGGTATAAATCCAATTACTCTCCCTCCAGCTATGGGTAAATAGGAGGGCAGACTGTGTTCTTCAGCCTTGGTGAGGGAACTAGTCTAGGAGAAGGAAAACTCTGAATTCAAACCTGTTAAACTCCGCTTAAAATTGACCTTGTGTCATATCCTGTCCGAGCGGAGGGGTTGGGTAAATATGATATATATGCTCCATCACTTTTTATTTCTGAATATAGCTAACTCATTGGCCTAGTGGGTAGAGTGTTCGCCAATGGTCCAGGAGACGTGAGTTCAACCCCCGGTTGCATCATAGCAAAGACTTTAAAATGGTACTT
Organism: Sepioteuthis lessoniana; assembly: GCA_963585895.1. Lineage (NCBI taxonomy): Eukaryota > Metazoa > Mollusca > Cephalopoda > Myopsida > Loliginidae > Sepioteuthis > Sepioteuthis lessoniana. Next base: position 61,073,615 of record OY757907.1, read on the forward strand.
GATACCTCCTTGCTTAACACTCAGCAATATAAGGTACGTATCAAGGATAAAGTGGATAAATCCAGGGAAGGGAGTAATGCCCTCCCCTACACCTCAGTGTTGTAGCTATTGAAAAGGGAGCCTTTGGGTCGCCTTCGACTACAGTCGCCAACTTATATATGACTACAGAGAGATTGTGAATGTAAGTTTTTACTGTTCGGTTAACACTAGTGTGTCCATGTGTGAGAGTCCATATGATAATATCCCTTATGTGTCCGTCCTTATTTCTTCACTAATACCTAGCACGTTCGACTTGGATGTTTTGCGAGATGGGTGGTAAGTGGCCATAAAACAACTGCTTTGTAGGATGTTGATTCCCAACGCCATTGACTCTATTCAAACTTATCGCTACATTTGCTCTATCACCAACAATGAATCATTTATGCATAAATAGCGCAATATATATATATATATATATATATATATATATAATCCGTATTTGCATTTCGTGATATGTATAGATTTTGATATAATGATTGTAGAAGGCGTAGGTAAATGTCGAGGAGGATGCGACACATGGTCAGTTTATAAAGCGGAGGTAAACTGGTTTGAATTGAGAGTTTTCTTTCTCTTAGACCAGTTGCCATGTCAAGGTTGGAGAGCCCAGTCTGCCCTATCATTTATCCATAAATCGAATGGGAATAATTGGGTTCTTACTTTTTCCAATAAAATGCCAACAGACTTGTCCAGAATTTGAACTCTGGTCACCATGTCCATTGCTTATGAAGGTATCCATTACCCAACAAACTCTTGTTTGTATATATATATATGTGTGTGTGTGTGCCTGTGTGTGTTATTTTAATCATTATTCATATGCTACTTCATCGTATCTAGCTATCTACTTATATCTATTCCTTTTTCTAAAAAATACTCTTATTTGTAGGTCGGTCGTAAACAGAAATAGACAATTTCACGCCTCCAGATGTCCGTAAAATAAAACCTTTCCAAGTTTACTCTTAAACCTATTAAGTTGCGTATTACTATTCATGTGTTATGAAATGTATTACAAATTTAAACTGCATAAAACTTACACATGGGCACCTACCGACAGACAGACATACAGACGCGCGCGCGCGCGTGTGTGTGTGTGTGTGTGTGTGTGTCTAATATTGGCATGAGGGCAAAATTTTGAATTCATAGCAGAGGAAAATCTTTTAAAATAAACAATTTTGTCTTGGTGGAATCAATGTATTCTGTTCCTTTTCAGCACCTTATATCTTCGTCTTCTTCAGATACATATAAACAAGTAGACTAATTTTAATATGAATGAGAAAAATTATTTATTTCTATTTTTTTTTCTGCTTCTGATGTATTTTTGACAAACTTCAATTCAAAAAATGAAATTCAGAAATTGAATAAAACTGCCAACTGATAGATTATTTGAAGATATTCTAGTTTTAAGCACTTCAAATCAGAAATCGGATAAAGATATTTTTATATAACTCTGACTTGAAAAGGGTATCATGCTGTTTTATACTGCAATAACAACACTGTTTATTCACACCGACACGCAAAGACACAAAGGATATTACTAATTCTAATTTATTACCAAACTCTATTGCTTTGAAATTTTCTAACCAAAATATACAAACATAGAGCTATTAAAAATTACTCTAATTCATATTTTCGTTAGTTTATTTTGGATTACAGAGTTTCAACGCTGTAGAGTTTGGTAATAAATAATACCAAATAATATCCATTTTGATAGTGCAACGATCCTCGAGAGAAAAAAAAACCCCTGATAACTTTAGTTAAAAAGAAACTTGGTTCTTCATTTAAAAAATGTTGTTGATGAGAAAGTTGATATTTGGTTTCTTTAATGGCATATCAATATATCTGTCCTTATAGAGGAACTGCAGTAGTACTATCTAACCCATTGCTTCGTGGGAAATAGAAGGGCTAATACCTGTCCCAAGGGTATAGATCCGATAGTGAATCCGATAGTGTTCGCCAATGGTCCAGGAGACGTGAGTTCAACCCCCGGTCGCATCATAGCAAAGACTTTAAAATGGTACTTGATACCTCCTTGCTTAACACTCAGCAATATAAGGTACGTATCAAGGATAAAGTGGATAAATCCAGGGAAGGGAGTAGTGCCCTCCCCTACACCTCAATGTTGTAGCTATTGAAAAGCGAGCCTTGACTCGAGAGATATATTTGAATAGAGTCAGTTTGGAGCTCTCATTAGGAAGCAGAGAGAGAGAGAGAGAGAGAGAGAGTGAGTGAGTGAGAAAGTGATAGATAGATAGAGCGATAGATAGAGAGAAATCTATTAGACTGTACAAGAAAATTAACTCCAACTTCCTGTTGTAGAGTTTGTTAATAAAAAAGTCATGATAACATCAATTTTAGCTATAATATCCCTCGAGAAATTGTAAATGGTTGGAGTGTATTTATTCTTAAGTGATTCCCTTTCTCACACTCTTTTCTCTCTTTTTCCTTTTTTCTTTTTTATCTCAATAAAATGTACCTATTTATGCAGTAATATATACATAAAAACCGGCTCATTAGTCTAGTGGGTAGAGTGTTCGCCAATGATCTGGGAGACCTGGGTTCAATTCCAGGTCACGTCATACTAAAGACTTTAAAATAGTACTTGATACCTCCTTGCTTAGGCCTAAGGAATATAAGATACGTATCAAGAGTAAAGTGGAGCAATCCTGGGAAAAGTGTTGCGCCCTCTCAAACACCACGGTGTAGTAGCTATTGAAAAGGGAGCCTTCTGGTGGCCCTCGACTACGGTCACCAAATTTACTTTATATACATATATATATATACATATATATATATACATATATATATGTGTATGAGTGTGTGTATTTGTGTGTGTGTGTGTGTGTGTGTGTGTAGCGTAGGTATAGGTATAAGCAGCAAGCAGGGACAGGTATGCTATGTTGTCACTCAGGCATATATTGGAGAACGCAAAGGTTTATATAGAAAAGCAACACAGACACTAAGGTATTTTTCTTTAGGGTGTATAGCTGGCTCGCTACCCTGAGTTACCCGATAAGAGAAAGAAAGACTGGTTAATATTTTTTATCCAAAGGTTACGGTTCCTCTTGGAATAAAACATAGGCCTAACTTCCCTCTCAGCCAGTCGCTTCAATTCTACCTTTCAAAAACGGTTAATCCCCTTACTTCTTCCTGTCGTGCCGGGAGGAGAAGGAGAAATATATCTGTTTCCAGTGGTTCCACACCTGTACAGGAGATTTAGAACCGCCGTTTTTTTTTTTTTTCAATTTCAGTAGCCTGTGAGCCTTTTAATTATATTACAAACACACACACACACACACACACACATACATATATATATATATATATAGGTGCTCACATATGTGTAGATATAGTGTATGTATAGGTATGTGAATGCGTGTGCGTGAGTTTTCTTGTTTAGGGGTGAAACGACTCACACACATTAACACGTTATGGAGTTTGGAACGGTATGAATTAGACTTAAAAATAACCCCAATTGAAACATCATTCAGATTTTCAAAACCTGTCCTGCTGTGTTTGAAAATGTCCGTATGATGAATAGTTACATACGATCCACAACACTTACTTCTCATTTTTCACGTCCTGTTTCAGTGATTGATAACTCTCCGTTTCTTACCAATGCACTCATTAAACCAATTGCTTGTCTCACACGGGAAAACATCTTGGTCACCAAGTGCAAAAAAGTCCGTACTTATGTTATCCTAACACATCTAAATATGCCCTAATACCAATATTATGCATTCTTTCTTCATATTTTGGCCTGTATATATAGCATGTTATATGGCATGTCCACCCTTGTGAATTGTTTAATGACAAACCCTGTTTCTGTATAAATTTTATATAGATGATTTGTAAGCGAATAGTTTGTAGGTAACATTATTTTAAATGAGTCTGAGTTAAATGAAAACAGTTAAATGGTTTGAAGTATTGATATCTAACACTAATAATTCTATGTAATATTAATCATTTGGTTACACAGTAAAATGGATTTAAGTATTCTTATCTAATACTAATAATTCTATGTAGTATTAATCATTTGCTTATACACAGTAAAATGGTTTTAAGTATTCTTATCTAACACTAATTATTCTATTTTCACAGAGTTAAATGGTTTCAAATATTGTTTTCTAATAATTATTAGTATTAATCATTTCTTTGTACACAGCTATATGGTTTCTAATATTCTTATTTAATCTTAGGTATTTTATTCACTAATTATTCCTACCTAAAATAAACAATTTGTATACACCTCTAGTGTAATAAATAACTAAAAAGATAACCCTCAGTAAATAACTGAACAATTGTATCTGAACCATATATAGGATCAGGACAAAATCAAAGTGCTCCTGTGAGTAATTGTAATGAAAAAATATTCCATATTCCTTAAGGTCAAGTAGTGGAGCCTCACCATTCAATGCAGTTTAATATCATACCCAAGACACGGTTTCAAGTATTGCTATTTAACACTAATAATTCTATTCCATATGACCACCCGTCTAGCTCAGTAAAGACCTAATTAGAGTATTGCAAATTACGTGACCACTTCGATTTTTCGGTGTAGAACGTCTCAACCTAAGAATCCTGTCCTTAATCATTTCAGGTCGCCACCCACGGCTACAGGCACCATTATTTTTCAATATAATAATCTACATTATATATATATATATATATATATATATATATATATATATATATATATATATATATATGTTTCTGCGAGTATGTAATTGTTACTCAGGTTCACATATTTACCCAGCATACATATATAAAACATATTTACTCAAAGTAACTTTATCGTAAATAATTTATTCTCTAATCTTGGTCCATATTTAAGTGACAGGCATTGAACTAGAACCTAAATTAGATATTTATTTCCATATTCTTTCCATCATACAAGCAATCTTGGAATAAGAACCCTGATTCTGGCCCCTCGAACTGGAAACATTTCAATCTACACCAAAAATTGTTTCCAAATTGCAAATTGTTCTTTGGATCAAATTTTCTCAATTTTATACAATTTATTTGGGAGAAATTAACTTTTGGGAAAATTTACCGAATTTATTAGGCCAACCCAACATTCACTGAATTTGCAAGACTTTTATCCAAATGATTTTTTTAAAATTTTCTTTTTGATTTCGATTATTTTACTTCTTTTCTTAAATCAGATTTAATAATATCTGTTGTTAAAAGACATTTTCTTTTTGTAGCCAATCGGATTTTGAGATCAGATTTATTTTGTTATATATATATATATATATATATATATATATATATATATGTGTGTGTGTGTGTGTGTGTGTGTGTGTGTGTACATAAACTTTTCCTGAAGATCCTTTTTCGGTGAAATCTATATTGTTACTTCAACTATTTCGTTTGGCTCTGCAAAACTGGTCAATGCAAATATCGAGCCTCTTTTTAAATATTTTATCATTTTGCGATTGATTTTTCATTCTATTATTTTGCGTTATACTTCATTTTTTCTCTGAAGAGTCTCTTTCTTTTTACAATATATATATATATATATATATATATGGGGGGGGGGTTGCAGTGACGTTCAAAATTATTTCCGCCTTGGATCTTCGGGAAATGTTGAGTACCCTACATTGCCATTACTACCAGGTCCACTATGATTCGGTTGGTATTACCTGTCAGGTTCCCATCTATGGGCAAATCATTTTCTTAAAACCATACCCTCGTGCGAAAATTATTTGTATTTGATAGGAATACGTGATTAGTAGAATTTCTAGTGTGAAAGAACAATTCCTTAAACTATTTAACGGTATAAAAAATGAACTGTAACCACTGGTTTAGAAATAGTTACCTCCAAACAATTCCCTTAAAAATTATATATATATATATATATATATATATATATATATATATATATACTACCAGTCAAAATTATTTGACCAATCTCCAAAATTTTTTATTTTTCATTCCAAAAATGTTATTTTTAATGAAACAAGTTAAACATCAAAGTTGTTTTATTTTAGTTCTAAGATCAAGTTTTCCTTAGTCACATTAAATAAAAATCAAATCAAAAAGCACAAAAATTTCATCAACTTTTACCTCATTAAAATGACCCCCTTTGGCGGTTATTACTAACTGTAGTAGCTTGCCACTTTGAGAGGAGATGGCTTATTTTTAAAAAAAAACGTACTCTGTTGATTTGCATTCGCGTAGAGGCCAATGCATCCCTCTATTTGCTCTAGCCTATGCAATAAGGTTTCCACTTTGACTCGTGTATTTGTGAGAAGCGTTAGATCATCTGCGTAGCCTGTATCTGACAGCTTCCACGTGATATTGTCTGCTTCTTGTCATTTTTAAAAATTATGCAACTATTTTCTTTTATTAAATCTATTGACGTTCTAACTACGAAGGCAGAATCTAAACAAGTATGGTGCAAATGTATTTTCTTGAAGACTCTAGCTCCTACGTCGAAGAAGTCGGTGTCTCCATCAGGTTAGCGAACCATGGCTTTCATGATTTTGAATAGCGGTGATAGTTTCTTTGGGAAGACCATATGCTGAAAGTATCAGCTCCATCTTTTTTCTTTGCATTGAGTCGAATATCTTGGAGAAGTCTATGAAACCTTTTGGCTCGTTTTTTCTCAGTGATTTGACGGGTTGTCAGAATCTTTGAGGTTGTGGACCTATTTCTTTGAAAGCCGTTTCGATGTTTTCTAAGAATTTTTCGATATCAGATTGGATTCTATTGGGAAGCATGAAATAATAAACTTTAGCTGTTCTAGCAGAGTTATTCCACAGTAGTTCTTAGTGATTCCAAGAATGTAACCTTCCGTCCATTTTTCGGTGTGTCTTTTATAGACTACGTTGCATAATCGGGAAAGGAAAATGTCAAATTTTCTTGCTTTTCAAACTTCACAAGGTATTTCGTTGAGGACTGTAGCTTTTCTATTTTCAATTATTTTACTGCTTCAAGTTCTTCTTCCGTAACTGTCCTAGTTTGATGTCTGGTTGGCAATTAATAATTTTTTGATCGGTTTGTCAGTGACTTTAAGAGAGTTTCCGAGCAGATTCTTGAAATGTTCTTTCTACTTCAGATGTCTTTCTTCTTGGCAAACAGCGTTTACTTTTGCCCTCAATGTACTCTTCTTTCCGCTCCCTTCATTTACTGTCCCATGCTTTTCACGATTGTTTGTCTTCTACTAAATTTCTAATTTTATCGATTTGGCCTCAAATGTATTCGAATTGGTCTTTTTGGTATGTGTTGTTTAGTTATTTCTGGGTATTCCTAAGTTTTTGTGCAATGGTATTTCTTGAGTTTCTCTTATTACATGCGGATGATATTTTCACATATTTTGTTTTTTCTTAACTTCTAGTGACTCCCATGGAACTCTACATTTGCTATTAGTTCGATTGGTATGCACTCTGCAGCTGCTTCTATATGGGCGGTGACGAAATTTTCATATTCGTCATTCGGAGTATGTTTTTCAGATATCTTTGAAGAATATGAAATTTGTTTCTCTGAGTTATCGTATAGTTATTGCTTATATCAATATTGAAAAGTGAAGGCTAGTCGTAACATGCGGTTTAACTGTTTCTTTCTTATTTCTGTGAAGACTCGGGCATATCTTTGCTGTGACGATTCTGTGATCGAAGATACTCCTTCCAAAGAAGAGTATGTTTAACAGTTTAGAGTGGTATTTTTTCACTTCTTGATTATGAGTATACAGTTCAGCTGTGCTTAAGCATTGTTTGGGTTGGGGGCAGTCTATACTTTTCGGTCTTTTTTTAAATTTTTGATTTTGGCATGCGGGTTTCAATCCCAGATCGGGTCATACCATAGACTCAAAACATGGTACTTGATACCTCCTTGCTTAACAATCAGCATTATAAGGTACGTAGAGAGGGTAAAGTGGGGCAATCCAGGGGAAGGAGTAACGCTCTTCACTATACATCGGTTAAGTAGCAATTAAAAAGGGAGCCTTCGGGTCGCTCTCAACTACAGTCACCAACTTTACTTTTACTCACTTATGTTTGCTTATTTGAGCATACATATCTCCACCGATGATTAAAATGTTATGCCTAGAAATGCATTAAGCAAGGAAGGATAACCCATTTTAGAATGTGGTGATATCCGTTTTATAACTGGCATTGATCGGACTATAGCAATAGACGATCGTTCTTCAGGTGTTCTATTAAATATAGCACACATTATTCTCGGTTAGGTTTTCCCTCTGCTATTTATTTCTATGCCTCCTGGGGCAAATTGACAAAGTTTTTAAGCACATGCTAAGACAAATGTCCACCAATTACCAACATTATGATATTTTAGGTGTAGTTCATGGTGGTGATATTTGTTTTCTTTACACAAATATTGTATTCAGCTAGAGATTCCCTTATATCAAGAAGCTGGCTTGTTCTCTTTAAAGTCTAAACAGGAAATTACGCTATGATGACAATATTTTTGCCTCTAAGTAATTTGGGTTTGGACCCTGTAGCTAATTCTCTGAGGCCAGAACTCAAACCTCAGCACAACCTATCGATCACCTAATCACGGGAAGGGCGTTGAAGTATGGATGTACAATTTGTATTAGAATTATGGTAATTTTTCGTTGGCTGTTTTTATTTTCTCATCAATGATGCCACTTATAATGATAAGTAGAAGTAGTTTATTAACTGAATTATTTCATCCTGACTTTTGATCTATGAAATTCTTCCACCCAGAATCTGTTGCAGCTTGTCGTTTACCCAATTTTGGATTCATCAGCTTTATTTCACATCCACCATGCTGCATCCCATTGTTTCCATTGTTATAAGTTTGTGTGTTTCGCAAAATACTCTCTTCCTTCAGAAAATAATCCTATAAAAGAACTGGACAGATTATCTAATTGGTTATGGAGATGCGAAAAAAATTTTGCCTTAAGTTTAAACTCCAGTTATCCCATCTAAGGTTCATCACTTACATGGCGTATTCAAGTTGGTTAAGGGCTGAGCTTAAGGGGTACCATTAAGAGACTCCAGTTATTTCGGAAAGTTTTTAGGCTTGGTTTCGGCGTTAAATAAATCATAGATTCTTTGGCGTTTCTTTCCTTGCTCCCTCATATTGGGTTGAATTTTAATGAAAAAGTGATATAATAATAGAGCTAATCATCAAAATTTAGATTTATCGTGTTTTTTTTTTTTCAAAGACTGGACTAATCAGACTCAAAAAGACGTTTTAAAAATTATTCTATATTTTGCTTTCGTAGTCTATATAAAGCTGTCATATACTTAGGAAGTTTAGCTTGTATAAATTCTAAGTTAGTATAAGTCTGTATGAATTTTTAGTATTAAGACGATTCAAAATATCGCCCAAATTTCTCTAAATTACAAAAATTTCACTGTTCGCAATTAGTGGGTTACTAATAATCACATCTTCAGTTTTTAAAAACTAAATTTTACATCGATAGTAAGGAAAAGATTCTTTTTTATAAATATATAAACACCAAACTCAAAAAAATCCACAAACATGAATTTAGACTGTTTTTGCTCTTCTTACTTCCGGTTTTTCTGGATTTTTACTCAGCTAATATTCTCTCAAATAGCAATGCTTTTTTGCATTGTGTTGTCAATTCTTAATTGGAAGTTTCTTCCTTTATACATTTTTAACTACGCCGTTTAACTATGATGCTAAAAAGAAAATATCCAGTAATTTGAGCCGGGATAGAGTCAGAACACAGAAAGACATTTGGCGTCAGATTCTTATTTATGCTCTTTCATCTTTCACTTTTTTTCACACTTGTTCACTTAATGAGTAAGTAATTATCAAATTTTCAGGTTTTTAAAGATTAGATTATGCTTTAGTACTAAGGTAAATGTTTCTTTACAAATGTATTCACATAAAACTCGACAAAAATCGACGAACATAAATTTAGAAAATTATGGCTCTTTAAACACGGAATTTTCACAACAAATGATACACTCTAGACTACTGATTTTTACTATTAAAATTACACTCTAGACAAGTGATTTTCACAACAAATGTTACAGTCTAGACTAGTGATTTTCATAAGAAATGTTACAGTCTAGACTCGTGATTTCTCTACAAATGTTACACTGTGGACTAGTGATTTTCACAACAAATGTTACATTCTAGAGCAGTGATTTTTATAACAAATGTTACAGTCTAGACAAGTGATTTTCACTAAAAATATTACAGTCTAGATGAGAGATTTTCTCTACAAATGTTACACTGTAGACTAGTTATTTTCACAACAAATATTACAGTCTAGACTAGTGATTTTCACTATAAATGTTTCACTTCTATCAGTAATTTTCATTGAAAATGTTCTACTTTAGACAAGGGATTTTAATTACAAATATTACTTGTCAGACCAATGGTTTTCATTACAAAACTCACACTGTGACCCACACAATAAGTAAGGGAAATGAAATATGTGAAGTTAAGTGGTTAGATTTTAGGGGTCACTAACATTTTCTTACTGCTAAGAGTGGGTTCTGGTTGTTTTGGCATGTCAGAGAGTCCTGTTGCCAGACTTAGAGTCTTCCAGCTGCCAGTGATTTTCCTTTGCACTTTACACATTAGAGCAAGGATTTTTGACAACCTATGATATCGTGACAGTTCTATCCTCTCTGCCGAATGTACGCAACAACCTTATTGTTTTGTTAATATATAAAAACAGATACAACAATTTGATCCGAAAAAATACAGGAAATAAGACAACAAAATCGGTGAACAAATTTGTACCTGTTTTTAGCTAAGATCTAACAAGATGTCAGATCATCAATAAACAAATGAATAAAAACTATAAATAAAAGCCTCGTCATAAAACTATAAGATGTAAAGCAAAAACTGGCAAAAACCACTCTCTTCTTCATATAATCCTCCAGCAGCCTATATATATATATATATATATATAGGCACGGTTCAACCAGGAGTGGCAATGTGTCTGCTGATGGCGGGGTTAGGGACGTTAAATTAATAGTCGCAATACAGTATTGATGTTTAACATATGCTCCATCCTTGATACTGGGCACAACTTCCATAAATAGAGTTTACTTTATATATATATATATATATATATATATATATATATATATGCAGATATAGATTGATTTATGTTAAGTGATGTCTAAATTACTCAAAAATTAAATTAGTACTGACATTTCACTTAATGATTTCAAGATATTTTCATGTAATTTTGCTAAATTGGTGATTTTCATTATAAATGTTACATTCAAGATTAGTGATTTTGACTAAAAATGTTAGAGAGTCGTTGGTCCAAGATATAGCAATTGTAACGAAAAACAAAAAAAAAAAAAATTACCAAAATTACATGAAAATATCTTGAAATACTACAAATTAACTTTGTTTAAAGAAAACGTCTTTGGTTTCAACAAAGGCCTCCATGTCTTGGGAATTTTCTACAAGCTTCTCAGTCGGTATTTTTGTTTAAATTAGTAAACACTGTTATTATCCTTGTTTTCAGTTCATTTTTTGCTGTTACACGGAGTTTTGTTGATCTCTCGCTCAACTGTGACGCACACATGATAATTAAGAGAATTGAAATCAATGAAGTAAGGCAGCTAGATGTTAAGGGTGATATAGTAATTGAAATTTTCTGACTGCTACGACTGGGTTCTCCTGCCTGTGTGGCATGTCAGAGCATCCTGTTGCAAGAGTTTTACAGCTGCCAATCTCTCAATCTTGTCGATCAAAACAACAGCCAGACACATAATGTAGGCCTCCACGTTGAATTTGAGATAATATGAGAAGATAATTCGAGGAATAAGGTTATCATTGCTAGTGAACACCCCCAAATATCATGATGTGGACAAGGTGTTTGGTTTTCATGACTATCGGTACATTTTGTCGGGTCAGAGTTCATCATTTGATTCATGCAGAATTTTTTTCTTACTGAATATCTTCAAGCACTACCGACCTAATAAGAAACTCAGAATCCCATGACCTTCATTATAGACTGGATTGACTTGCTGGGATCGTTGTCAATAATGGCCTGGATCTCAACAAGAAATTTGAGAGTTCTTTTCTCATCAGGACGATGATAATGAGCCTTACTAGCTTTGTTATTACCGTTGAACTCATTCAATTCTTTTTGAATCCTCAGTACCCAGGCACAGTGAAAATTTCGTCTTGGATCTTCCACTGTGAATGTGAAGTAGGACAGCATGCCGTTTCCAAATTTCTAGAGGACAGAATTGGATCGTGTTACTGCTTCACAATAAACGAATCATGAAACAAAGAAAGCGCATGTACGAAACTGATAATTTAAAATCTCAGCAATTTAATCATCACGTGCGCGCACACACACACACACACACACACACACACACATATATATAATATATAATATATAATATTATATATATATCATTTTCTAGAAAAAACTATATTTGGTCACATTAGGAAAATAAATTTATTTCCATCCTATTAAGAGCATTGATATGAATCAAAGACTCTAAAATGATTTTAACAGGACTTCATCAGATCATTGCTCTTAACAGGATGGAAATAAATTTATTATCCTAATGTGACCGAATATTTTTTTGTCAAAATAATATGATTTAACTCTGGGAATTTATTTACATTGAGCTCTTTACCAGGAATATTTAGATATTCCAAATTTGAATAATTTATTTGTCCTGACGGAATTGTTCCTTACTCCAGATTTCCTCAACTGAAGATTTACATGTAAATATAATATATATTACATATATATAATATATACTATATATATATTAATATATATTATATATATATAATATTATATATATATAATATATCAGCTCTATGGCCATCTCCCTCCCATCCTACAAACCATTCAAGTAAGACAAACACGACAGACTGGATACTGCCTAGAGAAGCAAGAGCAAACTCATAGGCGACGTTCTCTAATGGACTCCCTGCACATAGACGAGCCAGTGTTGGCCGACCAGCAAAAGACTTACATAATCGCTGTACAGATTCAGGATTCACCGAGATCTTCCAGGAGCGTTGGATGATAGTGAATGGACAGTGAGAGAATGTCAGACTACTTCATGTTATATACGGCCTCGTATAAATCTTTAATAGTGATAAGTCTTAAAGGTAAACTTTTAAAATATTTTTTCTCAATTTTATCTTTGGTGCTTAAGAACATTATTTTATGTTGCATGGTATTGCTATCGTTGTATCGCAGAGAAAGAAAAAAAACAACACTAATGTATAAAAAATATAATCAGTATCTTTTCGTTTCCTTTTATTACCAAAAGTGTACGTAGGGATTTAGAGAGAGAGAGAGAGAGAGAAGAGAGAGAGAGAGAGAGTCGAAGGTGGGGTGAGATTTCACACACAGGGGATGGACGATTCGAATCTTCTGGGAAAACTTTCTAGCTTTCTCTTCATCAAGGTCGAAATCTCCGTGCTTTTAAAGTTTCCCGGACACTCACACAAATATTCATGGTCACATTTCCGCCAAACTTCTACTTACACATTGCACGAAGACATGCCTCTTTCTAGCATGCCATCCACATGATTTACGTCGAAATACCTGTATCCTGTTTACTTTAGGATCTAGGTGCATGTCCTGTTATTTTTGTTTGCACTGTCCTAATTCCATCAAGTATTCCACCAACGAAATTTATGGGACATTGTCAAAGAGGATCTTCCAGTCAATATCCAATCATAATATATATATAGTATATACTATATTGGCGTTTGAGTCACCCCCGCGTTTCGATCCCAGCTTCGGGAATCTAGCCAGTATAAGCCACACTGATGAGTTTTGATAGAACGAAACAGATCTGTCAGTGGATGAAAATATATACATATATGCTCCCCAACCCCTGTAGGGATGAGCTATCTATGCGAATGAAGTAATTGTGTTGCCATTTAGCGTATATGCAAAGCTCTTCATATGAATCGAGCTCTCGGTAGCCGTAAGCGGGATATATGTAAACAATAACAATTGTGATTCATAACCGTTTAAATTTACTTCACTGGCGCTGGCTTCCACGTGGTTGACTGGTAGAATCTTGGATTGGCGTTTGAGCCAACC
>OY757907.1:61092870-61287870 GCA_963585895.1 Sepioteuthis lessoniana
CCGGAAGAGTTTTTATTATTCAACATTATTCATTTTGTCAGTTTTCTGAGTTTGATATGTTAAGAGCAGATGCCAATTCCTTATATCTGTCAGTTTTTTTGTTTTTTTCATTATCTTTAAACGCTCATGTACGTACAGGGTATCTCCGGAAGAAGTGCAGACTTTTTTAACCTGTTTGACTCTTGTTGGAGACGCTCATAACGTAACTGCTATCGTTTAAGGAAGTGAACTCGATACTTCGGTTTTCAAATCGTGGGGAAGGCTGTTTTCATTTCACACAGCGTTAATATCCTTGGGAAAGATATGTATCCAATTGTTCTTCTTCCAGATCAAAGGAAAATTCAAAAGCAGATTTGGCTCTTAAACTTTCGTATGTCAAGCGATTTAGGAGGAAGAAAACTCTGAATTCAAAACAGTTTCAGACCTGGAAAAGGATGCTCTCCGTCAGCACAAAACACACAACCTGAGTTGTGCATCAAAAGCTAAATCTGTTGATAGGACAATTGAATGAAGAGAGAAAGAAAAGTTTTACGATATAGAGAGTTATATCGCTATCCGTGCAAATACTATCTTCCCACTTTGTTGCTCCAGGGTTGATTCTCAATGACAATGGGAGCATTTTCAAGAAAATTATTCTTATTCGTTGTTCATTTCTGTTTAGGTGAATGCAGCTCGAGTTTCGATGATTTTAAAACACACGCCAGTATATCAATTCAATCTGAAAAAGTTAAATAAAGCGGAAACCCTGAATTTTTTATTAAACAGGCTAAAAATTTATTGAGTGTAACCTCATAAATCAACAATAAGATATGATTTAGTTGAATGAGAACGTTCCTCGATGCTGCTCTGAGAAACTATAACAAATGGAATTGCAAGGCCCATGATAATGTCGATGTTGGTTGGTTGGTTGGTTGGTTGGTTGGTTTGTTGGTTATTTGGGTTTTATGGCATATCAACCTTTGTAGGTAATTTAAAGCCAAATCCATTTTCATGAAAATAGTTCTATTTCAAACAGTTCAGTTTAGCATAATTAGGCAGTTAAAACGTAAGTACAATTTAGTTGTGAAAAACATTTCTATTTCAAGTTATTCAGTTTAGTCAAGCAGTTCTAATTTAGCTAATTCAGTTTAGTATAAGTACAGATTTTGTTTACACACAGTTAAATGTTAAAACAGTTCTATATCAAACAAATCAGTTTATTGTTGGTACAGTTTCAATGTCAAAAAAACAGTTCCATTTTAAATAATTCAGTTTAACATAAGCACGCAGTTTACATGTAAGTACGCAGTTTATTTTTTGAGTCAAACAGTTCTAATTCAGATGATTCAGTTTAGTATAAGTACAGGTTTTGTTTGCACACAGTTAAATGTCGAAACAGTTCGATATTAAACAATTCAGTTTAGTCTAAGTACATTTTCAATGTGAAAAACAGTTACATTTCAAACAATTCAGTTTAGCATAAACACGTTTTTTAAATGTAAATACGGTTTAATTGTCAAAAACATTTCTATTTCAAGCTATTCATTTTAGTCAAACAATTCAGTTTAGCATAAGCATGTCGTTAGTTCTTTTTAACCTATAGATAGGGCCATATCAGGTGCTATCATATCGGGCCAGAGTAGACCTGGAAGCAATGGCAATGAAGGGGTACTTGGCATTACCCAAAGCCACAGCATTACTGGAACCTCACCATCAGATTGTCTTGTGTCATATCAAGGACACTCATTGTGGAGTCCGTGTATTTTACAGCCCTAGCCGACTGGGTAATTATGTCGATGTGTTCAGTTGGTTCTACCAAATAGAATGGCGGGCCTATTCTTTATTCTTTGACACGTTTATGAACGGATCCCTTCGATATTCCCATATAGTTTGGACACAAAGTCGGTTGGGCATAGATTATATTGCATTTCTTGCAGAAGGGGTAAGCCCCTCCCAAAAATGAGTGTTCAAGGTATGACTACACTCTATCTTGCTCCATTTTGCTAGCTCAGTCAAGTGTAGATTCACGCTTCGTTGTAATTACTTCCAAGTCCATTCTAACCTGGAGTGATAGTGACTGGTAGACTCCTATCTATTGATCAAATAGATATGTTCAAATTTTATTTGGTAGGAATACTTAAGAGTATAAAACTCTGAATATATAATTTGTAGTAAGAATAGTTACTTGAAATTATAATTGTTTACATGGAGGCGCTCGTGCTGATATGGTTATAGTCCAAGGAAATGGAAACGGTGACTCGAATTCAAATCCTGTATGAGGCCGTTTGCATTTCACAACCGCTAATACTCTCAGAAAAGGTATGCATAAAAAATTCTCACCCCAGCGATGGGTTAATAGTAGGTCAGACCGCATCTTTAATGGTAATCGGTCTAGCAGGAGGAAAACTCTGAATTCAAAATTTGATCTATATATATATATATACATATAATTGTTAATATGGAGTTATTTGAGACTATATCACTGTATATTGATTATTAGAATGAGATAGGAATATTTGAAACTATATAAATGTGTACAAACAATTGATTATGAAAGAGGATTGGTTTGGTTTGGTTTGGTTTCTTTTGTTTTAATAGCATATGAACTCTTTTTAGGTTATTTAATGCCAAATCCATTCTCCTAGAAGAACAGTACTGATACAATTTAACCCATAGCTGGGAGGATAAGGGGGTTCATACCTTTCCCAAGGGTATTTGCCCGAAAGTGAACGTAATAGCGCGATTGGAGTACGAACTCGCGTACTACGATTCCACAGTCCATCACTTTAACCATTACACCACGAGGACACCCCCAAAGAGGATTGGTTACCTAAAACTATATAAAGTAAAAGTAAAGTTGGCGACTGTAGTCGAGGGTGACCCGAAGGTCCCCCGGGCTTTTGGCGAACACTAACCATAGGATTATCATGCCGTAAAACCAATATAGTTGTTTTCAAAACAATTGTAAAAGTCTCTTCGCTTTTTTCTTCAGCCTGTTATGTTCTTTCTCTGTGTAAAATAATAACGAACCCATTCCTGTTGTGTGCTCACATTTTATACCACTCAGACGTTTTTTTACATTACCGATTCGTACGTAACCAGGAACATTGAAGGAAATTACAACCCCACCATTTTATTCCTACTTGAGTCCCAGCAGCTTCAGTCTAACAAGCTCAAAGTTAAAATCAAATTTCTAATTTTTACAATTCATAGTAACATAACTTTAAAATCCTTCAGCGAGATCCAAGCTCTTTGACCCCAGGCGTTTCTACATGTCCATCAAACTTAGTTGATATCAGCTAGATCCAACAGTCTCGCTCTGAGCACAACGGTATAAATCGCTCTGAATAACCTGTACGTCCTGATAAATTAAAGATTCGATCAATTTATTATTCAATACAGGCAGAGCCATTATACTATAATTCGCATCTTCAGGCTTTTATTTTGATATATTTATCTATTTTTCAAGTTTTCATTTCTTTATATGCCAACTGATATTTAGTGAATTCAGCTTAAGAAGTAGGACAATTAGATGATATATATATATATATATATATATACGATTATCTCTAAAAAAAAGTATTTCTTTGGTAAAAAGTGCTTTTTTAACGAAATATATCTAGTATAATGATATGCAATCAATCAATCAATCTCTCTCTCTATATATATATATATACGAATCATTATAATCATAACCATAATCAAGTAGTACTGATAGTAGTGAGTGTTTTGACTCTCTCTCTCTCTCTCTCTCTCTCTTCTTCGCCATTCTTCCCTATCGTCAATAGAAAGCCCTTTAAAATGCATGCTGTGTCTGCAAAGAGCTGATGTATAAGTCCTTCCTGATCGACTAACACTTAAATGCCCATATTTTGGAGACTAAAAGAGAACGTCGCTTATATCCCATATCGAAAACCATCCAAGTAAGACAATCAAGATATGCAGGACACTGCCGGAGAAGCAGGGACGAACACGTGCCAGTGTTAACCGAACAGCAAGTACTTATTTACATCAGCTCTATGCTGATACTGGATATAGTTTGGAAGATCTGCCGTAAGCGATGGATGATAGGGACGGATGGAGTGAGAGAGAGAGAGAGGGAGGGAGTCAGGGAAATTTCTGCTGTCAGCGCAGCTTGATAACGATATATGTATATATATATATATATATATAGAGAGAGAGAGAGAGAGAGAAAGAGAAAGAGACAAGAGACAAGAGTCAGACAGATATAGATGCACACAATGATTTCAAAATGACGACGCTTTTATTAAAATGTTTTTAACCAGGTTTCTAGTGGAAGGTTATACAATCAAGATTGATATTATTAGGTATTATTCATAACCACACTCGAGAAGAATGTTCTTCTCTGACCGAAAATAAAATTGAAACACATCTGAAAATAAAAAGATATAAGCAGAAAATAAATTTCAATGTGGTCTTTAAATATGAAAAGGTTCTCCAACCATCTGATATAAACAATGATACAATATATACATAATAATATGACATAATATAAATATAATAATAAAATATATACATAATAATAAAATATCACCAGTCATGAGATTTGGTTATTGAAATCTAATAATGTTAAATAAATGAATATAACTGATGTGTTGAAAATTATCAGTCGCTACAATTCTTAGTTATTTGTTTTGTGTATGTACCTTTTCATTGGACGATATTTTTTTTTTTTCTAGAGAATTCTTCAACCGTTAGATATACACCTTTTAGAGCGAATAATTCACAAACATAAAACTCAAACATGGTAATCCGTAACAAGGATTATTACTTTTTTTTTATCTCCATGCTTTTGAACGATGTATTTTCGTATTCCCTGGAAACTTCATGCAATATTTAAAATATTCTGAATCTTCGAAAGCCCAATTGCAGTAGAGTTGGACTCCCCATAACGTGTGTCCTAGATATGACATTATACAATCTTTATTGCCATTATTTTCCGGTCCTCTTTGACCCAGAGTGGTAGCACCTGAAAGGGTCCTGTCTAAGTGTCAAATAGAACTAACTGCGTGCAAACAAATGACGATTGTTGACTTAAAGACTGTTGTATAGCAATACTTGAAATCATTTAAATGTGGGCAAATAAAAGTTCAGGCTCGTTTAAGAATGTTATGTATAAATGGGTTTACAAATCATATATATATTCAATATATATGTATAAATAGGATTTGACATTAAATAACCAACAATGGTTGATATGCCACAAAACCCAGGCAAACCAGAATCTTCGATTGTATTTTTTCTTCATTAAGGGGACTTCGAATGACGACTTATAATAAATATAAGAGCCCTAGGCAGGAATCTACCTGTTCTACTCCCAATGGTAGGTAAATTGTTAGACAAACTAAGTTCTTTAGCCTTGTTAAAGCGACCAGTCTAGGAGAAAGAAAGCCCTTATTTCAAACCAGCTTTAATCCGCTCAAAATTTGATCTTTGCTACATCATGCCTGCGTTGAAGGAGTTGGGTTAATACATACCCTGTCTGTTAAGCAGATGCCTGGCAAGTCTTCCTATCATAATTACGTCATTAGGCTCTGATGTTTTAACGTTTATCGTGCTTGAACAAACAAGATTGTTGTTAATTAATGTAGATATTATCATCATCATCAAGTTGTGTGAATAACGTGCAATTCTCTGAATCCCCCCCTCTGTCTCTTTCACTATCACTCCTTATCATCTATCGAGCTTGTTAGGTCTTCTAGAGTGTACCCAGTGTCCGCACAGTGCTTATGTAAGTACATCCTTGTTGGCTGACCACCATCGGTTCTTAAGAGAATGTCACTTATACATTTGTCCTTGCCTCACCAGTAGTAACCTACATGTCATGTCCATCTACTTGAATGGTCTGTGGCCGTACAGCTGCTATTTTGCGGATCGTTACTTCCTGGATTTGTTTAAAACAATCCGTATCGTTTTTTTTTTTTTTTTTGTAGTTACCATCTTGCTTTTTCTCCATGCGTTTTGTTAGCATCCAGGTGGTGCATCCATACAGTAGTATTGACACACAGATATCCAATTTTATTTCATCAGAGTGGTCAGATTTCCATGTGATCCTTAACATGTCAGTAACAGTCCCCGCCTTACCAACCCGTATGCTGACCTCGCTTTCAGTAGATGAGATAAATCTATTCGTGATTTATTACCCTGAAATGCGGCAAATTTTAACAAAAACACTATTTCAGTCTAAGACAAATGTTTCCAGTATTTCTTGTAAAATCTATTTCTTATATATTTCATTTTCATAGCGTCAGTCTTCGGTCACCAGACGATTCTTTCTGGTTTTCTGTGATTTCTTTTTCACCGTTTAGCTTAATTCTCGTTTTGATTTAATGCATTGTTCGATGTCTCGAACTGGTTGCTAGCACTGAGAAGTCAAGGAGGGTTACAGGGTACGAAATAATTAAAAAGTCTGAAGATGAGAGCTTTAAGAATATGCTTAATGTCGAAGAACTTTCTATGCTTGCCCCATGATCAAAGGATACATTTCTTCTAACAGAGGAATGAACTTTCCAACTGTGATTAAATGGACTTTCAATGAGAACAAGTTTGGTTACGTTTCTTCGTTTAATACCATATCAACCTTCATGGATTATTTAATGCGAAAACATTGTAGTTGAGTATCAGTGGTACTATTCAACACATAGCCAGCAGATAAGGTGGGGTATACCCTTCCCAAGGATATCAATCCGAGAGTGAACATAATTGGGTTACTGAAGTTCAAACTCGCTTACAACGATGTCGTAGCCGAACACGTAAGCCACTACGTCACGGGCGATTGAAAACAGACAATTAAAAATTAAATATATTATGTTGGTGAAAAGCATTTGATTAATATTTGAAAAAAATATTCTGTTCATGGTCACCCTGTCGGTAGTGCTAAGAATATATTGAAAGTTAAGACCCCCACCAAAAAAATAGAGGTGCCCTGCATCTAATGGTGAGGCTCCACTTCTAAAGCTCTGGAGAGTATGGAATACTCCTTCATCGCCATAAATCCCAGGATTACTCTGACCTGGAGTGGTAGTACCTATTAGGATCACACAAATGGGTCAAATATACATATTAAAAAATTATTCGTATTTGATAGGGGTACTTGATGCTACAAAATTAGATTATTTCTATTAAGAATTATTATTTGAAGCTATTATTGTTTATTATTATTTGTTACTGGAAACCATATAAATGTGTGCAAAAATAACTATTATTAGATAGAAATAATTACTTGAAACCATATAATTATCAGAATTAGATAGGAATACTTGAAGCCATAAAATGTCTGCAAATTATTTTCATTGGATAGGAATACTTGAAATCATTGCAACCGTGGAAAGAAAAACTCCTGAGAAACAACCGCACAGTAAATGTAAATATAAGCATGCAAAAAATGCGATTTGCTAAATTCTAACTTAAAATAATACTAAAAGAATTAGAAATCGTCACTTAAATCAGTTGATGTAATGGTGAACGCGCTATTCTAACAGACCAGTATTTCTGATTTAATTTCTAACTGGGTGCCCCGTACGTGTGGCTTTCTATCAAACTTGGACAAAATAAGCAAAACATAGGTAACAACTGCACGCCTAGCCTAGCCACTACATTTAATATACACTCATATAGGTTTGTAGGTGTGTACAGGCATACATTTTTATATATGAAATTGCATGTCTGCAGGAACACGTACTAGTACAACCGAGCATATATATATATATACATATATATATATATATATATAACCATGTTTATATACGTATGTGTTTATGGTTATATATATATATATATATATATATATATATATATATATATATATATATATTTCTGTTTCTGTTTCTGTTTCTGCGTATTTGTGGATGCTTCCAATACGTATTATATGACAATTGTAATAGGATTATTATTATTTAAAAGCTTAAAGATTCTTCTCGATGCTATATTCACAATGTACTCTTGCTTCTTACTTTTTGGCCGAGATTTATTTTTTATATCGTTTTCATCGTTGCTTCATTCTTTCTATTAGACATTTTCCTTTTTCCTTTTTTTCCTTCTTCCTATCTTTATTTATTTATTGCTATATATCTTTACTTCTGTTTTCATTTCTTTTTTTCTGTCTCTTTTTTTATTTATACCCTCATATCTTTCTACGATTCTCTCCCAATTTTTCTCTATCTTTTTATTCGTTTTGTTTGTTTTTTGTTACTTGTTAGTGCTTTTTCTCAACTCTTTCTTTTTCATTTGTTCACTTGTCGCTTCTCTCTTTCTTTTTTCTTTCTTTTCCTTTCTTGGTTACACGGATTTCTTATATCTTCTTTATAGCCTTTCTTCGTTTATTTCTAATTCACAGTAATTTATTTTTCATTCATTCCTGCCTTTCTTTCTTTCTTTCTTTCTTTGGTTATACGAATTTGTTATTTCTTTGTAATTTTCTTTAGTGCTTTACTTTTTCTCTGTAGTTATTTATTCATCTTTCTCAACTAGGTGGTATGTCCCCGTTGTGTAATGGTTAAAGCACTGGACTTCGAAATTGTAGTAAGGGAGTTGGAACGCTAGTCGCGCTAATACGTTCAACTTTTGGGCAAGTACTTTGGGGAAAAGTATGAACCCCCTTATCCTACCAGCTATGGGTTAAATAGTAGCTCTGCTGTTTTTATGGAAGGACTGCCTTGGCATTAAATAACCCACGAAGGTTGATCTGCCATTTAACAAAGTAACTAAACCAAACTTTCTTTACAACTTTTTTTTCTATTTTTCTTAATTATTATTCCCTGTTTCTTCCATTTTTCTTTAGTTGTTTTTTGTCATTTATTTTTCTATTTATTATTTCTCTTCTTCCAAGTTTTTATCACCAGTTTTTAGCTTCTGAGTTTTCATTGGAGTCCTAGTGATAACAGGGACACCAAGACTCCTCTAAGTATCTTAGTGGATCTTAACAGTGTTGTAATCTGGATTGGCTCAATTCTTTTTCTGATTTTCAATTTCTCCAGATTTCTTTTCTAAGCTTTTGGGGACCAATCTCAGGGTAGCAAATATTCGGTTTCAGTTAGCTTTAGTTTTATGGCATATCAACCATTGTAGGTTATTTAATGCCAAATCCTCTTTATACATATATATTAGATACATAGGATTTGGTTTGGGTTTATGGCATATCAACCATTGTAGGTTATTTAATGTCAAATCCTTTTTAAACATATAGGATTTCTAAACACGTTTTTGGATAACATTCTTAAAAGAGCATGTGTACATTCCTTTTGAACACAGTTAAATATTTTCAAGTATTGCAATCAAATATGAATACTTCTATTTCTTATTAATCATTTGTTTGGACACAGTTAAATAGATATGCATTATATGTAAGGGATTAGTTTATCGTTGGTTTCAATTTTAAATGGGTTAGAAGTAATTTCTTGGTTAATTAGTATTATTATTGTTTCTACACAGTTAAATTGTTTAAATTATTACTATATAACACTAATAATTCTCAATATTAATAATTTGTCTACAGAAAGTGAAATGGCTATAAGTATTGCTATGTATCACTAATAGATCAATTAAACATCTGTCATTTGTTTACACGCAGTTAATTGATTAAACAGTTCTATTTCTAAGATTCAATTTACTATTAATCATTTGTTTGCACACGGTTAAATGTCTTCACGTATTGCTGTTTAACACTAACAATTCAATCAAACATTCTTTTGTTTACTCACAGTTAAATGATTAAACAGTGCTCTTTCAAGCAATTCACTTTAGCATAAGTCATTCGTTTGCACTCACTTTAAATGTGAAACAGTTCTATTTGACCCATAGATAGGACCCTATAAAGTGCTGTCACTCCGAGCCAGAGTAGACCTGGGAGCGATGGAAATGAAAGGGTACTCTGCATTCCCCCAAACTCCAGCATTACTGGAGGCTTACCATCAGATTATTTAGTGTTATATACTATTTACCCAACCCCTCCGCTCGGGCAGGATATGACACAAGGTCAATTTTTTAAGCGGAGTTTAACAGGTTCGAATTTAGAGTTTTCCTTCTCCTAGACTAGTTGCCTAACCAAGGCTGAAGAACCCAGTCTGTCCTACTATTTACCCATAGCTGGAGGGAGAATAATTGGATTCATACCTTTCCAAAGGGTATTAGTGCTATGTGAAATGCAATTATTTAGTGTTATATACAGGACACACGTTGGGGAGTCTTACCCTTCAGCAGAGATGCAGTCGGTGAATTCTATAGCCCCAGCCGACTTGGCCGGCTGCAAAAATAACTGGCATCACCGCCACCTTCACTTTCTAAGTTTTGGGGACGGTTTCAAGTGCACTGACTATTATTGGTATCACCGCCACCTTCATTTTCTAAGTCTTTGAGGACAGTTCCAAGGGCACTGACTATTATTAGTATCCCCGCCACCTTCACTTTCTAAGTTTTGGGGACTATTTCAAGTGCTCTGACTATTATTGGTATCACCGCCAACTTCATTTTCTAAGTCTTTGAGCACAGTTCCAAGGGTACTGGCTATTATTAGTATCACAGCCCCCTTAATTTTTTAAGTTTTGGAGACTGTTTCAAGTTCATTGACTATTATTGGTATCACCGCCACCTACATTTTCTAAGTCTTTGAGGACAGTTCCAAGGGCACTGACTATTATTAGTATCACAGCCCCCTTAATTTTTTAAGTTTTGGAGACTGTTTCAAGTTCATTGACTATTATTGGTATCACCGCCACCTTCATTTTCTAAGTCTTTGAGGACAGTTCCAAGGGCACTGACTATTATTAGTATCACAGCCCCCTTAATTTTCTAAGTTTTGGAGACTGTTTCAAGTTCATTGACTATTATTGGTATCACTGCCACCATCATTTTCTTTGAGGACAGTTGCAAGGGTACTGACTGTTATTAGTATCACCGCCACCTTCATTTTCTAACTTTTGGGGACTGTTTCAAGTGCACTGACTATTATTGGTATCACTGCCACCTCCATTTTCAAAGTCTTTGGAGACAGTTCCAAGTGTACTGACTATTATAAGTATCACCGCCACCTTCATATTCTAAGTTTTAAGGACTGTTTCAAGTGCACTGACCATTATTGGTATCACAGCCACCTCCATTTTCTAAGTCTTTGGGGACTGTTCCAAGTGCACTAACTATTATTGGAGTCACCGCCACCTCCATTTTCTAAGTCTTTGGAGACAGTTCCAAGTGTACTGACTATTATAAGTATCACCGCCACCTTCATTTTCTGTATTTTTGGGACTGTTTTAAGTGCACTGACTATTATTGTTATCACCTCCATTTTCTACAGATTTTTCACCTCACTGGCAAGATCCAAGTATTTGTTTATCTTTTCGCTTTTATTTGTTTTCTCTCTTACTGGAACGGCAAAATCCATTTGGTGACAAGTTCTTTTCTTCTTGTTGATAAACACAAAGTCTGGTGTTTTGACAAGGATAGGGTAATCCGTTTGTCTTTCAATGTTATGACTCTCATTTCCTTTGACAGATTCTGGTTTGTATGAATACCATTTGTCGGCATCGTCAGATTTTAATTTTTAATAACCTTGAATCTTCGCACGAGCCTAGTTTTATATTTGTTTTGTGCCAGTTTGCTGCCTTCGCTTAATATATGATTAACTGTTTCGTCCCTTTCACCATATAAACTACAAGTTCTATTTTTGCTTCGATATAATTAGTTCTTATGGCATTATTTTGTTTTGCTATTATTAGGGATTCAGTTTTTCTCTTAAAGTTTCCCCAATAGTGGCATGGTCCAGATTTTGTACTTCTTTTGTGCCAGTTTGCGGGATTAGCATAATATGTATTTAACTGTTTCGTCTCCCTCACCACATAACCTACACTTAGTGTTAAGTATTTTTGCTCAGATATAATTAGTTATCATGGCATTTTTTTGCGTTACGACTAAAAGAGCTTTAGTTTTGCTCACCAGGGTTCTCCTTCTTAATCATGTCTTTGTAACATAACGTACAATTTCCTTATATTGTCACTTGCAATTTTTGTTTTTTTTTCGAGTGTGCTGTTATAGTCATTGTCCTTAGATTATTTCTATAATTGATTATACTTTACTCTATAATGTTCCACCCGAATAAAATCCTCTAATCTGTGTTTTAGAAGAATATTAACTATCTCTGAAAAAAAATAGTAGGTGTTTACTTACAGGTGAGATAGATAGATAGATAGATAGATACGGAAGTAAACAGATAGATAGATAGATAGATATTCAGAGTGTGTGACTTTCCGAATTCCTATTCAATGGAAAGAATCATGGAGTATTGCGAGTATGTTTGGTTAAGTGTAATCGACCTTTAAATTCTGTTGATAATATTTTTTGTTAACATCCATAAACAAGTGAATAACACATCTCGCTCAATATTTAGCATCGGTTAATTGCTATGTTTAAGTGCACACTCGCAGTTAATACCTTTCAGTCTTTGTTCGCTGCTATAAAACTGATATTATATATTGAATGAGGGAGATAGACCTAAGTTAAAATCAAATATCGAATCACGTTTGCTTCTCTTTGTACGTGCTTAGATTTCTTCGGATATAAAAACATAGAAATACAATGGGTACCAGGTCAATGAAAAGAACTTGATATATAACAGAAAATGAAGGTATTCAACAGAAATATATATATATATATATATATATATATATATATATACCACAGTACTAAAAAAGACTGGAATATGAAATTGACAGTGATTCGTGTTGAAGTAGGAGTCCTTTGAACGGTACCTAAATGTTCGTAAAAAGACAGGACGAATATGAAATTAAAGGAAAAATTGAGACTATCTAGACCACAGTATAGTTAAGATCGGTCGAAATAACCAGAAGAGGGGTGGAAACTTGGGAATATTTAAAAAGAACGGATGGTACACTCACTAAAAGAACTGATACAGAGATTGGAGGACTTGGAAAAAAGTGGACTAATAGAGACCATCAAAACTACAGCATTATTTAAATCCGCCAGAATACTGAGAAGAGTCCTTGAGACTTGAGGAAACTTTACGGACACTCGAACTCCAGTGAGAAACCATCAGCTAATCCTGGATTGAAAACTCTCAAAAGAGTAAAATAATACTATGGCCCGAGAATCTAAGTCAAAAGTAGCACAAGCTGGCAGGGCTATACTCTCGTGCAATAATTCAATGCTGACGACCACAGAAGGTAACTGAATTTTCGCTCAAATGTTGGTATTAGCAAGTATGTTTGCTATCGTTGTTATTGATATGATAATTATGAGTTATATTATTTTTATTATAATCATTATTATTAGTTGTCGGTCTAAGTGTAGTATATGTTTAATTGGAATCTTTCTTATCTGCCAAAGTAATTAAAAGAGTAGAAAAATGAGTGGGGAAGGAAGGAAACGAAAGAATGTTCGTACACATGGTCCGAGAATCTAAGTCAAAAGTAGCACTAGTTGGCAGAGCTATACTCTTCTGCATTAATCCAATGCTGTCGAACTGAGAAGGTAACTAAATTTTTGCTCAAATGTTGGTATTAACAAGCATGTTACTGTCGTTGTAATTAATATTATTACTACTATTATTTGTCGGTCTAAGAATAACCAAATTGGAATAATCTTTACAGGACTTAATCTTACCATAACTGGTTTCCACTAATCGACAGCCTTAAATAACGTAAGCACATATGATGACCCAGAAATACTAGCCAATTGTTTGCGTCCTACAATACCTCTGAATTTTAAAAATAGCATAATTGTGGACTAAAGTTAAAACTTAACGAAAGTACGAGTGGGAAGGTCAAGAATTGAAAGGAGAAATAAAAAGCAGGAAGGAAGATGTCTTTTTTTTTTTTTTTTTGGATTGAGTTTCCAACCTTGGAAGCCATGGGAAGCAGTATGGTGGATGTGAAGGAAGTTAGTTGAAGCCAGCAATGGATCAACGGAACGCTTCATCAGGTTCTGGGCGGACGAACACACAGGTTAACGACCAGTATCAAACAGTTCAGTTAGGATACCCCAGCTACTCATCTACAAGTGTGGCAACTGCTGATGAGGTTATCCTAGTCTTTGTTTTTTTTGTGTGTGAGTGTGACCCGCTTTAAGAAAACTAGATCACGTCTTTGTCAGGTGCAAAGATTTTAAACAATCCCTGGGTCTGGTATAACCACAATATACCACCCATGATTAAAATGTTGAATCAAAATAAAACACAAAAATAAATGGCAGGTGATCTCCTGATATCCAATATGGGAGACTCGGTCGTCATCCAGCGAATGTTAGCTGTTCTTTTTTCAGGCACACGATTGATGGCCTAAAGAACCGCACAAATCAGAGACGCAACCAGAAAACATTGACTAGGGAAGACAACAAACTTGCACTGCACTGATATTTTAGGAGCAACCCGACACAAAGAGGATATAGAAAAAGGATAATTGAGATCTGACAAGAATGCGCTAGTTTTCTGACAACAAGCCAAAGACTCATTGACCAAGATAGAAGATTGGCTTTCTGACCTTGAAATACAAGAAATCCTCCAGAAAACAAATAATGAACAAAATAGTATTACAATATCAGACACAGTAAGTACTGACATACAAGAACTGTCAAACCGAAATGAACCGCCATCTTCTGAAAATAGAAACACCACGCATCCAAACAACACAGAGAAAACACTAACGCAAGATACAAAAATAAATTTAGAAAATTTCAAGAGAATTATGAATGGAAAAAAGACTATCTTACCATCACTAAGAAACATAGAATGGATAATAATCAAGACAGAAACGGAAAAAAAGTAAATCAAGACCTAACATATATATCAACAAAAAATAAAACCGAAATAAATGAACCAATCTATACAGGAGCGAAATTAGTTTGTGAGAAAATCAGGATCCTCTTAAAAAGTACGGTGAAAAGATTAAAACCTGGATGGGAAATTTGACTGGAAATACAAATAAAAAAATCTGCGAAAACTGGAAACAATAATGAGACAAAAGAAAAATGCTGGAACATGTAGGGACAAAAAGAAAAAGGCAACATACGAAAAAATAACAATAAAACTTGAGGAAATAAACCAGAAAATACTTGTAAAAGAAGGAAGATTAAAACGATATCGGAAAGGGTAAAACAACACAGAAAAAAACAGGACATTCCAAAACAACGAAAGGAAATATTACCAACAAGTTGGGGAGATGACATGAAAAAAAGTACCAACAACCAGATGCAAAAGAAACCAAACAATTTTGGACTAAAATATGGCAACCAAGAAAACATAAAAAAAGCCGAATACATAAGTAACTTGGCCAAAAAATTAAAAGGTCCGAAAGTGGAAATACACATCGATTTGCGAAGAATAACATTAAATATTCATCAA
This sequence comes from Sepioteuthis lessoniana, assembly GCA_963585895.1. Classification (NCBI taxonomy): domain Eukaryota; kingdom Metazoa; phylum Mollusca; class Cephalopoda; order Myopsida; family Loliginidae; genus Sepioteuthis; species Sepioteuthis lessoniana. The sequence goes on from OY757907.1 coordinate 61,108,214, forward strand.
ACCGAAAAGGTCAGGCCATCATGGAATTCATGGATTCTTGTTCAAGATATTCACTTCCATTCATGACAGATTAGTACAGGAAATGAGCCGATGCCTGCAAGGAGCACAAGTACTCGAATGGTTGACCTAAGGAAAGACCACATTGATCCAGAGACGCCCTCACAGGAACCGCCCTAAACTACTACAGACCCATAACATGCCTACCGATGATGTGGCAAATATTAACAGCACGAATAAAGGAAGAGATTTACTGCTCATAAACAAGATGCAGATTGTTCCCTGAGGAAGACAAAAGATGTCACAAAGGATCCAGGGACACAGAAAAGCTACTCAACGTAGATCAACACATCCTCAACGAGAGCAAGATCAGAAGGAAAAAACTAAGTATTGTCTGGATTGACTACAAAAGGGCATATTATGTAGTCCTGCAAAGCTGGAAAATAAGCTTCCTTAAAATGTACAAAATACCAGATGAAGTCATAAACGTTATCGAGAAAACCATGAAAACCTGGCAAGGGGAATTGACAGCAGGAGGGAAAAGCTCAACTGAAGTGAAGATCCAAAGAAGTATATTTTACTATTACTATTTATAATTGCGATGATGACACTTAACCACTTACTCAGAAAATGGACAGATTAATACAAATTAAGTAAATCGCAGGAAAAGGTTTAATCACCAAATGTACATGGACGACATCAAACTGTTTGCAAAAAATGAACAAGAATTGGAAATTCTAATACACGCAGTGAGAATATACAGTCAGGACATAGGGACGTAATTTGACATAGGAAAATGTGCCATGGTAGTAATCAAAAGCAGCAAATGACACCAAATGGACGGAATGGAACTACAAAATCAAGAAAAAATTAGAACGCTCGGAGAAAAGGAAACTTATAAATACTTGGGGATATTGGAAGCTGACACAATCAAATAAGTGGAGATGAAAGAAAAAACTAAGAAAGAGTATCTCAGGAGAACTAGAAAGCTACTCGAGACAAAACTTTGTCGCAGAAATCTTATCAAAGGAATAAATGCCTGGGCTGTACACTTCGTAAGATATTCGAGAACATTCTTGAAGCGGGCCAGAGAAGAACTTAAGTAAATGGACCAAAGAACAAGAAAACTAATGACAATGCATAAGGCATTACATCCCAGAGATGACGTTGACAGACGATATTTATCAAGAAAGGAGGGAGAAAGAGGAATTGCCAGCATTGAAGACAGCGTTGAAACATCGATACATCGACTCGAAGAGTATATAGAAAATTGCGGAGAAGGACTGATTACAGCCATCAGAAACGATACAGACAACAAGTGGATCAACAGAACGACAATAACTTGGAAACAAAAATGGGAAGAAAAACAACTCTATAGAGGGTTTCAACGACTAGTAAGCAACATCTCACATAAGAAAACAAGGACATAGCTAAGAAAAGGGAAACCTCCTGAAAGAAACTGAATCTCTTCAAATAGAAACACAAAACAACGCTATAAGAATCAATCTTATCAAAGTGAGAATAGATAAGACACAACAAATTAGAAAATGTAAGTTATTATGTGATAGAGACGAAACTATCAATTGCATAATAAGTGAATGCAGCAAATTGGCACAGAAAGAGTATAAAACTAAACGAGACTGGGTAGGCAAGGTAATCCACTGGGAGTTGTACAAGAAATTTACATTTGATCATACATACTAATGCTATATGCACAACCCAGCATCTGTGCTGGATAACGAGACACAAACTCATATTTGATTTTAACATACAAAGGGATCACCTAATCTGGGCCCGACGACCAGACCTTATAATAATCGACAAAAAATAAAAGAGAACTTGAATAATCGTGGACTTTGCTGTCCTGGCTGACCACAGTGTAAAATTGAAAGAAAATTAATTGAGGAATAAGTACCTGGACCTTGCTAGGAAATTGAAAAAAACCGTGGAAAATGAAAGTGAAAACTATACAATTGTAATTGGTGCTTTTGGTACAGCCAGCAAAGGATAACTAAAGGGACTGGAGAAATTGGAAATAAGAGGACGAATTGAGACCATCCAGACTACTACATTATTGAGAACGGCTTGAATACTGAGAAGATTCCTGGAGACTTGAGGAGATCTGCTGTCACTCAAATGTCAGTGAAAACCACCAGCTAACAGGGATGTAAAAACTCTCAAAGAATAAATAATAATAGTAATCCACTTCATGTAAATAGATGATATTAAGATATTTGTGAAAAATTAAAAAGAATGGGATATCATCTTTCAAACTTATAGATTGAATAATGATTTCTACTTTTTTTTTCTACAACATATATAAAGGAAATTTGGGAGTGAAAGGAAATTTGGGAGTGAAAAATGTTCCATATTTATAAGGAAAAAAGAAAAAAAGAATACAAAGAAAAGAATAAAACCGCCCAATTAAGAATGAATCAGAAAAGAAGAAAACTGCAAATATCTTTGAATTTTAAAAGACGACACCATCAAAAAGAGATTGGATAATAAGTTAGAAAGGAGAACTTCAGAAGAACAAGAAAATTTTAGAAGAATAAGAAAACCTCAGAAGATCAAGAAAACTTCAGAAGAAATAGAAAACCTCAGAAGAACAAGAAATCATCTGAAGAATAAGAAAAAACAAGAAGAACCAGAAAACCTCAGAAAAACAAGAAAACCTAAGAAGAACCAGAAAACCTCTGAAAAGCAAGAAAACCTAAGAAGAACCAGAAAACCTCTGAAGAACCAGAAAACTTCAGAAGAACAACAAAACCTAAGAAGAACAAGAAAACCTCAGAAGAACCATAAATCCTCAGAAGAAAAACAAAACCTCAGGACAAGAAGACTTCCCGAAATCAAAATGTGTTGGAGAAACGAATACATGATCTCTCTCTCTCTCTCTCTCTCTCTCTCTCTCTCTCTCTCTCTCTCTCTCGTAAGATACCCTAAACGATTCTGAATATAGACAAGAGGGTAACTCAGACAGATGAACAATAGAACAGAAAAAAAATGATGAAGATACACTAGGCTTTAAATTCCAGAGATAAGCTACTCAGATTACATGTGTGAAAAAAAAAAAAAAAGAAAGTGGAAGAGGATTCTCCATAATTGAGGATTGCGAAGATTCCGTGACTTGAAAATATACAATAAAGAGCAATGAAAGACTGAAGATTGCTGCCTATAACAACAATGTCAGCTGAAATATCTTAAAGACAAACAGAAAAATAACAATAAAAGATAGAATCTAGAAAACAGAAATAGGAAGAAAAACGAATGCTTGGGTACGTCAAGAGATGAACTTTGGACATTGCACACGAAATGTTGTTGACAGGGTTAATAAGCAGAAATCAGGGAAGAGAAAAGCAATTTCTTTAATAGCAACATAAAATTATGCCATACTACCTAATTATCTCAAAGCAACAGTTTATCATACGCAACAGAATAGTACGAGTAGGTCATGTGGAAACAGTTAACTACATAATACGCGAATTCAGCAAACTGACACAAAAGGAATGCATGAATCGATGGGAAAGGTGATCAACTAGGAACTGTGCAAAAGATTAAAATTTGACCATGCTGAAAAATGATATATACTCAAACCAGAATCCTTCCTAGAAAATGAGAGATATATACAATTCTCTTTGGGATTTTAAGATTCAAACGTTTAATCTAATCCCGGTCAGATGACCAGACAAGAAGAAAACAAACTTCTTATCAAATGGATTTTACTATTGCAGTCTGTATTTCACTTAGTCTAGGACAGTCAAGTATCTTGTTAATGTGTTTATCTGTCGCTCTCTTGATCGTACCCAGTGCTCCCACTATTATTGGCAAGGTGGTATTTTTAAGTTGCCACAGTTTTTTCTTTGACAATTAAGTCTTTATCGGTCAGCACTGACATATCAATTAGAAGGCATGTTTTTCTTTTATAATCCTTACCCACTATATCTACTGTATTGCTTTTTCCCTTTTTTTATCAGTTTCAATAGCAAAGTCCTAAAGAATTATAGCTTCTTATATTGGTTGTGGCTTTTATTTATACCGTCTTTTACAATCCAATATTCCATAGTATCTACATATTTTCCAGTGAATGTAATGTCCCATTTCATCATGCTTTTCCTTATTTTCTATCAGTGTTAAGATTGGACAACCGGACGCCAAATGGTTATCAGATTCCCTTTTTAAATAAAAGAAACCGAAAAGATTCACAGATATCTTAATCTTGCTTGAGAACTAAAATAGACTATGGATTATGACGATGACTTTGGTACCATTTGTAGTTGGAGCCCTTGGAACGGTTTCCAAAAGCCTGCAAAAGAGATTTGAATATCGAGAGACTTGATATAGAATTGAGACCATCTAGACCACTGCATTGACAAAATTAGCTAGAATTCTCACAAGTGTCCTTGAAAACTGAGGACACTTGGGGTTATTCAGAATCCTGATATAACCGCTGTGGAAAACTTGCATCTCATGATAATGATAATAAAGAAAATTCTCACTAGATCATTTTTAATTTATTTTTCTCGTTGTTTATTTTTTAAAGAACCCACGAAAATAAAAACAATCGTTAGTTAGAAACGAAGTTTCCAATCATATCAACTGTTGGATTATATCATATCAAATGAAAATATACCCCAACCCAGAAACCAAAGAGATAATACAAAACAACAAAAATATATTCTATCACGGCCAAATATATTTGAATTATAAATAAAACGAATCCACCGTAAGGAATATTATTGAATCACGCAGCTTTCCGGTTGAATCTAAAAAAAGAATACTTAACTTATAATTTACAATAAATTAACAACTGATAATCTCTTTATCAATCATAATAGCATCTAACAAAAATCTAGATTTGATATGATTAACGCTGATGAATTTACTTGTCCAGTGGATAACTGCCTTCTCGACCGAGAGCAAACCATAAAAATCAACGCTGGTCACAGAAGCTCTAACTCCTCTATTTATTTGTGGCCTACCATGTCTCAAAACAGAAAGCCATATGAAATCATGTAAACAATCGAGTAATATTTCAATTGCCTTTAAAGGAAACTTACTGGTTGACAATACACGAATAATTCTCAGATCCAAGAGTAGAAAGAGACTGAAAATATTCGAAGAATTTATTATAAAACCTATTAACCTCATAGATAGATAGATAGATAGATTGAAATATAAATCACATAGATCGAGAGAGAGAAAGAGAGAGAGAGAGAGAGAGAGAGAGAGAGAGATTAATAGAGAGAGAGAGAAAGAGAGAGAGAGATAAAAGAAACTAAAAATATTGGAAGTATTAATTATAAAACTCATAAACCACACACACACACACACAGATATATATATATATATACATATATATATATATATATATATAGAGAGAGAGAGAGAGAGAGAAAGAGATTGACGCATTCAGGATTCATGCTTTGTCTTTAACCTGTCTTCTCTAAGATGACTTTCCGTCCAGCAGAAGTTTTGCAAATCTTGACGCAGTGATGATAGACAAATGGAGTGATGACTGTAGCTGTTACAGGAGGTGGTAATTGAAGAACATTTTTATGTACAGCTATGTATCTTTTCATGTTTGACAAAGATCAGAAAACTTTACTTCAAATGATGAAAGTGGTATTTTCTCGTCTCAAAGGAAGTGTGCCTTGTTTCCATAATTCTCGAGACTTGAAGTGAATGGCATTTCCACCTTCAGATAGAAGGATACGGTCACAATCATAACATCTCTATGTAGGTTTTTGAATCTGAAAGTCATTGTTCCCTTCTTCAGCAGTCGATTGAATTTTTCATGATTTTTTACATCTCTGCTCGAAGGAGACACGTCCTGTCTTTCACCATTCATATCATCGCAATGCTAGTTTTCTCAGCCTATGAAATTAATTTTCAGTGATTTATGAATATTCTTGATATTACCTTCATAGAGTATCTTTGGCTTGTGTTAAGGACACTAGCTATTTAGCAGTTCACCATAGAACACCCATTTGAGACCTCTTTTTTCTTCCATAGGCAAACATTTTTTCGGTCTTCTGCATTCGATTGTTCATAGTTAAAGACTATACTTGTGCATACAGCAATACTCAAAATTTCAGTGCACTTTCACATTGAGTATTCTATCACAGGCCTTTTTTTATGAAACCACTCCAAATGTCTAAGATTCATGCAGGAAACTGACCATTTTTCTGATGAATAAAGTAAATTCATTGAGACACATGCTCGAAAAATGTTTTGTTGATGATGCTGGAGTCTGTCCATGATCTTTTTTCAAACTCTTCAAAGGCTTCCGATGTTTTCCGATCGCTCGGAATTATTTTCGAATAAACAAAAACTCGTCTCTTGCCAGGGTATTACCGAAAAAACAAACAAAAACATTGGCAACTTCGAAACTTGTGCCATTCTTCAGAATATACTCATTTCAATATATGCTTGACCTAGAACAGGATTGAATATAACTTTAGATTTTTTGATAGACTGATTTTGAAATCAAATTTTGAACAGGATTTAGGAAAAGACAATCCATTAGGTGTTGCATGTCGGTTTCCGAGTTAGTAACCAAATCAGCATCAACTTGACTGACCATTACTTGAAATGTTACAAATCTAGCTGGAATTTCCTTTTACCTTAAACCCGACCTAAACTGCAAAAGATTCCTTTGTCATTGTTGTGAAAAGCTTGTGACAGTAAAGAAGCAAAGTAAATTAAGACAAGTGTCGAGCCAAGATATCGCTCTGCTTCACACCATTGTCACCTCGCAGCTCGTCAGATTGTTGTCCTTTGTATGAAACTCGCGCCTTCATATCTCTGTTGTACAGCTGTTTAATCATATTGAAACTTAGAGAGCAACCAGAATTTCCTATAATCACCCAAAGTGCTTCACTTTCTAATTCTAAAAATGGATAGATTGATAGCAAACTGCATAATCTTTACAGATCCCTGCCGTTCCTCACAATCTCATATCCCCACCAATAGCATCCCTCCGACTGTGTGTGCTATGCTCTCCTAAATAGGGCTGCTCAGACACAAGTTAGTTCCCGTTATGGGAGGACACAACAATGTCTGGTTAAGACTTTTGTCACCCATGTGTACATATGTAACTATATGCTCGCAACTCGTTAAGTCTGCATACATCATCACTCCTGCATCACCAAGAGACTTTTTCAAGAGAAGGGTTGCTTGATAAAAAATCCTTGGGGAATATTTGTACATCATGGTATTATAGTAGCCAACGTTCATACGACACGAATTTTACGCTCTCAATCTTCATGATTAAGATCCAGTGACTAGCCAAAGTAAGAAAACCAGAAATCACTTCAACCTCCGGTGTTTTATCAAATTTGTCCCTCTACTAGTTTGATAACTTGACAAAGAATAAGAGGTCAATAACTCCCAAGAAAAACATGCTAGATGGCGATTGAGAAAAGGCTTTTTCAGCTCTTTGAAAAATCCTGTTTTTCATCCTGCATGCTATCTAGACATCGTCTCTTTCATACAAACTCGGTGAGGATACCGGTTTAGTCGTCAATGACTTGACTATGAAAGAGTTAGTGCCGGAGTACATAATATCAATAGCGCTCAGAGTGACCTTGCAGATACTTACATACATAAATGCATGCATGAATATTGGCAAACAGATAGATAAATAGATAGATAGATTACCACATCTTAGATGAGAATCACCTCTCATCCTCTGCACCCTCCTGTCATGGATTCCGTCACACTTACACGTCCATTGTCCCTAAGATGATCATCGAGAACAACTTTCGATTTCATAGGTTTCAAAGGACAGATGAACACTGTATCCCTGATTTTAGTGATGTAATCTGTATACCATCGCTGTACCACCGTATACCTCCTCAGTCCAAATAATTATTGCTAACCCTTTTTGCAAACGAAACAGTTATTGTCGGCAGGATGATGAAGATGACTGGCATATATGACTTGCTTCTGCTTGCTCTCGAAAAGCTTCAATGGATTTACATAAACTGCCCTTGACTTAAAGATACACTCAGAGACGCCACATTTTAGAGACTGCATACGAGTTGGCAAATCAGAGTGACTACTTCCTCGGGGACTACGTTTGATCTGAATATGTCTGTAAAGCTTTTCTTCATAGATGTTACATCCGACTCTAATAAGGTAGTTCCACTCTGCAGAAATTAAAGTCAGTTCCTCCCAATATTTCACATATATATATGTAGTTCAAACTATCATTCAGACCATCCTTAAATTTCTTCCTCGTGTTGTGAACGCTTTCCTGTTTTTAGTTCTCCGTAGAAAGAGCAGTTGAGAAACCTGTTATCCTCAACGTGTCCGGTCTGTCATCCACTTGTGGATTATAACAGGTTTAATGTTTTAGTTTCCCATCTTTTGAGGACAGCAGTTTTTGGAGTCAATGATTCCCTGTTGATGTTAAGGATGCGTCTCATGTATTTTTGGTAGAATCGCTAAAGCCATTTTATATGCTCTCAATATGTGGCCCAGATTTTAGAAGACGACAGGAGATATGTTTAAACACAGGTTTTATACACAGCCATTTTAGTTTTGATAATAATGTACCAACCTGACCCACGTCTACTTTCTAATTTACCAAATGTAATACTTGCCAATTCAATGCGTGAGAAAATATTCACATCCAGTTCACCGTCTTTTAAATCGACCTGTCATAAGTTATAAAATCTACTAAGTTTGTCCCATATTCTGCATCATTATCATATAGTAAATCTCAGAACAGGCACTCAAACCTTTTGGATTTGATGTTGAACATTTTGAGATAATACACTCTTCCTCTTTGAAAACTCAAGCTAATTCCTATTTCACCGTTCAAAAAGACGTGTGTTAAGAGCACAGCGAAGTAGAATGACAAAAAGTGTTGGTCAAAGAATGTCACTTTGCTTTACCCTATTGTCACTGCAGTCTTTTCTGAAACGAATCTGCATATCTTTTTTTAAAAATTCGTATTAGAATGCATGTCTTACAAATCAAGATAAATCTTAATACCACAAGTTGTTATAATTTGATTTATTTCACATTTCCTGAAAATTGTTCATAAATTACCCAAATGTACTTAAAATGAACAAGCTATTTAACATACACTCTAACCTCAAAATATTCCTCTTTTACTTTTAATAAAAGAAATTACGTGATACATATATCATTTAATATCAAATTATATATATATATATATATATATATATATATATATATATATATATATATATGTGCGTGTGTGTGTGTGTGTGTGTGTGTGTGTGTGTAACAACACAACGTCCCCTCCTCTCGACCCTGTTACTTTAGCTGGGTTTTATAACATCTATATGCATTATAACGATCTGAAAGTCTTAAATTTATCTCCACAGGATACCAGGACACCATAATTGAGCGTCGAGTAAGGACTGAATTAACAAATAACTTTAGAATGCTGAAAGTGTTTTACATATGATTGACATTTTCATGCATTCTTTTGAGCGAGTAAGAAAAAAGGCTATCGTCAGAAAACATGCTATCATCATATATATATATATATATATATATACACATATATATATATGTGTGTGTGTGTGTATGTGTGTGTGTGTGTGTGTGTGTGTGCACAAACACATACACGTAGAGATGAAATCACCCAAGCCAATATTACGAAGAGAATCCTTACAAGCGGGCTACAAAGACTATGCAGATTTACATGTGAAAAGACATTGAAAATATTGGAAGCATTAACTATGATATCTAGAAAATCCACTCTTAACAACATCACTTTCGAATATGACCATAATGTTCAGGCTATGTTTGTTAATTAATACTCCTTATAATTAGCATCAAAAGTGAACGTTCGCGCGTGCGCATACACACACGCGCACACAAACACACACACACACACACACACACACACACATATATATATATATATATATATATACGTATTGGAGTTGGCATCTATCATTCAAAGTTTGTTCTTTCTTCCTTCGTGAAAACAATTGTACCATTATCTGCAATTTAGAAAGTACGTTTTAGTTTCATAATACAATTATGTTGCTAATTTTGGAAAGATACAAGCGGCCTCGTCGAAACGGAAAACGTGTTATAATTTTGAATTTGAAACAGTCACCGAGTTCGTTCTGGTGCGTTCCGATTTGTCTCCGACCAAAATGCTTTTCTCTTGAAGGAAACGAAAGTGAAACACGAACAAACTTTTTATGCAAACAAAAATCAGATTTCCTGTGTCATCTGTCTTACGTTGGCTGTATAATTGGTTCTAGAGGCAACGAGAGCGTGTGCAAAAACTGATGCACACATTGAATATGATAAGAATATAATACAAACGATAAAAGGAAAAAGCTGTGTCTACATCTATATACACGCATATTCATGTGTGTGTGTGTGTGGAGAAACAGACAAACAAACAGAAAAAGACAGAAAAAACAAAACCTGCGGGTAAGGCTTGGAATACCCCGACAACATACCCTGCAAAAGGTATGAGCCCCATTCAAAAAAGGTGTTCCCGGGAAATGACGGTTGTAACTGGTGATTAAGTACACCAAATGACGAAAATGAAAATTTCGTCAATGCGCACCTCGAGGCAGCAGCGAAATGTATTCCAACAAAACTCAAAACTAAATATAGAGTCCCAAGGGAAACTTAAGCGGTGAGAGAAAAGTGTGCACTAGAGAAAACAGCCTGCAAAAACTATCGAAAAAACCCAACAAACACAAATGCCCGAAAACTAAAAACGGCACAATATCAATTAGCAGGCATATATATAAAGGAACAGACAGAATACATTAAAAATCTGATAGATAAGACTCGGTGGAAGATAGACAATCTAGGATAGCCTGGCAAACAATAAACGAAGTGAGTAAAAGGAAGAGCACAGCCAAAGCAAAACTGAAAGCTGCAAACCAACAAGAAAGAATAAAACTGTGGAAACAGCACTTTGAAAACCTACTTGGAAACCCACCGAAAGTAACACATGAACCAATCACCAGAATAATTTGTAAACAATTAGACATTAAACTAGGACCGTTCACACAAGAAGAACTCGACTCGGTTCTAAGAAAAATTTAAAATAGGAAAGCTTCAGGGCTGGACGAGATTCCCCCAGAAGTATGGAAGACCAGAAAATTCGACGACATACTGCTCCGACACTGCAACCCAGTATATAATGAAAATCCGACAGATAGATGAATGAAGGGATGCATCCTCCCCTTCCCTAAAAAGGGTGACCTCGGATTAGCCAAAAACTACCGAGGCATAACACTTACGTCCATAGCAGCCAAAATCTACAATGCCCTACTACGAAACCGCAGAGAACCCAAAATCGACAACATACTTAGGAAAAACCAAAACGGCTTCCGAAGAAATAGATCCACGACATCACAAATATTAACCATCCGTAGAATCCTTGAAGGTGTATGGGCAAAAAACCTACAAGTGACATTAATATTTGTCGACTTTACCAAGGCCTTCGATTCCATTCACAGAGGAAAGATGGAACAAATCCTACTAGCATACGGCATACCTACAGAAACCGTAGCAGCAATAACGATTCTCTATAGAAACAAAAAGTGAAAGTACGATCACCAGATGGAGACACAGAATACTTCGACATTGTAGCAGGAATACTACAAGGGGACACGCTCGCTCCATACCTCTTTATCATTTGTCTAGACTACGCACTTAGAACATCGATTGACAAAATCAGAGAGAACGGCTTCGAGCTGACAAAGAAAAGAAGCGGAAGGTACCCCGCAAAAACAATTACCGACGCCGTCTACGCCGATGACATAGCGATACTGGCAAATACACCCAACCAAGCCGAAACACTACAGCATAGTTTGGAACGAGCAGCCGCAGGCATAGGCCTCTATGTCAATGCACACAAGACGGAATATATGTGCTATAATCAAACGGGTGACATCTCCACTCTAGAGGGAACCCCTCTAAAACTAGTAAACAAATTCACTTACCTAGGAAGCAGCGTCGCATCAACAGAAAAGGACAGCGACACGAGGTTAACGAAAGCGTGGAAAGCTATCAATAGGCTATCGATCATATGGAAATCAGACCTAACCGATAAAATGAAACGCAGTTTCTTCCAGGCAGCGGTCGCATCGATACTGCTATATGGATGCACTACAAGGACTCTAAAAAAACGGCTGGAGAAGCTCGACGACAATTACACAAGAATGCTGCGAGCAATCTTGAACAAGTCCTGGCGGCAACACCCCACAAGACACCAACTGTACGGCCATGGGTTTAATAGAAATAAACTGCATGCATATGTTAAACTGAATTCTTTGAATTAGAACTGTTTGACTAAACTGAATAGCTTGAAATAGAAATGCTTTTGACAATCAAACTGTGTACTTACATTTAAACTGCGTACTTACGCTAAACAGAATTGTTTGAAATGGAACTGGATTAACGCTAAACTAAATTGTTTAATATCGAACTGTTTTGACGTTTAACTGTGCGTAAACAAAATATATACTTATACTAAACTGAATTATTTGAATTAGAACCGTTTGACTAAACTGAATAGCTTGAAATAGAACTAAATAAACTGTGTAATCATGCTAAACTGAACTGCTTGAAATAGAAATGTTTTTAACATTGAAACTGTACTTATACAAAATTCAATTGTTTAATATAGAACTGCGTGGAGGAAATTTATACTCATATTAAACTGAATTGTTTAAATTAGAATTGTTTGAATAAACTGAATAGCTTGAAATAAAAATGTTTTTGATAATTGAATTGCGTAATCATGTTAAACTGAATTGTTTGAAATAGAACTGACTACTTGTATAATATATATTTGGTGTTAAATAACCCACAAAGTTTAATACGCCATAAACCCCAACCAACCAACTAAACCAACCAACAAACAAATCGGTCGACCTATACATCAGGTATTGGTCAAACCCACAATTTCAAGATAAAAAATTTTGGATGTCGACTGATATGCCCGATGGACTTGTATGTAGCAATTAACGATAACTATATTTCTGTAAATCATTGTCTCGCTCCAACTTAGTTCACCTGCTCTTTACAGTTGACAGTTTAATACGTAGTAGGAATTTTTCCACACGCTTTATATATATATATATATATATATATATATATATATATATGTGTGTGTAATTCTGAAACCTGATATGCGTCGTTGAACAAAAGAAGCGTTTCTGTTTTCATCTAATCTTAGAATATTTCTCGAAAATTGTTTTCTTCTTGTTTTCAAAATAAAATAGCCCTGTGTAGAATACACCGACAGCATCTCGGCAGCGAGGATAGCACCACCCTCTTGATCTGACATTAAACAATCTAATGATGAGGCTCCAGCATTGGAGATTTTAGGAATATGGAGTGTCCCTTCTTTGCCGTTGCTCCCATGTCCTCTCTGACCCTGATAGGGTCCTGTTTCCGGATCAAATAAAACAAATTGTGAGCAAACAAATGACTAATGTTAAACTGTGAATGTTACAAAGCAATAATCGAAATCATTTATCTGAACAAAAAAAATCAGGCTCATTTCAGAATGTTATCAAAAAATACATTTACAAATTATATATACAAAAGGGATTTGGTATTAAATAACCTATAATGCTTAATATGCCATAAAACCAAATCTAACGAAAGCAAACCAATCAAAATAAAGAAATCTAAAAGTGAAAGAATGGATTGCTTTAATTAGAATGTTTCCAGTTTCTATTCCATTGAAACGTCCGGGTGCAATCGTCGTTTTGGTACAGCACAGACAGAGATGACTAGCATTTCCGTGTGTGTCACCAGAATCAGTCTAATTATCTCTCAGGGGAATTCCCCTCTCCGCCGCATAATACCACATATCCGTGATAACTAAACTCCCCTAACAGCTGAACTTGTGCAAACTAATTAAAATCTGCACCTTAAGATTTCATTCAAAGTTTCATGAACTTTGCATAATGCAATTGAAAACTCTGATATTCGTTACATGAAAGCCGACGGAGAGTCGATACAAGTAACACTGCATACCAATGTTACACAAAACTTTATTCATTCTCATTGCGATGATCAAGGTCTTATGATTAAATCTGGGGGTTTTATAAATTCCTAAACAGAATTCTAATGCAGAAAAATTATGGATATTCAGAATTGAAAAATATATTTTCAATATTGCCCTCGTATAAGTAAACCCTATTTATTTCTGTTTTTAGAAATTAAGTTTCCATTCATTAAAACATGCAAAGATTATATTATTTTTACCAGATAAACATTTTAAATATATAGAAATATTGATTTGCCTTTATGTGCATTGAAAACTTGAAAGATTTTAGGATTAAAAGCGCTTTTCGTGTTAAATTCTAATCCTCATAATTTTATATATATATATATGTGTGTGTGTGTGTGTGTGTGTGTGTGTGTTTGTATCTATATATATATCTTTGTGTGTATGCATGTGTGTATGCGTGCGCACGTGTGTGTGTGTGTGTCTGTAAATGAACAATTCACTTTAAAAATGTTTTTTAAATAAAGAGGTCAGATATTGTCCTGTTAAGCAGGATAAAATCTAACATATTTTGTTATTTAACCTTCTCATGTCGGCTTCATTACTGAAAGTTTCATATGATGAAATAAGTGGCTAAACTTAGGTCTACTCCTTGGTAGCGATTCAAACACAATTGTTTGAATGGGAGTGGTTTTGTGGCTAACATGTTCTACTGTGACTTCGGTGTAAGCGAGTTCGAACTCCAGCCGTGCTATTACGTTCACTTTCAGTTTTATACCGTTGAAAATGGCATGAACTCTATAATACAATTATTCTTTAAAATAGTACTACTTCTGACATTCTAAAAGTATGGTTTTCGCAAAAAATAACTCATGAAGGTTGGTATGGCATTAGACAAAGAAACCAAACCAAACCAAACCTATATATATATATATATATATATATAATGTATAGGTCCGGAAGTGAATTTGATATTTTGTTATATATTGACCCTTGACTGAGCCGTCAATCAGACACGCACCTGTATAAACAAGCTGAAGAAGATCACATGATCTAATCGGAAGTTCGTGTGAGTTATGAAATAATATATGCAGATGCCCGCGACAGTTGAATCAGTTGGTGTCGGAGGCAGTGAAGGCCAGAGTCAGAATCAGCTTGCAATCAGAGCGCCCCGCTGAGGATAGATGCCCTCAGCATCCTCTGGTTAAGCAACCCCAGCCAAGATGCGGAAAAGTGTTAAATGGGTTCTTGAAGATAACATAGCATGCTATGATCAAGAGAAGTTATCGGTTGATATAGCATTCTGTCTTAGTCTGCCCCTGTCTCCATCCGTCTCTCACACACCACAGAGATCCAATCCCTTTCTAGAATAAAGTGTGAGAGTTACATTTTTATAACGTTTAGGTTTCCTTCTTCCTTTATCACAGTATACAACATTATTTGATTTGGTGCTGAAGGTCAGTTCATGCCCACATAGCATAATTTTTAACCTGAGTTTAAATCTAGACGATCGAGGAAGCGGCCGATGAAGATGTTGACGAATAGAGGATAAGACTGGAAGAAAATGAAACTCAAGTGAAAAGAAAAACTGAAAATGCAACAAACCTTGCAGAAAAGAAGGGAACCCAAGGGAAAACTCGGACCAGAAAGAGCAATTCGACACATCAAGAAAATGGTAAATGAAAGAGCTGGCATGAATCTGAAAAAGAAAAAAAGAGAAAATAAGAAAATAATAGGTTCATTGCTCAAATTAAGAAAAATATTTTTCTCTCAGTGTATCTTTAAAGTTCGTCGATAAAATTTAGCAAATTATGAAAAAAAAATTGTTTCATCCGTCTTTCGAGGTTTTAAGAGTCGTGTCTAATAGAATTTAAATAATTGTAAAAGAAAATTGTAAATCTGTAATAAAATCCAGTATATTTTACATATGAATTGATACAGATTGCTGCTATGTTTGGGGGCGGTGAATCCTCACGGGAAAGAAAGAAGAAGAAGATAAAAGAAGGGAACGTATGAGCAAAGCAGAAAGTGATCCTATTTACCAACCCCTCCACTCGGACAGGATAGGACACAAGGTCAATTTTTAAGCGGAGTTTAACAGGTTTCAATTCAGAGTTTTCCTTCTCCTAGACTAGTTGCCTCATCAAGGCTGAAGAACCCAGTCTGTCCTACTAATTACCCATAGCTTGAGGGAGAATAATTGGATTCATACCTTTCCCAAGGGTATTAGTGCTTTGTAAAATGCAGTCAGCCTCGTCCAGGTTTTGAACTCGTGTCACCGTGTCCATTTCCTACGATGATAACCATTACACCACGGAATTCAAACTAGAGCCGCCGGTTCGATTTCTGAGGACGATAACCATTAGACTAAGTGTGCCTCTTTGTGATGTAGTAACACTTAATACAGTGAATCCCTTCATATAGCCCAGTCGGCTGGGGCTGTAGAATGCACCGACTCCATCTCTGCTGTGGGGTAAGATCCCCCTAATGAATGTCCTGGAAATTACACTAAACAGTCTGATAGTGAAGCTCCAGTGATGCTGGAGCTTTGGGGAATGCGGAGTGCCTCTTTATTGTCATTACTCCAAGGTTCACTTTGGTCCGGAATGGGAAGATCTGATAGGTACCTATCTATGGGTCAAATAGAACTGTTTCATATTTAAACTGGGTGTAAACAACTTATGTTAAATTGAATTGTTAGAAATAGAACTGTTGGAAACCTTTAACTGTGTATCTAAAGAATGTATTTACAAATCATATATTTGATATATATGTAAAAACAAGATTCGGCATTAAATAACCTACAATGGTTGATATGCCATAAAACCCAACCAACCCAAATCACCTATATTTAATATTTATGTATAAAAAGGATTTGGCATTAAATAACAGACAGTGGTTGATATGACATAAAAAAACAACAAAAAAAAAACCTATCCCATCATATTCATACAAGAGTACAAACACATGTTGACGTTCAAGAGGAATAGATATCGTATTATCATAATCTGTTAGTCCATACAACTTGAGCTCTGCAATCTTTCGGACAAATTTCCAGAAACTGTTTGGGTCATTATTAAAAGAACCTACAACTATATAAGAAGTCCAGGTTACTAATAGTTTCAAGGTGGGATCTGTCTTCTATCATATATGTCTTAGTGCTTCCCATTCGCTGAAAAAGCTTAAGTCTCACACAGTTTACCTTTTGTCTTGGCTATTGTTAAGAAAGGCAAATTAATTTCTCAATTTGTTTATGCACTGCTATCCCCTCTAACTCTGGTGTGAACTGAGCCGCTTAGATTTGGTTTAGTTAGATTTTTATCAACCATTTTAGATTATTTAAGGCCAAATTCTATTTATACATATATATTGAATATATATGATTTGGTTTGTTTGGGCTTTATGGCATATCCACTATTGTAGATTATTTAAAATTAAATCCTCTTTATACATATATATGAAATATATATGATTTGGTTTGGTTTTATGGCATATCAACCATTGTAGGTTATTTACTGCTAAATCCGCTTTATACTAAATATATATGATTTGGTTTGGTTGGGTTTTGGGACATATCAACCATTGTAGGTTATTTAACACCAGATCCTTTTTATACATATATATTAAATATATAGGATTTCTAAACACATTCTCAAACGAGACTGAGTTCTTTTTTTACACAGTTAAATCGTTTCTAATATTGATATATGACAGTCACAATTAAACATCAGTCATTTGTTTGCACACGGTTTGTGCAATTTTACCCATTGATCAGATCCTATTTGGTGCCACCACTCCAGGTCAGAGTGAACCTGGGGTTAATGGCAATAAAGGGGTATTCCATATTCCTTAAATCTGCAAGGCCGGAACCTCGCAATCACATTGTTTATTGTTATATCCAAGACACACATGAGGAAGGTTTTAACCCTCTGAAGACATGCACTTAGTGTAATCTACAACCCCAGTTGACTGGGCAAGAGCCACTTAGAAGAGAATCCATTTATCTCAACCGTCACTCAGCCAAAAAAGAAAAAAAATAAAGGAAAGAAAGATAAGAACACTTACTTTTGAAAAATTGTTACGAGCCAGCCGTTACTACAATTGTATGGTTAACCCTAATAATATATAAGGATCGTATTCACAATATGACTACTGCATTTTAACAGCTATACGGACATATGGATGCATGTCTTGTGGTCAGAGGAGTGTGCGACGGATAGCCGGTCCGGACTGCTATGTTGGTTAGTGGGTCGTTTAGGTTTTATGGTATATCAAACTTTTGTAGGTTATTTAACGCCAGATCCATTTTTATGCAAACTTCTATTTTAAACAATTCAGTTTAGCATGAATACACAGTTTAATTGTCAAAAACATTTCTATTTCAAGCTATTCAGTTTATTCAAACAGTTCTAATGCAGCTAATCCACTTTAGTATACATACAGATTTTCTTTACACACATTTAAATGTCAAAACAGTTCTATATTAAACAATTCATTTTAGAGTAAGTAGAGTTTCAATGTCAAAAACAGTTCAATTTCAAACAATTCAGTTTAGCATCAGCACGCAGTTTAAATCTAAGTACAGTTTTATAAACAAAAACATCTCTTTTTCAAGATATTCAGTTTAATCAAACACTTCTAATTCAAACAATTCAATTCAGGATTAGTATCCAGTTCAGTTTAACCCATAGATAGAACCCTTATCAGATGCTACCACTCCGGGCTAAAGTGGACCTGGGAGCGATGTCAATGAAGGGGTACTCCACCTTCCCCAAAGCTCCAGCATTACTGGAACCTCACCATCAGATTGTTTAATGTCATATCAAGGACACTCGTTGGAGGGGTCTTACCCCTTTGCAGAGAAGCAGTCGGTGTATTCTACATCCCCAGCCACCTGGGCAATGCTATGTTGGATAAGGGTTTTTCGGTGAGAGGCGTGAGTGACACATAAAGCACAGCTCAGCACTTCATCTTTCTTTATTGTAAAGGGTGGTTGTATTCTTGTTTGTCTTTTGGTTTCGTAAGGGTAAGCAGGTTCCCATCTTCTTTCTGGATGAAAGTTATTTTTCTTGTTACATTAATGCAAGGAATTTGAGTATAACATTTATTATTTGTCGGCCGATAATCAGTCGAAATACGATTGACTTTTGAATCAAGAGAGAGAAAGAGAAAGAGGAAGGCTGACAGGTATTTCAAGTAGCACTTCTGGTCTGAACTAGACTATTCGGTTTGAAAGATCAAAATATTCTGTTCCTGTTAATGCTCATATGCCCTCTGATTTCGATGAAATACGCACAATGTTAGTCGTCTAACCTCTCTGACGGTCAATTGTTTTCCGTCCTCTCCTGCGAAAGATACCCCCTTTTCAACTCAAATTCCTTCACCCTCCATTTTTGACGATCCAGCAGAAACTTTTAATGATGGTCGCTACTCTGTCTTGGATTTGTCCTTTATTTTGTCTGTGTACGTGTAAGTGAGCTAATCGGTAATTTCACTTACCTATTTATCTATTCATTTTGTTTTGAGTTGACTAAGTCATCTTTTTATTTATTTATTTGTGTAAAACAAGTCTTAAATTAAACAATGCTATCCATCTCTGACATAATGCTGTATATCCTCAGTTAACGTAAAATAATGTTTGAATTAGGTCTGAAGAGTTCCAGGAATGTGTTACCGAAAGCTGAAGACAAAAAAAGAGAAAAGAGCTTCAGAGATTCTTAGGTACCAGCAAAAGTTATCCACAAAATATACATAAAGTAACAAAATAATAGACTTCAATTTTTTTGGAAATATTAATTGTAAGGATTTTTGAAGGCATCTAACAAAGAAACCAAAACCGTCTTCCGTATCCCACGCTTGGCATAAACAAGGGCGCAACGGTTGTAAATAAACAACGAAAAACAATAAAACGTAAGTTAAATCTAAGCTTTAATAAAATCGACTCAGAGTTTTATATATATATAATGGCAATCTTAAAACCCACTGGTAATATGGCTTAGTACTACTAGATCTATAAATAGGTTGTTTCTTTTATTCTGCTGACACAACTATTCTTTTGTGTGGAGAACTCGGGCGTCTGCCCTTATGCGTGTCTCCCACTTCTTTTAGTACTTGCTTCCTCTGTGTACGTGTGTCTCATCCCCATGAGTGTCTGCGAGCTTAGTGTTGTGTGTCCCTCACCTTTAAGAATATCTATTGCTATTGTGTTCATATAACCATTGTCTCTATGGGAATATGTTGTTTCCCTGAGTATACGTTCAAGCTTTAGATGGGCATATGTTGTCAATCACAGATATATGTTTTTTAGTCCCCCGACTTGTACGTGTGTTTTGTGTATAAATGCTAGAAATACTACATTTCTACCTAGCATTTCTGTTTGGCAACGTGTACTTCTTTCTGTTAGAGCGTAGGTTTCACAAACGTATATTCACGTTGTTATTTATTTGCTTATGTAGCCGTGACTCTAGAAATCACTGATTATATCATTTGCCCAGTGAAGCGTTTACCTTAAAATATCGGAGAGATCAATTAATGATGGTGATAACAATTAACGAACCCACGCCATAAATAATTGCCTGCGTTTCGAGACGAAGACATCTTCATAATTAACAAGGACACTTTGTGTAACCAGTTACCGGCGGGCTATAATGAACTGGCGTTGAAATCCATTCTTTAAACAAGCTATTCGAATATCATGAGTGGTTCAACGTTGCTATGCAACAAAACGAAATCGATTATCTATCATATCATTTACTGGATAAAAATGGTTGGGCGTTGCCCTGGTTAGTAGATAGTATGAGTTAGGTTACTGCAAAATAGACTTTAGATACTCTACAAACAGAAGATATTGTTAAAATGGCGACAATAGATATACCATGTTTTTTAAATTTAAAATAGATAAGAAAAAAAAAAATTTTTTAGCATTGTCAGACGATAGCGGTTTCAAATCCTACCCAAGCCGGCCAGAGGTTTACTTGGTCAAAAACGTGGTGCGATAGACAACAACTATGGGGATACGGTTACAAGACTCAGCATTCCTATCCGAGGTCGCGGTAAATCACCTGAAGAAGGCCAGAGGTGAAATTTGGCCGAAACGTAGTGAAAAAAAGGAACAACGCAAAAATTACCAAGATGAGGACAAAAAGTCCGCAATCGATAAAAATTATTTCTCATATTAAAAAGCCTCATCTCAAAATGATTTCAATTAAAGACAAGTTAAAATAGATATATTTACAAAGTTTACTATTAACCAAACATGGAAGTCCCTCTGGTGTATTGTCTTAAGTACTGGACTATGACCACGAAGTAAGCAAATTCGAACTCCACTCACGATATAACATCCACTTTCAGATTAATACATTTGAGAGAGATATGAACCCCTAATAGTCTCAGCTATGGGTTGAATTGTATCTGTTTTTCTACAGGGATAGTTTTGGCATTAAATAACCGACCAAAGGTGATATGCCATTAAAAACAAAGACAGTAAAACAACTAAGGAGAGAGAGAGAGAGAGAGAGAGAGAGAGAGAGAGAGAGAGAGAATTGAAAAAGAAAAGAAAGAGCACATCTAACACAACTCCAAGAACTAAAATGAAAACGAGGAAATGTAAATTAATATGATCACTCAATTAGTGCTGCTGGTACTATGTAACCCGGTGACATCTGCTACATAGTCAAGAGATTGTTGACTAAAGACTTCGTCTGGTGAGGAGTGTGCATGATTTATATTAAAAAACCTGTAAAAGGGCGGATTGATCCCCTTGTAGGTTCAACGACAAACGAATACAATCATGCTGGATCCCACTTAAGAGAAACGCACTGATATAAAACTGACAGTGAATTGGCCCCTAACTTATCTTATAATGTCAACCTATGTAGGCCAATTCTTTTCGGGTACATACTATTGAAGTTTAAGGAGTAGGATTGCATCTTGACCCTTGACATATCCGCATGTTCCAGATGTGTAAAGAAGCAGGACGCACCTGTGTAAATAGGAGGACAACGATGCTTAGATGTAAGCAGCTCACGTGGGTTGAACAAGAAAAGGATAGATGTTATGAAAGTATTTATAAACAGGTACCCACAGAGTAACGGTCTCAGTCTTTCTACCAAAAGCGATTTAGTTGGTTACGAAGTGACGCTGCCGGGCACTGCCAATGGGGTGGTGCAGCCTGTAGCAGTCTTCAGTCATCAGTCTCGGGTCTTGTGTCTTGGAGACCCAGAGTATCTGCAGGGGCCAAGTGGCCTCCTGGCGAAGACTGGTTGAGACGTCTCGTCTCAGAAACAGAAGTGCTAAGTGGAGCCTTGAATATGAATATCCCACAACGCGGCCAAGAAGAAGGCGCGGGTAAATATAGCAGTGTCAAAAGCCTTCAAGTCCTCCTTGTGTCTTAGTCTCCGTTTCTCTCTCACACTTATGCCAGATTCAACTCCTTTCGAAGAATAAAGATAGTGTTATATTTTTATGTACATTCAAAATCAGATAGATAAGATTAGAGACTCGGTGGAAGATAGACAATCTAGAATTGCCTGGCAAACAATAAACGAAGTGAGCAGAAGAAAGAACACGGCCAAAGCAAAACTTAAAGCAGCAAACCAACAAGAAAGAATAAAACTGTGGAAACAGCACTTCGAAAACTTACTTGGAAACCCACCAAAAATAACGCCTGAACCAATCACCAGAATAATTAGCAAACAATTAGACATTAAACTTGGACCGTTCACACAAGAAGAACTCGACTCGGTTCTCAGAAAAATTAAAAATAGAAAAGCTGCAGGACTGGACGAAATTCCCCCGGAAGTATGGAAGACCAGACAATTCGACGACATACTGCTCCGACACTGCAACGCAGTATACAATCAAAATCCGATAGATAGATGGACGAAGGGATGCATACTCCCCTTCCCTAAAAAGGGGGACCTCGGATTAGCCAAAAACTACCGAGGCATAACACTTACATCCATAGCTGCCAAAATCTACAATGCCCTACTACGAAACAGAATAGAACCCAAAATCGACAACATACTTAGAAAAAACCAAAATGGCTTCCGAAGAAATAGATCTACGACCTCACAAATATTAACCATCCGCAGAATCCTTGAAGGTGTACGGGCAAAGAACCTACAAGCGACATTAATATTTGTCGACTTTACCAAGGCTTTCGACTCCATTCACAGAGGAAAGATGGAACAAATCCTACTAGCGTACGGCATACCTAAAGAAACCGTAGCGGCAATAACGATTCTCTATAGAAACACTAAAGTAAAAGTACGATCACCAGATGGAGACACAGAATACTTCGACATAGTAGCAGGAGTACTACAAGGAGACACGCTGGCTCCGTATCTCTTTATCATTTGTCTAGACTACGTACTTAGAACATCGATTGACAAAATCAAAGAGAATGGCTTCGAACTGACGAAGAAAAGAAGCAGAAGATACCCCGCAACAACAATTACCGACGCCGACTACGCCGATGACATAGCGATACTGGCAAATACACCTGACCAAGCCGAAACACTTCTGCATAGTTTGGAACGAACAGCAGCAAGCATAGGCCTCCATGTTAATGCACATAAAACGGAATATATGTGCTATAACCAAACGGGGGACATCTCCACTCTAGAAGGAACCCCTCTTAAACTAGTAGACAAATTCACGTACCTAGGAAGCAGCGTCGAATCAACCGAAAAGGACATCGAAACGAGGTTAACGAAAGCATGGACAGCTATCAATAGGCTATCGACTATATGGAAATCAGACCTAACCGATAAAATGAAACGCAGTTTCTTCCAGGCAGCGGTCACATCGATACTGCTATATGGATGCACTACATGGACGCTAACAAAACGGCTGGAGAAGAAACTAGATGGCAATTACACAAGAATGCTGCGTGCAATCCTCAACTAGTCCTGGCGGCAACACCCAACAAGACACCAACTGTATGGCCACCTGCCCCCTATCACGAAAACTATTCAAGTTAGACGAACCAGACATGCAGGACATTGCTGGAGAAGCAGAGATGAACTCATAAGAGATGTACTCTTATGGATCCCCACACACGGCCGCGCAAAAGCAGAACGACCAGCACGAACGTACATTCAGCAGCTATGTGAGGATACAGGTTGTTGTCCTGAAGACCTACCTAGGGCGATGAACGATAGGGAGGAGTGGCGAAAGAGGGTCAGGGATATCCGTGCTGCCAGCACGATATGATGATGATGATGATATTTTTATAAAGAAATGTGTTATGATTCCTTCCAATACCATTCATTCATCACACGTATACAACAAATGAATTGTCTTTCATCACTGCAAAATGCTTCAAGTACAGTTATTGCTTGAGACCAAAGAATTCTTACCGAAGGATTTCACTCAGATTTATAACAACAGCCAAACACACACACACACATAAATACACGCATGTTGTTGGTTTGGGTTTTATGGCATATCAACCTTTGTTGGTTTTTTAACGCAAATTCATTTTTATGTGAATAATCAGTTCTATTTCAAACAATTCAGTTTAGCATGAACACACACTTTAATTGTCAAAAACATTTCCACACATGCATGTATATATGTGTGAGCGTATGTATGACTCTGTGTGTGTGTGTGTGTGTGTGTGTGTGTGTGTGTGTGTGTGTGTGTGTGCATACAATATTTCAAATATAAAAAACATGCAAAATCTCACCATTATGAATTTCACGAGATCGATTCTCAGGTAAGCAATGTATCTATTCGTGTAAAGGATTGTTAGATAGAGATTTCTGTTGATGGATAAAATCGAATTCAAGAAAACAACCACACACACACACTCACGCGCACAGGGTTATATATATATGTATATGTATACATATTTGTATATGTGTTTCCATGAGTGTGTATATATAGATATATATATATATATATATATATTATCATCATCATCATTCCGCTCTGAAGGCACGTAGATCCCTGATTCTCTCACTTTCTATCCACCCTAATTATTTATTGTTCCTAGTATGTCCTCTTGGCTGTATCTAATGTCCGCACAGAGCTAATGCATTTACGTCTTTACTGGTTGGCCAAGCCTGTCACATCCATTTGTATATAGTTACCTACCGCTCCGCATGAGCGGAGTTTGATGGGTTTGAATTCAGAGTTTTACAATTCCGAGATCGGTTCCCATACCAAGGTTGAAGACCAAAGTCTGCCCTATTATTTACTCTTAGCTGGAGGGAGAATGATTGTAATCATACCTTTCCGAAAGTTGTTAATCCGACGTCAAACGCTAACAGTCCCGTCTAGTATCAATTTCCTACGACCATGGATATATATGTCCAGGCCCAGGAGTATATACATGTGTGCAGGGTTAGATCTATGCTTGCCACTAGTCCCATGTACTCCGCTACTCTCTATTCCATGGCTGACTCGTTAGCATCTGACCCAATTGCTTCCCATAAGAACCACTTTTCATTGTATAGAGAGTACGTAAATATGTTTCTTGTGAACCAATGACAATTCATTGTTTTAGATTTATCAATTCTAGAAATGATCCGTTTAATTGCGCTGTTTTCTTGTTTGCACCTGTACAAGTAAAACAATCCTGTGTCATCTCAAGCTTACTTGAATTCTCTTGTCTTTTAATCTTTTTGTCCTAACTGTACATACACATATTTTGGACTATGACTTCCAACAAAGAATTTATGTGCATGCTAAATCCACGCAAAAAATTTTTATCAGTTCAGGTATTTCTTGGCTAGCTTTCTCACAACTTCCTATATATGTTGGCGTGCCGTTACACATTTGGAGATTTATTGATTTCCATTCTTCATAAGAGTTTCAAGGAAGGCAGGAAGTCTGTGAGGGATAATGAGAGATGTGGGAGGAGTAAGGAAGTCAATACACCAGAGTTGATAGGCTAAAGGGTTAGGGTTAGGGTTGGGGTTACTATGTCGAGGTTTTAAGGGAGTTCAGGAAGAGATTCCTTGAGAAAAGGCCAGCACTCTTCAAATCG
The DNA here is from genome assembly GCA_963585895.1 of Sepioteuthis lessoniana. Lineage (NCBI taxonomy): Eukaryota > Metazoa > Mollusca > Cephalopoda > Myopsida > Loliginidae > Sepioteuthis > Sepioteuthis lessoniana. The sequence goes on from OY757907.1 coordinate 61,134,193, forward strand.
GGTCAGTGGCATTTCCAGCACGGCAATGTATCAGTCCACAACTCCATCCTTGTCACAGACTATTTGAGCAAGATGGGCATCAAGACAGTTCCTCACCCTCCATATAGTCCAGACCTTGCTTCCTGTAACTTTTGGTTATTCCCTAAGCTCAGAGGCTGTCGTTATGAGACAATTGAGGAGATGAAAGAGGCTGTGACGAAGGTCATTGACACGGTCACACAAGAGGATTTCCATGAGGCCTTCCAGAAGTTGTTGGAAAGGTACAATAAGTGCATTGCAGCCGGAGGAGATTACTTCGAAGTGAAGTAGAGTTTCATGTGTGTATTGTCAATAAATGTGCCCATACGAAAAAATTCTGGAAACTTATTTAATGATCCTCGTATGTCACAACGTAAAATTATCTATAGTAAATGATAATTCCAACAAACTTGATTTTTTTCTTCTTCATAGACTTTAAGCCATCTCCACTTTAAGTAGAATGTTTCCGAAATATCTCATCTTCTGAAAGCGATGTAAACCTAGGAACAGCATAGGCTTGGGCAGATATTAACAGGTTGTCAATAATATGGATATCTGAATGAAATAAAAAGGGTTTTCTTCCAAGCTGTGGTCGTGTCGGTACTGTTGAATGGATGCAGCACCTCGACCCTAACGAAACGATAGTAAAATAGTGAGATGATAACGGTAACAGAGTGTTACATGATATAAAATTCCAAGAAGCAGCAGCCTACTAAATAACCGCTGTGCAGCCATTGAAACCCATCTAATTTGCAAGAAATACGAACAAGACTTGTCAGAGAAGTAAGAACGAGCTCACAAGCGACGTTGTTCGATGGACTCCTATACATGTGGACATATTAGTGTTGGCCGACCTGGCAGTACTTACGTTCATCGTCTCTGTTCGGACACTGGATGCTGTCTAGCGGAACTGTTTGCAGCAATAAACAATAGAGACTGATAGAGAGAGTGAGAGAGTGAGGATCTACGTGCTATCAATACGACTTGAGGATATATACATATATATATCATCATCAAGTTGTGCTGACACCGGGGAGTTCTCTGACACTTTCTCACCATCCACTCCTGTCATCAGTTGCTCCTGGTAGGTCTTCTTGCCTAAATCTAGTGTCCACACAGAACTTATGAATGTAAGTCTTTGCTTGTCAGTTAAGACTGGCAGGACCCTGAATGGGGTTCCATAAGAGATGGTCACTCATCAGGCAGTGCTTACTTCTCCATTTGTTCCGGGCATGCCTTATTGGTCTTACTTGTCTGGGTTTTGACATGGGAGGTAAGCAGTAGTATAGAGCAACTGTTTTGTTGGGTGTTGCTTCCAAGATTTGTTCAAAACAACGTGTAACAATCTTTTGTAGTTCCATTTTTGGTTTCATCTCCATGCAGATTGTTTGCATCGATGTGGTGCATCCATACAGTTGTATCGACACAACCACAGCTTGGAAGAAATCCAGTTTAATTTTATCGGAGAGATCAGATTTCCATATGATTGGTCATCTGCTGATTGCACTCCACGCCTTCGCTGGGGGTAGGTTGACATATATTTCAGTCGATAAAATATTGCTACCAAGGCATCGAAACTCGTCAATTAATTTTAGAGGCCTGACATTTAAATTGGAGATGGCTCCTTCTGGTTTGAAACTCATGAACTCTTTTTGATTTTTATTCACGAAGACGCCAATTCTTCCTGTTGCCTGCTCCAGGCTCGTCAGTAGTGATTCGATTAGGGCTGCTGTATTTGGGAGAAGCTCTAGTTCATCTGCGTAGTCTGAATCTGTCATTGCTTCTGCGAGATATCGTCCGTTTCTCGCTTTCTTTTACTATGAAATCATTTTCCTTTATTAGATCTACCGATGTTTTGAGTACGTAGTCTAGGCAAATTGTAAATATAACACTAATGTTACTCCTTACAAAACGCCAGCAACAATGTCGATGAAGTTGTCGCCACTAGATGAGTAAAGCATTGTTTTTGTGGGTTTTTTGGGGGGGTAGCATCATTATTGCTGACTCATTTTCTTTGGGGGCACCACATGCAAGTTGTATTTGCCTCATATTCACCCTCCTTATGAAGTCAAATGATTAGGAAAAGTCTACGAACATTTGCGTTGCTTCGAGATTTTTTTACGTACTCCTTCGATGATTTGGTAGATAATCAGAATCTATGAAGTTGTGGATGAATTTCTCCGAAAACCGTTATGATTTTCTTTTAGAATTTTCTCGATTTCCTGTTGGATGTAGCTGAGAAGTAGGGAATTATAAACCTTAGCAGCTATAGTGGTAAAAGTTATGCCTTTATAGTTCTTAGTGTTTTTCCAGTCACCTTTTTTGGGGAAGAGGAAGATGGATCCTTTTACGTATTTCTTTATTGTCTTTTGTTTATAAACAGCGTGGCGTAATCAAAGAAGTATATCGTCAAATCTTCTTCATAGTTCAGTGGATATTTCGTCGAGACCTGTAGCTTTTCTGCTATTAACTTTTTTCAGCACTGAATCAAATTCTTACAGCGTAAACTGACCTAGTTTGATGTGAAGTTAGCAATGGATAATTTTTTGATAATGTTGTGATGCTGACAAAAGAAAGGTTTGGTTTGTTGGGTTTTATGGCATATCAACCTTTGTAGGTTATTTAACGCCAAATCCATTTTTATGTAAATAATCAGTTCTATTTAAATCAATTCAGTTTAGCATGAGTACACAGTTTAATTATCAAAAATATTTCTATTTCAAACTTTTCAAGCAGTATATATAACAATTCAATTTAGTGTAAGTACAGTTTCAATGTCAAAAATAGTTCAATTTAAAACAATCCAGTTAGTCAAAAGCACACAGTTTAAATGTAAAAAACATTTCTATTTACAGCTATTCAGTTTAGTCAAGCAATTCTACTTCAGCTGATTCAGTTTACTAAAAGTACATATTTTGTATACCCACAGTTACATGTCAGAACATTTCTATGTTAAACAATGCAGTTTAGTGTAAATACAGTTTCCAATGTCAAAAAACAGTTCTATTTGAAATAATTCAGTTTAACACAAACACACAGTTCAAATGTAAGCACGGTTCAATTGTCAAAAAAACATTTCTATTTCAAGATATTCAGTTTAGCATTAGTATGCTGTTTGTTCTATTTAACCAATAGATAGGGCCCTATCAAGTGCTACCACGCCGGGCCAGAGTGGACCTGGGAGCAATGGCAATGAAGGGGTGCTCCGTATTCCCCAAGGCCCCATTAGGCTCTTTAGTGTCATTGCTATTGCCTCCACTGGAACTCAACATTTGGCTTCTGGTTTGGTTGGAATGCACTTGACGGCTAATTCTCTATAGGCGGTAACAAAATTCCATATTCGTCCTTCGGAGTATGTATTTCATATGTGTCCTGATGAGTACCAAAATTATTTCTTAGAGTTATCGTATGATTTCTATCATCACTATTATTAATTGAGAACCAGTCATATTGTGAAGCTTTTACTGCATGTGACTTATATCTGCGTAGAGTTTGAGGAATCTTTGCTGAGATGTTTCTCGGATAGGAAGATACTCCTACAAAAGAGGAATACGTCTCACAGTACATAATGATATTTATCCACTTTTTGTTTGTGTCGTAGGGTATTTTTGGGTTGGTGTAGGTCCTTAGTTTTTCCTCCATTTTTGTAAATAAGTATTTAGGTATGCTAACCTTTTCTCGGGCGAAGAATCTGTAAGTAAATCACCATTTTTTTGTGAGTCGTGTCGGCAGAATTTATTTCTGTCTTTGCCTGTATGAGCATTCATGTCTCCACCGATGATTAGGACGTTGTGTTTGGGATTGAGTAAGCCAAGGAAAGTGATTATATTATCGTTCCATCACAGGCAGTAGCTAGCTAACTGATATATTCAATCTTGGCAGTTGACCAATGAAGTTTATCCGCCCAGCATCTGGTGAAGCGTGCCGTTGACCCGTCTTTCAATTCATCCCCCTTACTCGCATCCACGATGCTGCTCCCGATTGCTTCCATTAGGATATACTTTATATATATATATATATATATATATATATATATATATATATATATATATATATTAGCTGATTTGAAAAACTCACAAGGTGTAATATGATAATCAGCAAAATCAAGAATAAATTTAAAAAACGGTGAGAATAAACGGTAGAATTTAAAAAGCTTCTTCTGCCGTTCAAGTAAAGTAACTTCAAAATGATCGTCAATGATAAATGAAAAAAAAAATGTAGTTAAATTAATATATACACATATATATATAGTCAGTCAGTAATAATCCATATGTGTAAAGAATTTAGTATCACTTTCATATCTTAATGTGCAGTAAAGATTTTTAATGTACAGCAAAAACTTTCGCGAAATAAATTGCGTAAATTTAAAAGATAAAAAAAGCAGATGATTTTGTACATCATGTCAAAATATTGATGAATAAATGAATAAATAAATCAATAAATAGCTAATAAAGCTCCAAATTTATGAATAAGTCAACTATAATATTATTGATTTTCATAAGATAAAGTGATTAGAGTTACATTTTTTTAGATAAAGCCATGTATTTCAAGTAAATATCGTAAATAAACAAATATTCAACATAAATGTGTAAACAAGCAAATTTACATAAAGTAGTTTTGGCGACCATAGTCGAGGGTGACACGAAGGCTCCATTTGCAGTAGCTACTACACCAAAGTGTAGAGGAGAAAGTTACTCCATTTCCTGGATTGCCCCACTTCACCCTTGTTCCTTACCTTATAATGCTTAGTGTTACGCAAGGTGTCATTACAAACCATTTTTGTGTCTTTTTTATGACTCAACCTGAGATTGAACCCTGGTCTCTCAGACCATTGAAGAACACTCTACCCAAAATTTATATAATTTATACATAATTTGATAAATGAATAAAGAATAGGATATACTGAATAAATAGGTTGAAAAATAGATAAGTAAACTAATAAAACCCATGATTTCGTATATTTGCGTTAAAATCTTTCGTTTTCTCGGAGAGACGAAAAAGACGATCGTTCATTTCGTTCGACGTTAGCGTTCCTATGTCTAAAACTCACACACACACACATATATATATATATATATATACAAGCGTGTGTGAGTGTGTGGATGTGTGTGTGAGTGTGTGTGCATTTACTAACCCCTCAGCCCGAGCAGAATATGACACAGGGTCACGTTAAAAAAAGTTTAACAGGTTTTATTTCAATTTTCCTTCTTATATATATATATATATATATATGAAGATCTTTTGGTAGGTACAAAATTTTAAAATCATTTTGAAAAGCGCATGCATAATAAAATATTTTGGAAACGTTTGAAATATTTAAAAATCCTAAAAAAGGGGCCATTTTGTTTCATTCACTTCTCTTCAGAGAATTATGTCAGTGACAATAATACATGGGATATCGAAAATATTTCTGGCCAAACTGCAGCGCCGAGCAATCAAAACTCATCTTCCATCATTGCTCATCACCTATTGGACAATCCGGATTGCGCAGCTGCGTATAAGTTCACGATTCAAATAATGTATTTCAGTTGTCAATACTGGAAGCTTTGCTTACAACCGTTACTTTTAATATTACTTTTTAACAATCCAATTGGACCATGTAAAGGAAAATTTAATACCCGCACCAAATCTTCTGGCTTACGGTAATTTTTTTAGTTTTTTTTTCCTAACTCCAGGCCTTTTCGATGTTATCCTATTTTTGCTTCCTCCGATGTAAATTTTTCATAATTCTCTGAAGAGAAGTGACCGAAAGAAAGGGTCCTCTTTTTTTAGGATTTTAAAGTATTTTAATCGTTTTCAAAATATTCTATTATGCACACGTTTTTAAAAACAAATATATATATATATATATATATATAGAGAGAGAGAGAGAGAGAGAGAAGGTAGATTTTGGTGAATCAGGCAAAATGATTAGAATGTGGATACGCCTAATATTTACCATGAATTTTGTAGAAATATTCCGTTCTTTATTCACGGACTTCTCTGAATGAAGAACGAAATATTTCTACGAAACCCGTTGTAAGTGTTTGGTTTATCCACTTTTTTTTAATTATATATATATATATAAAGAGAGAGAGAGAGAGAGAGAGAGAGAGAGAGAGAGAGAGAGAAAGAAAGAGTCAATCAAACAAAACAGGTCCTTGTCATGAGAAAGATTTATGTGAAGAAAACGTTTCTTTTAAGAAAATTTTTTTTCTTAAAAGAATTGATATGATTTAAAAGGAGCAAGGACAAATGAACTGGTCAAATAACATATCCATTGGTTAAACGGAAATTATCTTTTATCCAAGTGTCAACAACTAACAATTACATGATTTCAGCTATCCAACACATCAATATATAAAGAGAGGTCCTACACGTGCACTTATATATATATATATAGTCTTTCACTCATATTAGGGACTCTTTATATGTAAAAATGTCAAACTACATTATCAATGTATATATATATATATATATATAAATGTATATCTATCATGCTCAAGACACACTGACAGCACAAAGTCACCTGACTCTCTTGTTATCAATCCCTATCATCAAACGCCCCGGGTAAATCTACGCTGCCTCCTATGTCTGCACAGATCTAATGTATGTAGGTCCCTGCTGGTCGGTCAACAATGGCATGTCCATGTGTAGGAGTCTATAAAAGGACGTCACTTATGAGTTCATCCTTGCTTCTCTTGTAGTGTCCCGCATGTTTTGGTCTTTATGAGTGGTTTGTGAGAGGGGCGGTTAGTGGTTAAAAGGCTGCTGCATTTTGGTGTTGTGTGTGTGTATCTGTGTGTGTTTATGCATAATATTTTCACAAATCCTTATCCACGCAAAAAAGTTGATAATTCTGTAAAACTAATGGAAGGTTTCTAGAAATAACATCCGATTTGGGTACATAGGTAATATATATATATATATATATATATATATATATATATATATATATATATATTAGACAAATTAGTGATTTTTTTTTTTTTGCTAAAATCAAATGCTAACGAGCTATGAATATTTAGTTGACTTTTTCTGACACCCACACCCATCACAAACAGACTTCATTAACAAAAGCCATGGATGCATAAATGATCTTAAAAAGAAGCACGTGTGAATCCCAATATTGCAAGGATAGATTGACTTTTATGTTGCTGTGCATCTGGTTTCAACATTACAGGTTCATCTATAATTAAAAGTGGTTTTATAATATGCACACACGTCATAAACATGGTACTAACAATAAAAGACCTGAGGCAAGCATGGCACAATACAATGTGATTTTTAATATTTCTGTAAGACTGGTGAGTGAATTATTAGACATAATTCATCCTGTCTGTCTAAATGAGTGGATCAATACATACAAAGAGTCGCACTTGGTTAAAAGCTGAATTCTGATGTATATAATATTCTATGTGATTATAGGCACCACTGAATTACAGGCATTGACAAAGAAATATAAATATGTTGTAAAATAAGTATTTGTTGTGTAAAGTAGACGTTTTGTTTATCATCTATATAGGAGAGTACTGGCTGGGATAAGCACAGACACACACACACACACACATATATATATATATAATGTGTGCGTATGCGTGTGTGTGTGCTTAGTATTCCCTAATTGACTCTTAGTTTCACACCTTTCTTGATCTTCCAAGTGTAATATTTGAACAGAATAAAAAGTGATTAATATTTAAACACATCACCAGATTTAATTTAATGCCTTATTTCTATTCCACTCACATGCATACGCACACACACACACATATATATATATATATACATATATAAAGAGAAATATATTTTATATATAGAGAAATATATAGGGTATAAAATGTAAACAAACGGACGCTACTGCTGCTGTTGCTACATAATACCTTGAAAATTCCAACGTGGCACGCTTGTTGCGGAGCGGTCTGAGACTTAATCTAACGTAAAGTTGGATGGGTTTCGATCCCGGCTTCGAGCGTACAACATGTCTAGCCACACTGAGGAGTTCTGATAGAACGAAACAGTCTGTGGATGACTATATATATATATATATATATATATATATATATATGAAGGAAAAAATTCATTTTCTCGTATCATTAATTTATTTCAGGCTTTTATAAGATTTTTTTTTATAGAAACCTTCCTCAGATCAGAAATTCAATTTTTTTATATAGATGTTTTCATATTTCTTTCGGTGACAATAGAATTTGAAATAAATTTCTTAATTCTATTTCTTTATAATTAAACTAATTTTTAATATATTTATTGATTTTTTAATTAAAAAAAATTATATAAGTTGAAGATATTATATGTTATATATATATATATATAATCTTTCTCTCTCTCTCTCTCTCTCTCTCTCTCTTTCTCTCTCTCTCTATATATATATAAAGAGAAAAAACGTTCATATATATATATATGTGTGTGTGTGTGTGTGTCTCTGTGTGTCTGTGTGTGTGTGCAAAGACAGAATATATACATGTGTGTGTGTGTGTGTGTGCAAGATAGAAAGGGCATCTAATACAGAAGAAACGTGTATTCTTAACGTATGCGCATATTAGTTACGTCTGTTTTTCTCAATCCACTAGTCTGTACGCATGTGTGTTTAATTTTCCAAGTTATGACCATTGTTGTCTGGGTATGCATTTTTGTAGGCCTTATCCGAATGGCTTCTCGAGTAGCCTATCTGTTGTCTCCAACGGAAGTTGCATCGGTTTTCAGGCTCTATTCCCTGTTGATATGGATTTTTGTAGCCTGGTTCGGCCATTGATCTGAATAAAAAGGGTAAAAGAAAAAGAGAAGAAACCCAAAGCGATCGACGAAAAGATTGCCGATCAGGAAACGGAAGAATTGACGTCAGCGTTTTTATGATTGTTGCCGCGAACTACTCTTTCGAACGTCAAGAAGGAAACCTTAGGATCTTCAAGATAGAATGGACGATTGGAATCGTCCTGTTGCCTAAACAATTTACGGTGTTGTAAGCCCCCTGGGTAAAAAAAAACATAAAGAAGATGAAATAAAAAAGAAAAACTTTGAGTTCGTATCACAAATACAAAATTGATAAGTTTTTGTTTTGTTTTAATCTCTTTCGGTTTCTTTTTAGTTGTTTACAGGTTTGGGGGATTATATCGAGCTGGCTGTAAAATAAGAAGATGAGAAGGATGATGATTGGAAGACGAGTGAAAGATCTCTATCTTCGAGTTGTCTAACTGATCAGGTGAATTCTGGGTAACCAAATTAGTGGTACTATTGAAGATGTTGCTGTAGATTTCTTTGTTGGTTGGTTGGTTGGTTAATGTTTTATGAAATTTCAACCATTGAGTGTTTTTTAATGCAAAATCCTGTTTATATATATATATATGTGTGTGTGTATATATATATATATATATAATTTAAAAGTGAATAGTGTGTATGTGAGATTACATTTAAACGAGTTATACTTCATTTGATGGCACATAGTTAAATGTTTTTAAGTGTTGATATCAAACATTTATAAGGCTATTTGATATTAATCATTTCTGTGATCACAGTTAAACTCTCACAATTTTTTCTATTTAAGAATAGTAATAGTATTCATGAAGTCATCCTATATGATAAAAATAATTTGCTGTCATCTGTATTGTTTCAAATAACTGCTAAATATAATCTTTAGTGAATGATTGAACAATTTTCTTTGACCCACAGATGAAATCCTAACAGGAACTACCACATGGATGTGTCCAGTCAGCTGGGGCTGTAGAATACATTGACTGCATCTCTGAAGAGGGGTAAGGCCCCCAACCGACGAGTCTCCTGATATGACACTAAAAAATCTGATGGTGAGGTTCCACTAATGCTGGAGCTTTGGGGAATGCTGAGCACCTCCTGTGACGGCAAATTAAAATAAAAAGATCCCCAGATGAGCAACCATTTAAAAGCGTATGAAAACTGGTGCATTTAAATATTGTTATCACCAAACAGGGAGTTTATTTTTCGCACGTGTGAAGACACGGTTGTCTGGCACTTGATCCTTCGTAGAATAAGTCCTTGTTCAGAGTTCTTTCTCTGGCATATAGGAACAGGCATATTATGTGGGGGTTAATTTGGGGCTAGACTGACCGCCGCTGGCAAGGGTTTTCCAAACTTCACGTTAACACACACACACACACACACACCAGGCCACTAGCTCTTCCTACCCCTAGAACAATGGAAGATATGGACCTCTATGTTTTGATATAATAATATTAACTATAGTAGTCGACAACTCCGGTTCCCGTATAATATCTTTAAGGGAAAGAATTGGAAAATTTAGGCGAGAATGACATATGGCGAAAGAAGCTGAAAACAAACATGACACAGACAACTTGACAGTAGACAACACAATGAACAAACTTCAACACGTGGGGACATTAAAATATAACAATCTTTTTAATACACACGCGGACACACATATTCAACGTGTCGGCTATATTATCAGCGGATAATACTTGACTATAAATTTCTTTCTTCCTTTTTTCCTTTTCTTTAGTCTTTCTTTAAATTGAGAGAGAGGGGGAGTACATAATTGGGTATAGGGAGAAACAGTCTTAATGTTTACTTATCTTTTCAACGGGTTCCTTCGGAGAGTATTTTCTCTTTTACGGGCTGGCGGAATTTTATATAAATCTATTATGCTCTGGCTTGAAGGCATAGGTACCCTTGTCCAAGATTCTTTCCGCTTTCTTCACCCGGAGTCTTGGCCCGAGATTCGCCCCATGTGTTCACAGCGACATCTCTCTTCAAAACTGATTTTCTTATTCCCTATTTCCGCTTGACAAAAAAGGGTGATACTTCCGTTTTAGGATTCTAGCCAATCATTTAGCCTTTTTTCTTCCTTTCCCTGGTCACAGAATGCAAACATCTGTTGGCTTTCATTCTGCTGGCGATCCGTTCGGACTACTATCTCTTTCTCCCGAGTGAGGTTACGGAGTACAGATAGCCTGACCCATATGTTTTCCTTCCTTCAACGGCCGGCCGAAGTTGACGTACATTCTTTATTTCTCTTTTAACGGTCAACCTTTGGCGGCCTGCTAATTCAAACACGGAGGGTTGTAGAAATTCCTTATTTTTATTCTCTCAGTAGTAGACCACGTGACACTCCTCATTGCCATCGCTCCCAGGTCCATTCCGGCCAGGAGTGGCTGAACCTAATATGTCCCATCTATGAATGAAACAGAACTAATCTGCATACTTATGCTAAACTGAATTACTTGAAATAGAACTGTTTTGATATTTAAACTACATACTTATGCTAAAGTGAATCGTTTGAAATGGAACTGTTTTTGACATTGAACCAGTACTTACGCTAGACTGAATTGTTTGAAATAGAACTGTTTTGACACTTAATTGCGTGTAATCAAAAGCTATACTTATAGTAAACTGAATTGGTTGAATTAGAACTGTTTGACTAAAGTAAATAACTTGAAATAGAAATGACGACATCGCGGAGCTGGCAGATATTTGAGACTTTGCACACCTCCACCTTCCGCTTGAGGATCCCCCAAAGATGTTCTATTGGATTCAAGTCAAGAGACATGCTTGGCCAGTCCATCACCTTTACCCTCAACCTCTTCAGTAAAGCAATGGTCGTCTTGAAGGTGCGTTTGGGGTCATTGTCATGCTGGAACATTGCCCTGCTACCCAGTTTCTGGAGGGAGGGGATCTTGCTCTGCTGCAGTGTTTCACAGTACATGTTGGAGTTCACGTTTCCCTCAATGAAATATAACTCTCCAACACCTACAGCACTCATGCAGCCTTAGACCATGACATTCCCACCAACAGGCTTGACTGTAGGCATGACACACTTATCTTTGTACTCCTCCCCTAGTCGCCGCCACACATGCTTGAAGCCATCAGAACCAAAAAAATTAATCTTCATCTCATCAGACTATAGGACATGGTTCCAGTAATCCATGTGCTTTGTTGACATGTCTTCAGCAAACTATTTGGAGGCTTTCTTGTGTATCGGCTTCCTCCTGGGATGACAGCCATGCTCACCAATTTGATGTAGAGTGCGGCGTATGATCTGAGCACTAACAGGCTGACCCCACCACCTCTTCAATCTCTGCAGCAATGCTGACAGCACTCCTACGTTGATCTTTCAAAGAAAACATTTGGATGTAACGCTCAGCACGTGCGCTCAGCTTCTTTGGACGACCTACCCGAGGCCTGTTCTGAGTGCACCCAGCTCTTTTAAAACGCTGGATGATCTTAGCCACTGTGCTGCAGCTGAGTTTCAGGGTGTTAGCAATCTTCTTGTAGCCTTGGCCATCTTCATGTAGCGCAACAATATGTCTTTTAAGATCCTCAGAGAGTTCTTTGCCATGTGGTGCCATGTTGGAACTTTCAGTAACCAGTATGAGAGAGTATTAGAGCTGCACTACAAATTTGAACACACCTGATCCCTATGCACATGGACCTAGTAACACATGGGCCTAGTAACACTAATGAGTCACGTGACATTTTGGAGGGAAAATGACAAGCAGTACTCAGTTTGGACATTTAGGGATGTAGTTTCTTAGGGATGTACTCACTTTTGTTGGCAGGGGTTTAGCTTTTAATGGTTATATTTTGAGTTATTTTGAGGGGAAAATAAAGTAACTCTGTTATGTAAGCTGCATACATACTACTTTTCATTGTGTCAAAGTGTCATTTTGTCAGTGTTGTCCCATGAAGAGATATACTAAAATATCTGCAGAAATATGAGGGGTGTACTCACTTTTGTGATGCACTGTATATATATATCTATATTATTCTATTTTTATTACTATCTGTATAACTCTGGTTCCATGAAAAAACAGATAATGCAATTTGTAAATAGAAATATATTACAAACTGATATCTGCTAAGTTTTATAAAAAAAAAAAAAAAAAGAAAAGACTAAAATATTTGCACTGCTTGAAAATAATCAACTAGTACCACATTGACTGGCCAAAAGAAAAAAACACACACAGAGTTTCCTAAGATAATACGTAAAAGCATATATATATATATATATATACAAACAGCTGTACACAGGCAGGATTTGAGGCAAGGTCAGTTTTTTTAGGGATTTTAAGAGGTTTGAATTCAGAGTTTTCCTTTTCCAAGATCGATTGCCATACCAAAATCAAAGAACCCAGTGTGCTCAACTGCTTACCCATATCTCGTGGAAGAAGATTTGATTTCATAATATTCTCAAAGCAATTGCAGCAACTTGAAATGCAAATAGCCTAGTCCTGTATTCGAACTAGGGTCCCCATGTCTATTTCATGCTACGATAACCTTTAGACCTCGAGCACTTCCATATATATATATATATATATATATATATATATGAACAATACATTGGAAAATCAGAATGGTCTTTAAACTTTAGAATAAATAACTATAGACATTGAATAATACGTATGTATTACAGTAAATCAATACTTGTAAAAGATCATCTCTGCCCCAATGATCATGGTTTTAACAGACTTTCCAAAGTTCACCATCATAGGATGAACTGAAAAAAGAAATATATAAAACAATATCACTGCGATATTAGAAACACACCGGGATAAATTGATAAAATGTCCCCACACACTGACTCCAAATTGCTTTAACACCAAGTTCTATGGCGCTATTTTGAAATATGCTGAACAAGTTTGTAGTGGCACACAAACACCTAAAAAATAGATATATGAATCAAGTAGTTATGAATAATATAGAACACATCTCTCCTATACAAAACATGTACCTCCTATTTAGAGATCTCAGAGCCTGGTGCTCTGATAGAAGATATATATTAAGTTGAAAACCCTTGGACACTAGAAAATGATTTTCCCTTAATAAATGGATATACACCAGTTCGCTTTTCGTTGCTTCTCCTATAGCATATCAACTAAACCTGAATTAAAACTTCCTCAACCCCGCTTAAAAATGACCTTTTGTCGCATACTGCTCGTTCGGAGGGGTTTGTACGTACAGGAACAGACAGAAAGAAAGACAGACAGAGAAAAACAGACTGACCGAGACAGAAAAAAGAAATAGAATTACGGCGGTCTAAATGATGTAGAATAAATATTTAATTATTCAGGTGGTAAATGACACAGAAGAAAGGATTTTATGCTACCATGTCTACAGTTAGAGGTCACTGCGGGTCTTTTATTAATTTGTTTTCAGCATTTTGCAGAAGCGATAATTTTTCTTACAAAAAACAATCTTCAATTATTTTCACCACCTTTTTCAGCGTGTGCCTTTTTTTTTTACAATATTCTATTTCATTATGAGAGATTAGGATAATGTTGTACTGTTGGTGTATATTCTGTCGATGAAGCTGAAGCTTATATCATCATTTTTTTTCTTTTTCCGTTCAGTGAAACCGTTTATTATTATTTTTTACTTGTTCCTTTTTGACAATGACTTTATATATCACATTTCTAATCGAACGATAAGTCTTCAAAGAACATCTAATTCTATACCGGCAGTTTTATCTCTCATTTTTTTAGATTCTTTATACAACTCTAACTGGAGGTGCTCGTGGCGTTATGGTATGAAACCAACACAACTTCAAATCCTGCACAAAGCTGATTTCATTTCATATAGCACTAATACTCTTTACAAAGGTATGAATTCAATTATCCTCCCTCCAGCTATCGGTAAATAATGTGGGCTCTTTAGCCTTGATTAAGCAACCAGTCAAGGAAAAAGAAAACCCTGAAATCAAACTAATTATACTCCGCTTAAAAATGACCTTGTGTCACATCCTCTCCCTGAAGAGGTTTGTTAAATACAAAGAAATATAATTCGATTTCAAGTAGAGTAACCTTTCATTGCCATTGCTCCCAGGTCCACTCTTATTCGGAGTGGTAACACTTGATAGGATCCTATCTGTTGAACAGTTTGTATAGTATAGTAGATATTTTTTCTTAGGGAGTCTTGTGTATAACACTAAACTGCGTCTAACAGTGAGTCCAGGAGGCTTACAACACCGTAGATTGTTTAGGCAACAGGACGATTCCAATCGTCCCTTCTATCTTGAAGATCCTAAGGTTTCTTTCTTGACGTTCGAAAGAGTTGTTCGCGGCAACAATCATAAAAACGCTGACGTCAATTCTTCCGTTTCCTGATCGCCAATCACTAACATTACACTAAGATACACTCTGATCCAGATTGATGATATCTGTTAGGGTCCAATACATGGCTGATATGTTTGAAAATTTGAAATGAAAAATAAAAAAGAATAAAAAATTTATTGGACCGTCTTCAAAGAAAAGACTTCTAAAGAAATAACTACACAAACGTTTATGCCTAGATAGGTTAATGTGCCGTTAAAATCAATAAGTCAATCATATTTGCTGAAAAAAGTATTGGCTTTGTTTTTTAAACAGTTTTATCGTGCGTTCGTTATTATAACCATTGTTACGTTGCATGTAAAATAATTTGGTGTATATCCAGTTAGTTTTCAGGGCTGTTTCATCATCATCATCATCATATCGTGCTGGCAGCACGGATATCCCTGACCCTCTCTCGCCACTCCTCCCTATCGTTCATCGCCCTAGGTAGGTTTTCAGGACAACAACCTGTATCCTCACATAGCTGCTGAATGTACGTTCGTGCTGGTCGTCCTGCTTTTGCGCGGCCGTGTGTGGGGATCCATAAGAGTACATCTCTTATGAGTTCATCTCTGCTTCTCCAGCAATGTCCTGCATGTCTGGTTCGCCTAACTTGAATAGTTTTCGTGATAGGGGGCAGGTGGCCGTACAGTTGGTGTCTTGTGGGGTGTTGCTGCCAGGACTTGTTGAGGATTGCACGCAGCATTCTTGTGTAATTGCCATCTAGTTTCTTCTCCAGCCGTTTTGTTAGCGTCCATGTAGTGCATCCATATAGCAGTATCGATGTGACCGCTGCCTGGAAGAAACTGCGTTTCATTTTATCGGTTAGGTCTGATTTCCATATAGTCGATAGCCTATTGATAGCTGTCCATGCTTTCGTTAACCTCGTTTCGATGTCCTTTTCGGTTGATTCGACGCTGCTTCCTAGGTACGTGAATTTGTCTACTAGTTTAAGAGGGGTTCCTTCTAGAGTGGAGATGTCCCCCGTTTGGTTATAGCACATATATTCCGTTTTGTGTGCATTAACATGGAGGCCTATGCTTGCTGCTGCTCGTTCCAAGCTATGCAGAAGTGTTTCGGCTTGGTCAGGTGTATTTGCCAGTATCGCTATGTCATCGGCGTAGTCGGCGTCGGTAATTGTTGTTGCGGGGTATCTTCTGCTTCTTTTCTTCGTCAGTTCGAAGCCATTCTCTTTGATTTTTTCAATCGATGTTCTAAGTACGTAGTCTAGACAAATGATAAAGAGATACGGAGCCAGCGTGTCCCCTTGTAGTACTCCCGCTACAATGTCGAAGTATTCTGTGTCTCCATCTGGTGATCGTACTTTTACTTTAGTGTTTCTATAGAGAATCGTTATTGCCTCTACGGTTTTTTTTTTTTTTTAATCAGTTTTATCTTTGATCAAAATACACCGACCGTATCTCTGTAGAGAGGTAGGAACCCCTCGACAACGAGTGACCTGGATATGAAATTAAACAATCTGATGGCAGGGTTCCTGACTTGCAGATTTTGGGAAATTAGAGTATCCCTTCATTACCATTGTTCCTAGGTTCCATGTGACCTGGAGTGGTAGCACCTGATAGGGCCCTATCTATGGATCAAATAAAACAATGTGTGAAAACAAATGACTGATGTTGAATTATGACTGCTATATAGCAATACTTGAAACCATTTAACTCTCTGTAAAATAAATGAGCTCAGGCTCGTTTAAGAATGTTATCTACAAAATGTGTTTACAAATCATATATATTTAACATATTTGTTTAAAGAGGATTTGGCATTAAATAACCTACAATGGTTGATATTATATAAAACCCAAACCAACCAGATCAAACAATCAATATTCCAACAATTGATTGAGATACTGTGTGCCATTAACTTATAAATTTGTTTAGCTTATTTGGTTTAATGGTATGATGGTTACCGGCCCATTGACCAAGTGGTAGGGTGTTGGCCAATGGTCCAAGAGACTGGGGTCCAATCTCAGGCCGAGTCATACCAAAGACTCAAAAAATGGTACTTGCTTCCTCCTTGCTTAACACTCCGCATTATAAGGTACGTTTCAAGAGTAAAGTGGAGCAATCCAGGGAAAGGAGTAGCGCCCTCCCCAACACCTATCGAAAAGGGAGCTTTCGGAAAGCTCTCTACTACGGTTGCCAACTTTACTTTTTTCACTTATACATATATATGATTTGAAAGGGAATAATTTGTTGGCGACTTTATTTTTAAACGAGTAAGAGCTCATTTGTTTTCATACAGTGAAAAGACTTCAATAATGATATTCCACCGAAGTTATTCTATTCATGCTATCGGTCATATGGAAATCAGACCTGACCAATAAAATGAAACGCAGTTTCTTCGAAGCTGCAGTCGTATCGATACTGCTGTATGCATGTACCACTTGGACGCTAACAAAACGGCTGGAGAAGAAGCTAGACGGCAACTACACAAGAATGCTGCGAGCAATATTAAACAAGTCCTAGCGGCAACATCCCACAAGGCACCAACTATACGGCCACCTGTCTCTCATCACGAAAACTATCCAAGGTAGACGAACCGGGCACGCAGGACACTGCTGGAGGAGCAGGGACGAGCTCATAATTGATCTACTCCTATGGACCCCCACTTATAGACGAGCTAAAGCAGGACGACCAGCTCGAACATACATACAGCAACTATGTGAGGATACGGGATGTAGCCCAGAAGACCTGCCAGAGGCGATGAACGATGGGTAAAAGTGGCGAGTGAGGGTGAGGGATATCCATGCTAGCGGCACGACATGATAATGATGATAATGATGATTCTATTCATCCTTTATTTTAATCTAATTTAATATTAATCATTTGTTTGCTCACACTTGATAATATCAACCATCTATTTTTGCAAAATAGTTTCATGTATAGTAAATGATTAAATAATTCTATTTGATCCATAGATGGGACCCTAACAGGTACAACAAATTTAAGAGTGGATCTGGGAGTAATAGTAATGAATAGTTATTCTACATCCCCCAAAGATCCAGGACAGAAGCCTCGCGATAAGACAATTTAGTGTAATACCCAGGACACTTATTGAGGTCTAACTCCTCTGAAGTGGTGCAGTCGGCGATGTTTATATCCCCATCCGAGAAGATGGAATATGTTTAGTAATTGTAGGTTGTGGATGATCAGATTTGATGTTAATGTATACCGATTGATTGATCGGTTTTCTGTAAGGCTTCTCTATGCTATCTATCTATCTATCTATGTGTGTATATGTGTGTGTGTGTGTGTGTGATTTGAATTAAGTATGCAAAGGCAGTAGATTCTCATCCAGACAAGTCTCATTAAATTTATCTGTGAGTTTCTGTCGATTCAGCTTTTTCTCCTTACTTTTCCCGTTTACTAACCGGTGTTCTAATGGCTGGATCACCAGGGAAAAGAAACAATTCATAAAAAATGTGGCAGACTCTAAATTTCCACTCCAATAATTTGATCCGGATGACGAGAAATGTTAGTCAAAAGTACTTGATCTGTTGAAGTAGGAGCTATGAACAGTTCATTTTCACCTGTGATCGCGCCATCAGAACACTTATTCAGGAACAGAAAAAAGCCCACCACCACCACCACCACCAATGTCTGAGCTACCAGAAAAATGCTGTCGTTTTTAATAAGACAGACACATTATGAACAGGTGTATCAGCTAGAAGATAGATAAAAAAATTTTGATACCCCCACTTGTTTAGGCAGGCGCTTGGTGATGCTTTGCGCGCGAAAATATTATCTTAAGGAGTAGAATCTCACAAGGCAACTGAACGCGGATTTCCAAGGCATTGGTTGGCAAAACTAAATAATCAACATATCAGATACTGTAAAGTCGGTTCTTGTGAAGTTTTACAACTTGAAATTTTGTCAAAATTATTCACATTATACAGAATAATCAGCAATAAAATCCCGAACTTAGCGTAACGAATATCGTCGAAAGAAAATCGAATTAGCGACTCGAATTCGAATCCCGAACGAAGCTGTTTTTATTTCACTTTACACAAATGCTCTTGGGAAATGTATGGATTTATCTGATCTCCATGTAAAATAGTCGAGCCGACTGTTTTTTTTTTTCAGCCTTGATAAGGCAACCAGTCTAGGATAATGAAAAATCTTAAATCAAATAGCTGTACTCCACTTAACAAAATGGCCTTGTGTCACATCCTACTTGAGTGGAGGGTTTAGGTAAAGACACACTCTTCATTTAAATGTACATTAATTTTATTTAAAGATATTTAAAATGTATATATAAGTCTAATGCTTGCCTCCAAAAATCAGATATAGTTAGACGAGGGTAACCAGAAGGCTCTCTTTTCAATAGCTACAACACCGAGGTATAGGGGAGGGTGCTACTCACAGTTAAGTATAGAAATTACGTTTTCAACCCACTAAAATTTGGCCATCAACGATATTTCTTTAGTGCTTCATTCCACGTAATGGGATTTCGCAATATTGTTTACGAGTTATGGCTAATGGTCGATTTTTTAAACTTCTATACTTAAAACTAGTATTAATTAACACATTAGTGTTAATTAGCAAATTAGTAATCATAAGTAAATTAGTATTATCTGGATGGTAGATATAAGTGCTATATTTATATATACTTCTTAGTTACATTGAAGTAAAGGTAATATAAGTTTTGTGGGTGAGGCTATTCTGTACCAGCGCCGAAACTAATTTTCCGAATAAGAAATGTGCAGTAAAGAGTAGATAAAACTGAAGTCAGTAGGTAAGTCACGGTCAGTAATAAAGAAAAGGTAATTTGTTTCGGAATGATGCAACAAGTGACTTTGATTCCAGAGAGAAATGGCGCATTGAATGAATTGGAGAAATAAAAGATTATGAGAAGATTGTGAAGAGAAAGAATTTTCACTACTTACTAGTAAAATTCATTGATTCAAGACCATTATCTTGACTGATTAGTTTTAACGTTATTTTAAACCGTCTGGGCTTATTTCATACCCTGGAGGTTAAGGAATCGAGTTTTTTATGAGTTTATATTTTTATGTAGCTGCTTCTTAATGTTGGTTTGGTTTGGTTTGGTTTAATGGCATACCAACTATTATAGGTTATTTAATGTCAATTCCTCTTTATACATATATATTAAATATATATGATTTGGTTTGGTTTAGTTTGGTTTAATGGCATATCAACTATGGTAGGTCATTTAATGCCAAATTCTTTTCAGACATATTCAGTATATGATTTTTAACCACATTTTTAAGATAACTTTTTTAAAAAAGCCTGAGCTCGTTTTTTTTTTCACATACATGAATGGTTTCACTTAATTTCAAACAATTCAGTTTAGCATAAATACAATCTTTTGTTTACACACTGTAAGTCATTGGTTTAAATGCAGTTTTTTTTTTGTTTACACACAGTTAAATGTAAAAGCAGTTCCATTCAAAACAATTCAGTTAAGCGTAATTACAGTTTAATTCTATTTGATCCTGAGATAGGACCCTAGATAGGTGTTACTACTCCGGGCCAGAGTGGGCCCGGGAGCGATGGCATTAAAGGGGTACTCTCTGTTACCCAAAGCTACAGCATTACTGAAACTTTATCATCACATTTCTAGCATCATATCAGGACAATCGTTGGGGGATTCGTACTCCTCTGCTGAGATGCAGTCGGTGTATTTTTTAGCCCCAACCGACTTAGCTAGCTTCAAAAGTTTTTTCACACAGTTATATGATATCACGTATTCCTATCTAATACAAATGATTTTCATACAATTTTATAGTTTTAAGTATTCCTATCGAGGACTAATTATTATATGGTTTCAAGTAATTTACCTTATTTAATGATAACCATTTGTTTGTAGAAAATTCAATGGTTTCAGTTAGTTTTTAATAATCTTTAGTATATAATTATAGCTTTTAGTAACTATTTCTAATGTAAATAATTTACTGGTATATGCTTTCAAGTATTCCTAAACAATGCTAAAAATTTACAAGCAGATTGATCTGATCCATCGATAGAAGCCTAACATGTACAACCACTGAGAGTGGACCAGGCAATGAAAGGGTCCACATTCCCCTGATCTCGAGAACTGGAGCCTCACCATTAGATGCAATTTAAAAACATATCCACGATACCCGATTTTGAGAGTTTACCCTTCTGCAAGAGAATATAGACAGCGTATTGTAAGTACCGTTGACAGGGTGGCATTTTCTCGATATCAGCCTCGTATTCGCAAAGTAGTGAAGTAGAAAATCTGATTATTGATGAACTTAACAAAGAGAATCTCAAGCCACAAGGCAACAGAATCTGCATGTGCCCTGTAGACACAAGATTTCTACAAAGGGAGTCCGGAAGACGGCTGAAATATATAAACTAAACTTAGCTGTGGAACAAGGCTAGAATTATGGGTCACCCAAAGAAAATCAAAACCTCTAAAACTATGTTTGCGTTTAAGGAAGCAAAGAAGGAAAGAAAGAAGTGGAGGAAGAGAAAGAAAAGTAAGCTGAAGAAAGAAAGTGGGAAATAAAGGAAGTAAACCTCTGTAGGTCATTTAATGCCAGAAAGGAAGAAAAGGAGCAAGAGAAAATATGGAAGAACTAGAAAAAGGAAGGAATGAAAAAGGAAGGGAGAGGAAAGGAGAAAAAGAAAGGTAGGAAGGAAATATAGAAGGGAGAAAGGAAAATGAAAAGAAAAAAAAGGAAGAAGGAAAGCAGGAAGGAAACAAGAAAAAGAGTGAGAAACGTAAGAAGAAAGAATGGAAGGAAGAGAGAAGAAGGAAGTAGAGAAGAAAAAAGGGTTTGGGAAAGAAGGAAAAAGAGAAAGAATAAGAAAGAAAAGATGGAAAGACATAAGGACTGACGTAAGAGAGGAGAGGGAAAAAAGAAGGTAGGAAGGAAATATGGAAGGGAGGGAGGAAAATGGAAGAAAAGAAGGAAGAAGGAAAGCAGGAAGGAAGAAATAAATGATTGACAAAGGGAGGAAGAAAGAAAAGAAGAAAGGAAGGGAGATATAGGGGGGTTAGCTTGTTTACCATTACAACACTTGAGTTACGATAGACGAATAAAATAGAAATCACGTTTCACTGCTTTCAAACTAGAAACTGAAAGATTTTACGGCGTGATCTAGCGCCCTCTATAGTGGTTGCAAAAACATTCATAAGAAAGGGCAGATAATCAAAATCCAAGTACGTATCACCAGAACACAGTCTGCTTTTTTTTTTCGTTTTGTTTTGTTTTTTTGGCGGTGCGGGGGGAGTGGGGTGACATGAAAAATGTCAGTCAAGAGAAAACATTGAAAAAAAAAAAAAGAATTTCATGTCATCTTGTCACAATCAATTATAATTTTTGTTTAAATGATTAAATAAGTAGAGAAGGGCGTTCGCAGAAATATTAGAGATTACTTTTTTGCTTAAAGAAAAGAAAAAATATATATCTGAGATTTATAACCGAATATGTTTAATCATTTTATATACAGTGTGATTGAAATTTCGAATAAGAACACATTTCCTTATCAAATATTTTTCCAATCTTTTCACTCTGAATTTCATCAAGTCACATTTTTTAAAAATCAGTAATTTACAAAGGCGGTTCCTGGAGCTGTAGAAAGATCCATGGAAGTGGCAGAAAAATGAAGGTTGTTAGTTTCGGAAAAAATAAAAAACAAGGAAGATTGAGCGAGAGAATAATGGAGTAAAAGGAAAGTAGAAAAGGGAAGGAAAAAAGAAGAAAGTAAGAAAGAAGGAAATAGAAGAAGGAAAGGGCAGTCAAGGGAGAGGAGAGTGAAGCGAAGAAAG
This sequence comes from Sepioteuthis lessoniana, assembly GCA_963585895.1. Classification (NCBI taxonomy): domain Eukaryota; kingdom Metazoa; phylum Mollusca; class Cephalopoda; order Myopsida; family Loliginidae; genus Sepioteuthis; species Sepioteuthis lessoniana. The sequence continues at coordinate 61,157,058 of OY757907.1, forward strand.
AAAGAGGTTTGGGGAAAGAAAGAAAGGATGTAGGAAGAAAGGGGGAATCGAGAAAAAGAAGGGGAGCAAGGAAGAAAAGGGTATTTTAATATACATGGGACCCATGTGACTACTAAGAACTCTACAAATAATAATGTTATGTTCTTTTTGTTTCAAATTTGAAAATAATATACTATAAACGTAAGTAAAGTTGGCGACCTTGGTCGAGGGTGAAACGAACGCTCCCTTTTCAATAGCTACCACACCGAGGTATACAAGAGGGCGCTACTCCATTCCCTGGATTGCTCCCGTTTCCTCTTGATCCCTTCTCTATAATACTAAGTGTTAAGCAAGATGGTATCATGTACTATTTTTTAAGTCTTTGGTATGACTCGACCTGGGATTGAACCCCAGTCTCCCGGACCAACAACTATTAATCCTTGATCACAATGCCTTGGACCAGAGAAGAAAATTATTTTGCGTCACTACTTACTTGGAAACAAAAACATTCAAAAGAGTGCAAGCAAAATATCGTAGGAAGTTTAACTTGAACAATAATCCCCTGAAAAGCCAAATTTATCGTTGGTACGCAAATTTCAAGCCACGGGGTTATTAAACAATCTCAACAAGAATGCAGAAAATCCCAGATCTAGCATGAAGTTGACTGCAAGATGTCCTGACAATGTGGTTGCAGTGAGAGATTCTGTCGGAAGACGTCGGAAAAAATTCCTCCAAAGACATTCCCATAAACTGTGGGATAAAGTCGATCAATTTCTAAAATTGTCATCTGGTTTGACTTTTCTGAAGTGATATGATTACTTCGTAAGACTTAGATAAAAATATGTCTTGAGGCAATATGAATTATCATACTAATGATTTGCATTTATTTTGAGACAATATATATATATATATATATATATATATATATGTGTGTGTGTGTGTGTGTGTGTGTGTGTGTGTGCGCGTGTGTGTGTGTGTGTGTGTGTGTGGGTGTGGTTAAAATAGGTATCGAAAAATGAAAAAAATCAACAATTTATTCGTACGACATATTTCTTTAAATCAGATAATATGAAATTAATAAGGAAAAAAAAGAAAAAGAAAATTTACCGGAATTTCATATTGTCGTGAAAGTAAAATATCTCTTGCAAATAAATTGTGATTCATAATAACTTAGTTTTAATTTTTGCAATAGCATTAGAAAAAATAAAAGGGAATTATCTTGATGTCACTTTAAATCTAGAAATGTTTATATCAACATTTCTAAACACCGCCTGTCGTTTTGAAACAAATACCAAAATCAGTTTTGTTTGTTTTTTGTTTTTTTTTTATTTAATGGTATATTAGCGTTCGTGGGTTATTTAATACCAAAGCCACCCTTGCAGAAAAAAAGCAGTAGTTGTATTATCTAACACATAGCTAGAGGATAGCGGATTTTATACATTTCCCAAGAGCATTAATAGCACTACTAGAGTTCGAACTCGGTCCAGCACTTTACCCACAACGCCATGGTTCAAAGTACTAGTATATATTACTAACAGTTGAATTAAACATCAGTCATTTGTTTACACCCAGTTAAATGATCAAACAGTCCTACTTTAAACAATTCAATTTAAGATAAGTCACTTGTTTCCACTCAGTTTAAATGCCAAAAGGTTCTATTTGACCCATAGATGAGATTTTATCAGGTGCTACCACTCTCGGCCAGATTGGACCTGGGAGCGATGGCAATGAACGGTTAGTCCACATTCCTCAAAGCTCCAGGATTACTAGAGCCTCATCATCAGATTATTTGCCATAATCTGGATACTCGTTGGAGGCGGAGTCTTACAGTCGACTGGGTTGCCTAAAAACGAGGCACAAAATAACCCTGTTGAGATGGTGTTAAAATTAAGTAAGCAATTGATATACATTGATATATATGTTATATCTTTTTGTATAGAGATATAAAATTAGGAAAGAAATTAATGAAAAGATATTAAGAGAGAGACAGAGACAGAGACAGAGAGAGACAGAGACAGAGACAGAGAGAGAGAGTAGAAGAAATTAGACAGTAGAAAGACAAAGAGAGAAAGAGGATGTAAATATAAGGGAAAGAAGATAAGGAGAGTGAGAGAAAAGGATAGATTAGGAGAGAGAGGAAGAAGATAGAAAAAAGAAAGGAAAAAGGTGTGTTTAGACACTGGAAAGTAGAAAAGAGTGTGATACAGACAGAGACAGAGAGAAAGAGAGAGTGGGGAAAATCTTTGGAAAGAAGCATTGAGAGAAAGAGAGGGAGAGGAGGGGGGAGAAGATAGAGAAAATGAAAGAAAAAGAGGTGTATTAAGACATTGGAAAGATGAAGAGAGAGTGAGATAAACAAATATTTTAGGAAAGAGACATTAAGAGAGAGGGAAAGGAAAGATACAATGAGAGAACAAGAGAAAGTGATTTAAAACAGCGGAAAGAGGAAGAGGAAGAAAGAGAAAGAGAGGGGAGCAAAAACTTTCGGAAAGAGATAGTAAGAGAGAGAGAGGAAGAGGATAGAGAAATGAGAGGAAAAGAGAGGAAAAGAGAGGGTGCATTAAGACATTGGAAAAACGAAAAGAAGAAGAGGAATATATTTTGAAAGTGAGTTTAATGGGAGAGAGAGAGGGGGGAGAGAGTGAGTGAGTGACAGGAAGAGAAAGGAAATAAAATGGGAAGAAATGTGCACCCAGAAATACAGAATAGCAAATTTATTGTTTCGTCGGGTATTCATACCCTTAATCACTGTGAACAACGTACGGCGATGAACCTCCAGACGACTGTTAGAGTGTAGGCAGAGGAAATTCACGAAAGTACGTATTCATCAAAATATTAGCAAATTGCAGAGTGGAATTTTTTTTGTGGGGTGGGTGTTAATTAAATATTGATTATTTGCTAGAAAAAAAAATGGAATTATTTTCCCTTTTTATATGTTTCAATGAATTTGCACGCTATCTCTAAGAAGGAAAAAAAGAGATGATAAATGGCCCTGTGTTTTAATAAATGTGTTGGAACTGAAATGATAAGAAGTAGTGAAAGAGAATAAAAATGCCATAAAAGCTAAGAGTAGATTGCTGAAAAAAGGACGGGGAAATATAAGTAGAAAAGATTATACGAATAGGGAACAATAAAAAGAAAGAAAGAAACAAAGAAAGAAAGAAATGATTAAAAAGGTTACGAAAAGTTTCTACTCATCAGAAAAGGAAAAAAAGAAAGAAACAAACAAAGTAACAAAGAAATGATTAAAAGGATACAAAAAGTGTGTACTCATCAAAAAGAGGAAGGAAAGATAAAAAGAAAGAAAGAAAGAAGGAAATTAGACGTAACAAAGATTGTAAGTACCAACGTGTAAGAAGAAGAAGAAGAAGAAGAAGAAGAAGAAGAAGAAGAAGAAGAAGAAAAAGAAGAAGAAGAAGAAGAAGAAGAAGAAGAAGAAGAAGAAATATAATAATTACATGTGACAGAAGTCTAGTTAGCAAGAGACAAAAAAAAAGACTTGAAAGAAAGAGAGATATGAAGGAATTGAATAGAACAAAAAAATGGAAGCGTATCAAGGGAAGTAATGAGGAGATAAATCAAAAGTAAAGGAAACAGAAGCAAAAGCGAAAGAATTGAAATTAAAGAAATTAAGTATTTTAAAAAGAGTGTGACAAACAAGGGAGGTAATTACAGACAGTAAGAATGAAAGAGATTTTAAAAAGAAAGAAATCTAAGAAAACTTCTACATTTACCACCACCTCAACTACTACTACTACTAAATGACGACGAATACTACTTTTACAAATAATAATGATAAAGATGGGGAAAAGCTGTGGAACATGAGGGCGAAGATAATATCAATTATAGTTGGTGCCCTTGGAACTGTCCCCAAAACGAATTGGAAATTAGAGGAAGAATCGAGACCATTTAGTTTTCAGCGATCCTGGAGACCTGAGTAGGCTTGTAGTCACTTAGACTACTGTTAAAGACCACCCGATACCGTTGGTGGGAAAAAAAATTGCAAAGAGTGAGAACATAAAAAGAAAAGCAAAGAATAAGTGGTGAGACGAGAAAGACGTGAAGACCGGAGAAAATATTAAAAGAAACAATGAAAGAAAGTGAGAGAAGCAAGAAAACGGGAATGATAAATATAACAAAAATATAAAGAAACAAATGAAAATTGATGCAAAGAAAGAAAAAGTGAATTATTTGAGCAAAGAATGAAAGAAAGGAAGGAAGAAGAAAGAAACAAAATATTTTAAGAAAGAAAGAAAGAAACGAAATATTTTAAGAAAGAAAGAAAGAAAGAAAGAAAGAAAGAAAGAAAGAAAGAAAGAAAGAAAGAAAGACGTAAATGATATAAAGAAAGAAAGAAACAATGGGGGAATATTAAAAGAAATAAAGAAATAAAGAAAAGGGAGTGTGGTAAAGAAAGAAAAAGCGAATGATTAGACGAAAGAGAGAAACGAAAAACAAAACAAAGAAATGATATTGACATCATAGTTAAGCAGCAAAAGTCAGTACCAAGGGAGATAATCGGAAAGAGAAAAAAGACACCGTAAAACGAATCTCCAAGAAAGATAGACAACGAAAGAAGAAGAAGAAGAAGAAGAAGAAGAAGAAGAAGACATGCGCAGCAGGCATTACGTGGTGTGTTGTAGAAACGTCGATCAAGAAGAAAAAGAAGAAAATCGAAGACTAAGTTTCATTAAAAGTGATTTTTGTACTAGATGTTGGGCAGAAGCGGAAAAAAAATCTACGAATAAATCTCATTATGATGTTCATTACACCCATTCTTATCGTTGTTAGCGGTTCAGTGCTTATGTTCGGCCACCTTTTGAGACCATATTAATAATATATTATCTCAGTCTAGGCGAAGCATACGGCAATAGACGCTAGTTGTCACACGATCAACAATAATGGCTGGAGATTAGATGTCTGTCGAGAAAGTAACGAGACTGATAGTTTTCTTTTATATTTCAGGTTGGTAACCCTGATTGGAAAGAGCTGAATTTAAATACTAGTGAAACTGTTCAGTTTAGGAAAAAGTTAATATGACATTAATCAAAGAAACCAATCCAAAAATATGGCCCAGATTTAGTCTAGAAAGTTGTATTTTTTGTGTGTGTATAGAATATTCGTAAGGTACTATAACTTCATCCCAGATCTTGGACCTTGGGAAAATCAAAACCCAATTCCATGGTCTTCATCTGTGAACTGCTACGAACGAAGCAAATAAAGAGTAAATGTTACCAACGGTATTTTTTAGAGAGCTAATGACTTTCTTAATCGGTGTTTGGCCTTAAGAAAAAACTATTTTGAAGTAGATAAATTTTATTTGTTATTTAGTTGATATACTATCAGTTTCTCGTAATAAAAACGGCACGGTTATTTACACTTATATTGACACGTCTGTTTAGAATCAGTTCATAGTAACTTTTTACTCTTGCTATATACATATATATCGCTCTGTCAACAAGGCTTAGAATAGGCCGACTGCTTCTTCTGCTGAGGAGTAAGAACCCATAAAAAGGGGTATCTAAGGCATGTCGGTCAACTGCTTTCGGGGGTTAAGCGCCAGTTCTAAAAGATGTTGATCACCCCTTCATTTGCCATTACTCTCATATTCACTCGGGTCGTAGTGTTATAACCCATTTACATCCAATCAATGGGTCAAAGTCTCTTCAGGTCTCCAGAACTTTTCTGAGTATCCAAGCCAATCGTAACAATGCAGTTCTGTGGATGGTCTCGATTCTTCCTCTGATTTGCAATCCCTTCAGTCCCCTTTCCGAGCCTTTGAGGACCATTTCAAGCGACACGATTACTATTGTTACAACCGTCTAACCACTTTTTTTTAGTTCTTGACAAGGTCCAAGTATTTGTTAATCTTTTCGCTTTCTTTTATTTTCATTAATTAACGTAATAGCGCGACTGGAATATGAACTCGCTTACTACGATTCCGCCGTCCATTGCTTTAACCATTACGCCACGAGGACACCCCCGACGATTAGGCCTAGTGATTGTCTCAAAAAACAAACCTGCCAAAGAGTGGACTTTGTCGTCCTGCTGAATCACAGATTAGAACTGAAAGAAAGAAAAAAGAAAGATAAAAACCTGGACCTTGCAAGAAAACATGGAACATTAAGGTGACCATGATACCAATTGTAATTGGCGCACTTGGAAGAATCCTCGAAGGATTGGTAAAATGACTGGAGGTCTTGCAGATAAGTGTCTAAGTGGAGATCATCGGGATAACAGCATTAGTAAGATCAGTAAAAACACTGAGAAGAGTCCTGAAGACTTAAGGATACTTGCTGTTACTCAAACTTCAGTGAAAAACAATCAACTAACACTTGGGTGAAAAAGTCTCAAAAGAGTAAAATTATAATGTATCAAAGTTGAAAACACCTGGCCATTACGGCACACAACCATTCTAGTTTAAGAATCCACATACATTCATGAGAGATTGGCTCAGCAATGAGTAAATGCTTGGAAGAAGCAAGCAATAGATGACAAAGGAGAAAACTATCTAAATTTAGACAGACCCCCACAAAAGAGAACTTTCCTCAGCAGCAATAGACTGATAACGTGGTAACATATATTATGAGAAAAATCCTAACTGCACCGATGAAAGAATAAATCGATAACTCGAATACTGAAAACTTTTCCCGGAAAAACAGGAAGGATACGACAAGCAAATAAAACTGAGGACCTAATATATATAGATCTGCACAACCTCTAAGAATTTAAAACGTGGCGGAGAATATAGCCGTGGCATGGATTGACAAAATAGTTCTATGACATGGTCTTGCAAACTTGGATAAGAGAATGTCTTAAAATGTACAAAATATTCGACAAAATCATAAACTTTAGGAAAGCCATAAAAAATGGACAAGTGGGTTTAGCAACTTTTGGCCAAAACATAGCAGAGGTAAAAATCCAAAGAGGAATCTTCTCGTGAGACTCACTTTGACCACTTCTATTTGTCATAGCAATGATGCCACTCAATTAAACGCTTATAAAGTGCTCAGGGAGCTACAAATTTATAAAATCAGGATAAAAAGTAAACCAGTTTATGTCCAGAAATGATATCAGGATATTTAGCAAAAATTTAAAAAAAAAATGAATTGGAGATTCTGATACAAAAAATAAGAATATAGAGCTAGAAAATAGAAATTGAATTTTGTATTAAAAATGTGCCAATGCTGATTACAAAAAGTGGAAAAAGGGAAACAATAGAGAATAAACCCGAGAATCAGGAAAGCACCATAACGCTTAAAGAAAAGAAGAAAATACAAGTTCTTGGAAATGTTAGAAGCAGACACCCCCAAGAAGCAGATGAAAGAAAAAGTAAGAAACGAGTACGCAGAAGAATGAGAAAACTTCTGGAAATCAAGATCTACTACAGAAATCTCATCAAAGCAATAAACACCTGAGCAGAGCCAAATATGAACTTCCCAGTCGGTTGTGGCTGTAAAATACACCAACTGCATTTCTGCAAGAAGAGTAAGACCCTCCCATCAACGAGTGACCTCGATAGGACATAGTCTAATGTCCTAACCAGGACACTCTCATGGTGAATTTTGGAAGAGTGTCGAGTACCCAGAAGAGTAGGACCTGAATGGGTCCTATCTATGGGTCATATAGAACTGTTTGACATTTAGACTGTTTGCAAACAAATAACTTATGCTTAATTGAATTGTTAGAAATCAAACTATTTTATCATTTAACTGTAAACAAATGACTGATGTTTAATTGAATTATAGAAAAATTTAAAACCATTTCCCTCTGTTGATTTATGTTTACAAACCAGCTAATATCTATGTATAAACAGGATTTGGCATTAAATAAACTACTATGATTGATATGCCATAAAATCAAACCAAACCAGATATCTGAGATATTTTTGACTATTCTTAAAATGAACAAGAGAGAAACTCAGAAAAATGGAACAAATGATAAGGAAATTTATACCCAAGAGATGACATAGGTTGCATGTCTCAAGGAAAGATGAAAGAAGTGGTATTACCAACAGTGAGAATTGCATTGATGCATTAGAACAAAGATATGAGAAGAGCAAGAAATACACATTACAGCATCCAGTAACAGCAATGGCAATATAACGAGAGAAAAAAGAAAGGAAAAACAATCTCATCATCATCATCATATCGTGCTGGCAGCACGGATATCCATGACCCTCTCTCGGCACTCCTCCCTATCGTTCATCGCCCTAGGTAGGTCTTCAGGACAACATCCTGTATCCTCACATAGCTGCTGAATGTACGTTCGAGCTGGTCGTCCTGCTTTTGCGCGGCCATATGTGGGGATCCATGAGTACATCTCTTATGAGTTTATCTCTGCTTCTCCAGCAGTGTCCTGCATGTCTGGTTCGTCTAACTTGAATAGTTTTCGTGATAGGGGGCAGGTGGCCGTACAGTTGGTGTCTTGTGGGGTGTTGCTGCCAGGACTTGTTCAGGATTGCACGCAGCATTCTTGTGTAATTGCCATCTAGTTTCTTCTCCAGCCGTTTTGTTAGCGTCCATGTAGTGCATCCATATAGCAGTATCGATGTGACCGCTGCTTTGAAGAAACTGCGTTTCATTTTATCGGTTAGGTCTGATTTCCATATAATCGATAGCCTAGACAAATTCACGTACCTAGGAAGCAGCGTAGAATCAACCGAAAAGGACATCGAAACGAGGTTAACGAAAGCATGGACAAAAACAATCTAGAAAACAAAAATAGGAAGAAACATGACTGTATGGATACTTTAAACTACAAACGGGTGGGTTTTGAACGAGACGACCGGGATGTGGCTAAGAAAAGGAAACCTCAAAAGAAAAACTGAATCTTTTCTATAAGCAGCACAAAACAATGTCGAGAGGACCATTTATATTAAAGCAAAAATTGGTTAGGTGTAACTGAATAGCAAGTGTAGATTATGTGGATCCATAAATAAAGTGCTTGATTACATAATGAGCGAATGTAGAAAAATAGCTCCAAAAGAGGAATGGCCGGGGGAGAAATGGTATCTGGACAAAGAAGAATCCATCCAAAGAATGAGATGCATAAAATTATCTGGGATTTTAAAATACAAATAGATCACCTAATATCGGTCGAAAACAAGACCTAGTTGTTAATTATCAAGAAAAAAAGGAACTGACCGTCCTGTGGATTTTTCTGTTGCAGTTGATTGCTAGGTGAAAATGACCCAAAGAAAAGCGCATAAATAGATAAATATTTGAACCTTGCCGGAGAACTAAAAAAGCCGGGGAGCATGGGTGCAACAGTAATACCAATTGTTGTTGGTGCGCTTGGAACGGTCCCCAAAGACTTGGAAAGGGAATTGGAGGAATTAAAAACCAGAAACCAGATGAAAAATCGGGACCATCCAGACAACGGTATTGTTAAGATCAGCTATAGTACTGAAAAGAGTACTGGAGACCCAAGGAAACTTTCTGCCACCTAGACTCAAATGAAAGATTACCAGCTGACGCTACTGTGAAGAACTCGCAAGAAGTGAATAATTATAATGATAATACAACAGAACGGAAATAACCTGAAAAATGGGAAGAAAAACAACTCTATGGACTTTTTAAGACACTAAAAAGTGACGTATAACACGAGAAAACGTGAATGTGGCTGAGAAAGCAAAACCTTGAGAGTGGAACTGAATCTTTTCTAATAGCAGCTTGAAACAATGCCATAAGGACAAATCATATCAAACCAAGAGTAGATAAGACACAACAAAACAGCAGATATAGGTTATGTGGGGATAGAGACGAAACCATGAATCACATAATCAGAGAATGGAACAAATTTGCTCAGAGAGAATATAAAACTAGATACGACCTGGTAGGCAAGGCGATCAACTGGGAGCTGGGTAGAAAATTGAAATTTGACCATACGAACAAATGGTATATGCATATCCCAGAATCTGTCCTGGAGAATGAGACGCACAAACTTTTCTGCGATTTTAAGATACAAATGGATACCTAATCTCCACTAGACGATCAGACCAAGTATGATCAACAACAGAAAAAAAAGAAAAGAAAAAAAGAAAACTTGCAGAATTGTTGACTTGCTGTCTCTGTTGACCACAGAATAAAATTGAAAGAAAACGAAAAGAAAGATAAGCACCTGGATCTTGCTAGAAAATAGAAAAGCCTGTGGAACCTGAAAGTGACGGTGAAACCAATTGTAACTAGTGCTCTTGGTACGGTCATCAAAGTTCTGATACAAATACTGGAGGAGTTGGAAATAAGAGGACGAATGGAGACCATCCAAACTACAGCATTACGAAGAGTCCTGAAGACTTGAGGAGACTTGTTGTCACTCAAACTCCAGTGAGAAACCTTCGGCTAACACTGGTGTGAAAAACTCGAAAAGGAGTAAATAATAATAATAATAATAATAATAATAATGATAATAATAATAATAATAATTGTGATAATGAGATATAAACAGATCACCAAATCCCGGTCAGAAGACCTGCCCTAGTTATTATTAACAAAAAAGAAGTAAACGACTCGTATAGTGGACTTTGCAGCCTCGGCAATCCACAGAATGAAAATCAAAGAAAATAAAGTGGGAAGGACTAAGACTTTGCCTGAGAACTAAGAAAACTGTTGAGTTTGAAATTGAAAGACGATTCGAGACCATCCAAAATATAGCATCATCATGGTTGGCCAGAATACAGAGAAGATTCCTAGAGACCTGAGAACACTTGTTGTGATTCAGGCTTCAGTGAAAGATTATCAGCTAACACTGATATGAGAAATTTGCTAGAAGTAAAACAACAATAACAACAACAACAAAAACAATAATAATAATAATAATGATAATCCCATTAGTTATTATAATATTCCTAAAATAACAATATAGAAACGTAATACTGATCTAAGATTAATCCATAAAAAAGGCATGTTCAAAACTAATAATCTGAACATTAACAATGGAATCTTCTAAAGAGATTCACCTTCTTTTTTGTACATATCTAATACGTCTCTCTTTAGAACTTGAAAGCACCTACTATGAATATAAAACTATGAATATAAAACTCCGTTTAAGAATATAAACTATATATTCTATATGGAGGATTTAAAATCATCTATAAAAAGTGATGACGATTTTGGAGGTCTGTCGTGAAAAGATAAAATCATTCATGACGTTGGGATGCGATTTTGTCGGGAAAAATTAGCAAAAATTCCATTTACGAAAATTTCGCTAATAAAGTCTAAAAACATCAATCTAGAGATAAACACGAAAAGTTGAACACAATAAAACCTATTAATACTTAGAAATTAATAAAGCGAATCAATCAAACTATAAATAAATAAAGAATGAGAAAGTATATCTTTATGGAAATAAAAGCCATCTTAAGAACAGAATTAAAGGCAAAAAAAAGTTATAGCGGTTAACACCCTGTCAATATCATTCGTGACATAGTTTTAATATAATAAACAGAACGTCAGCTGAAATGAAACAATAGATAGATACTAAAGTTAATAAACTAATAACCTCCCATATAATAGATCATCCAAGAGCCGATATAGAATGCCTTAACATCCAGAAAGAAAATAGTGGAATAGGCGAAGTCCAACTAGAAATGATTTCCAAAACAACCACGGTAGGATTAAAGAAATGCTTTGACACAACAACTGTGTGGATGCTCAAGTTGACAAACGCATACAAGAAACAAAAGAAAATATTCAATCATTAAAGAAAGCTACAAATTCGCAAATCATCATGACTTCACAGCAAAAAAGAAATCGGCATGGAGGACTAAGTAATGGAGACCGCAAAAACATAAGGAACGTGTCCGAAGTACATGGGCGGAGTCAATTGAAAAACGTGTTGAAACAAAAAAAAAAAAAAAAAAAAAAAAAAAAAACCGACACACCCGATACGCACAAAGAATTCTTGTAAAATTTAATCAGTGGATGAAAAGTGCTGGTCTGAAGGTGGAGATGGAGGGGTTAATAAAACCAGCACAGGACCGGAGCCTACAAATTAGAAACGATCAGATAAACATTGTAAAGAATGGATTAAAGCTAATAAGTAGACTGCGATAAAAAAAATTAATTTGTTGGCCACTTAAAGCCCGGTTTCCCAATCCTAATACACCGATAGAATGTATAGAAAATTTTTTTAATAATAGCAATAATAATAATAATAGTAAATTAAGGAGGAGATTTGCTACTCGCTACTAAACCGTGGACTGTTCCTCGAAGAACGGAAAGGATGCCACAAGGGAATAAGAGGAACGGGTGATCTACTTTTCATTGATCAACACATTCTGAAGGAAAGCAAAACGAGACAAAATTATTTAGCTATGGTATGCATTGACTTCAAAAAGGCATACGATATGGACCCGCAAAGTTGGATAATTGACAGTCAAAAATCTACAAAGCTGACAAAGACTTAAAGTTCATCGAAGAAACCATAAAAAACTAGAGAGTGGAACTGACAGCAAGAGTAAAAAGCTTACCTGAGGTGAAAATCCTGTGAGGTATGTTCTAGGGAGATACGTCATCACGATTACTATTTGTAATAGTAATAATACCACCCAATCAGCTCCGTAGAAAATGCACGGGCGGAGACAAACTTACAAAAGCACAAAAGATTAACCACCCAATGTACATAGACGGCATCAAACTGTATGCCAAGAATCGAAGAGAATTGGAGATCTTAATACAAGCGATAGGAATATACAGTCAGGATATAGGGATGGACTTTAGCATAGAAAAATGCGCCATACTATTAATGTGAAGTAGGGAAAGTCAATTGACGGAAGGTATAGAACAACCAAATCGAAAAAAAAAATCAGAACGTTCAGAAAAAAAAGAAATTCACAAGTACTTTGGAATATTGGAAGCGGACAACATCAAGTGAGTGGAGATGAAATAAAAAAAAAATTAAAATGAATATAATAGGAGTACAAAAAAAAAAAAAACGATAACTAGAAACCAAACTATATTGCAGAAATCTCATGAAAGGGATAAAAACCTGGGCTGTCCAACTAGTAAGATACTCATGCCTATTTTAAAGTGGACGAGGGAAGAACTTCAACAAATAGACCAGAGAACAAGAAAACCACTGACGATGCAAAAGGCTTTACACATGAGAGATTACATAGACTGACTTTCTGTTTCTAGAAAAGAAGGAGTAGGAGAAGGAAGAGGACAATCATTAAAGATAGTCTCGACACCATGACTAGAAAACTACATAAAAAAAGAAAAGACGAATCAAAGCGACCACAAACAACACAATGACTAACAGAACTACAATAACTAGAAAACAAAAATGGGTAGAAAAATAAGTGTATGGATATTTCAAACGACAAACAAATGAAATCTCTTACAAGAAGACTTGGATTTGGCTAAGAAAAGGAAAACTTTTGAGAGAAATTGAATCGCTTCTAAAAGCAGCACCCCAACCACATATGTTGCATACTGACCCTTGACTGAGCCGTCGATCAGAGATTCTCTGTGAAAATAAGCGGATCCAGTTATATGGTTTAACGGAAATATGTGGGTGTTATGAAAGGATATATGTAGATGTCCACGTGAGGCAGAATCAATCTTGAATCAGTCTCAGCATGTGGTCACGGGAGTTGTTGGGTGCCCTGCTGGAGCAGCGTCCCACACAACTGCCCATTGCAGGCCTCCGGTTGAGTAATCCCCGGCCAAGAAGCAGAGGAAGTGGTAAGTGGGGCCTTGAAGATTAGATAACGGAGTATGGTCAAGAGAAGAAGTTATGGGTCAATACGGCAGTCTGTATTCGTCTCCGTCCGTCCGTCCATCTGTCCGTCCGTCTCTCTCTCTCTCTTTCTCTCTCTCTCTCACACACACACACACACACACACACATACCATAGAAGTTTTGACTCCAAGAAGAATAAAGAGGGCTTTATGCTTTATTTTTATAAAGACATTTTTTGCTCTTTCCTCTATACCTGTTCATCATTCATCTCCTCGTTTTGCCGGCACGGTAATACAACATATGTACTAAGTTAAAGCAAAAGTAAAAAATCGCAACAAAATAGCAAGTGAAAATTATGTGATAGAGATGAATCGATAAATGACATAAGAAGTAAAGGCAACAACCTTACGCAAAAAGAGTATAAGTTTAGACAGGACTGAGTGGGTAAGGTGATCTACTGGGAATTGTGCAAGAAATCAAAATTTTACCATGCGTACAAGTGGTATATGCATAACCTAGAACCCATACTGGAGTATGGGATGCATAAAATGCTCAGGGATTTTGTGATGCAAAAAGATCACTAAATCTTGGCCAGACGACCAGACATAGTGATTGTCAAAAAAAAGGAGACTCTGCCGAACAGTTGACTTTGCCGCACTTGCGAACTATAGAGTAAAAATAAAAAGAAAGCAAAAGGAGACATTAGTATCTAGACCCAACCAGAGAACAAAACAAATAAGGAACATGAGAGAGACGGTGATACTCACTGTGGTTAGTGCACTTGGAACAAACCACAAAGGTTTAGTAAAGGGACTATATGACTTTAAAATCAGAAGACAAGTAGAGACCATCTAGAATACAACATTGTTAAGATCAGTGAGCGTACTGAGAAGGGTCGTGAAAACTTGACGGAACTTTCTATCACTCAAACTTCAATTAAAAAACGTCAGCTAATGCCGGTGTGAAAAACTAGAAAAGAAGTAAAATTATAATTATAAAGCAAATACAGCAAACTAGCCCAAAAAGATAATAAGACGAGACATGACTGGGTAGAAAAGGTGATCCAATGGGAGTAGTGTAAGAAATTAAAATTTAACCATACTAATTAAATGGAATATGAATAAACCAAGATCCGTCCAGTAGAATGAAAGACAAAATTCTCTGCGATTTTGAAAAACAATCAGGTCACCCATTCCTGACCAGAAGACAAAGCCTAGGGAGGATTAACAAAAATACATAAAACCTGTCAGCGGACTACAGAGTGAAAGCAAACGAAAAGAGAGGCAATTATTAGACCTCTCCAGAAATAAAAACAAACTGTGGAACATTAAGGTGACGTTGATATCAACTGTATATGGTGCGCTTGGATCAATCTATCAAAGCTTGCTAAGAGAGCAGGAAGAGTTAGAAATCGGAGGACGAATTAAGACCATCCAAACAACAGCATTGTTAAAATCAGCCAGAATACTGATAAGAGTCCAGGAGATTTGCTGTCTCTCAGACTCCAGTGAAAAACCACCAGCAAACGCCGGTGTGACAAACTCGCAAAGAGTAATAAAGAGGATAATTTTTTCAAATCTAACAAAAAAAAAAATAGATCGGTAAAAAGTCAAAACAAAAAATATATATTTTGTATATTTATATTCACTAGCTTTGCCACACATGTTTTGGCTAGCAAGTGCTTCTAATTTTGTTAAAGGCCAACCTTTTTAGTTTTTATACACTTAGTGGATTCTAGCAGGCTTTTTTTTTTCATCGAATGATAGCTCCACAACCTACTGGTTTAATGCCTTCTCAACCGGTCAACTGGTTATTGAGTGTAGCAGTACCACGAATCTTGACTGACCGATGGATAGTCTCTCTGGGACATATATGATACCTGTAATAGAGAGTATCGAAACTGAAACTTATATATATATTTTTAAATTTTGCAATTTGAAATAAGTTTCAGTTTCGATATAAGTTTTGGTATAAGGTAAGAAAGTGGTTTCCACTCAAAAGTACATATATATATATTTTTAAATTTTGCAATTTAAAATATGTACTTTTGAGTGGAAACCACTTTCTTACCTTGTACCAAAAACTGGGAAATTATTATTTACTACACTGAGCCTAGTTTAGCACAAGACCAGAAGCATATGATCACCTCGTAAGAATCTAATTTATTCTCAATGATCTGCTTGCCTTGGGAGCTAACGATTAGATCACGCAACTTGCTTCATCTTAGTTTTATTTCCGATTAGGTAACATAGTTTGCATTTACCTGACCCCTCAGGCCACAATGTCAATTCTTCAGTGGAGTACTGGTGGTTTTAAATTCAGTCTTCTTTCTAGAATGGTTGTCTAACCTAAGAATAAAGAACCCTATCTGCGCTTGCGTTCACCCATAGCAAGAGTTAGGGAGAGACTAAACAGATTTAGGCTTTTCTCAAGAGCATTTGTGCGAATTGAATTGGAAACGGTTTCATCCAGTATTTGAAGTCAAATAGCTGAGTCGATTAACAAAAACTATAACCGTTACGTCATCTGCGATTCGGTTAAATTCTAGCACTTATATTCTTCACCGAGAACCGAGTTTTAACGAGTTGTATAATAAATTAACGTGGAAGTTTACTTAACTGTATCAAGTGTTTATGTATATTGAAATGAAGGGTAAATAACGATCTTGGAGAGTTAGGAGAAACCAACCACGGACAGAGAGAGAGAGAGAGAGAGAGAGAGTAAGAGAAAAAGAGAGAAAGAGAGTCTGAAATGACTAGTGCTAAAAAAACAGCGAGCCGGATGACAGTCAGATCCAAAAGTCAGTTGTAATGTCAAGTCGACAAAAAACAAGGAGTTAAATCCAGTATTCTAATAGCTTGCTAAGGATAACCAATTACTTGCCAGAAAACCTAATACTTCTCCGTATTTGATCTATTTATGCTAGAGGAGTAACAATCAATAGAGTCAAAGAATAAAAGTGTAATATTACTTCTCGTTTGGATCCTCTGCATTCAATTTCTAACAGACAGCTCACTGACTGCACCCCCGGTTGAATTGGAAGACAACTACCCGGCCCAAAAGTAAAGGTATTCTTAGTAGAATCGCAAACTCTATCTGATTGTGACGATCTTATTCTGAAGCACGAGGAAGTGTGAAATAACTCTTCATTGCCATTACAGCCAAGCTCATTTTCACCTGAAATGATACTGCTCAATCAGATGGGGCTATAGGATACACCGACTACATCTCTGCACAAAGGTAAGGCACACACCCAACGGGTGTCTAGAATATGACATTTGTTATATACCCTACCTATAAACATTAATAGGTATGTCCCATTTCTCATAAATACGTTGAACACTGTTGTGAGGGTGTGAAAATATACTAAGTAGTCACCATTAGCAGCGGTTACCTTCTTCGCGCCGTTGGCAAGTATTGTATTTTGTTAATGTAATAAAGATTTCCATTTCATTTCCAACATCCGTTTTGGTTATTTCTCGTTCTGTAAACTTTTGTAAGGTTACAACAAACATTAAGCCACCTGATGGCGAGGCTCAAGTCTTGGAGCTTTGGGAAATGTGGGGTACTTCTTCAGGTCTACTCTGACTCGGAGTGGTGACACCTATTAGGGTCCTATCTATGGATCAAATAGAACTGTTCAATTATTTACAATACTTGAAACCATTAAATTGTGTGCAAAATAAGTGATGTCAAATTGAACTAATTATTTATCATAGTCGAAACCATTGAATTAATATTAGATAGCAATGCTTAAAAACGTTTACCTGTGTGCAAATAGAACGATTAGTATAAGATAGAAATAATTGGAATCATTTAACTGTTTGCCAACAAATGAGCTGTGGCCTGTTTAAAAAGTTACCTGCAAACTATTCAATTACAAATCATATATAGAAAAAGGTAGAATAATGAAAAAACACAAGGACTTCAGCAGATGGTTTTATTTGTAGAAATATTTTCCAGTGTTTAATGTTTCGGTTTTTAGACCTTCATCAGAGTGTAAGTCACTTAATGAAAATAAAATGATGTGAAAGTTTCTTCAGATAAAATCATCCCCTGACGATCTTGTGTTTATTCATATTTCTATATTTTAATACTCTCGTATTCCAAGATAAATGACACACACACACACACACACACACACACACACACACCTAAGATTTGACATTAAATAACCTACAAAGTTTGATATGCCATAAAATCCCAAACAACGAATAAACCAAACAAAATGGTTGCACTTACTTGCGATCCATCAAAAAATCTGTTTGGTTTCGGTTCGTTTTCTTTGTTTTAATGGCATATCAACCTTCGTGGGTTATTTAATATAAAATCCATCCTTGTCCAGGGTGTCTCAAAATAGATTCAACCCATTAATACTGAGACAAGCACAATCGCGGTCATTTAGAAAACGGCCAGTAAGAAATGCATCCTTTCAGCTAGAAACATTAAATTTTGTAATGTTGGCAAAAGAAAAACACGGGGTATCGAAAAAGCTTGATATAAAAACATATATATATTCAAGTAACAGAAACAAGATACAAGTGAACCTGGTTAAACTGTAGTTAGTTAATAGGAAGCTGAGAGTCCTCTGGGGTTGCGACTATCTCTCGACTACGCAAGTGGTATCACACGTGATTGTGTCACTTGGATCTGGTTAGGTATTTGTTTTCTGTCCCACCTCCGGATAAGTATGGCACAAGGCCATTTTTAAGGTGGGTCATGTCGCCGGGCCGAAGCCCACACTCGTCCAGCAATGCCAAAAATACCTTCGGCTCCGTCGGCATTCCCCATATATTCCCCAATAAACCTAACCCCCTGTTAAGAGGTAAAAGCCTGGGGGACAGCCCTCTGAGGCTGGAGGAAATCTCCAGTGCTGAGGCAATACTCGACGGAGCCGCACTGACCAAAACTCGGCCGACCGAAGTGCACCTCAAACAACTGGAGAGGCAGACCAAACACGTAAGTCTAGTTAACTCCTCTGACGCTCAGTGGACGTGTATTTATGGAGGAGGGCGAGTCCATTATGTAGGGAGTACAACATTAAATCAATGTTTTTTTTAATTGTTATTATACTAGCTTCCGGAACATGTAATAAATTTTTTAGTTTCTTCTCTCAGTAATAAATCAATCATATTAATGGGTTGCATCTATTTTGAGACAGTTTTGAATGATTTTGTCTCCAAATTAGTTGTGATGAAAAATATTTTTCCTATCTTGTCCAAGGTATTGTGATCGAGGATTAATAGTCGTTATTCTATACCATTTTCAAATTTTAAACAAAAAAAGAACCAAACATTATTAGTAGAGTTATAAGCAGTCACAAGGGGGTCCTTTATATATTAAGACAACCTGTATTAAACTACGAAAGAAAAATGAGTATACCGTAGCAATATGGGTATTGGCTATGTAAGATTATTGACAATAAGTATATTCCCATAAGTATATTCTTTGGAGGTGCCCGTGGTGTAATGGTTAGCGTCGTAGGAAATGGACACGGCGACTCGAGTTCAAATCCTGGACGAGACTGATTGCATTTCACATAGCACTAATACCTTGTAAAGTTATGAATCCAATTATTCTCCCTCCTATGGGTAAATAGTAGGACAGACTAGGTTCTTCAGCCATGGTGTGGCAACTAGTCTAGGAGAAGGAAAACTCTGAATTCAAACCTGTTAAACTCCGCTTAAAAAATTGACTTTGTGTCCTATCCTGCCTGAGCGGAGGGGTTGGTAAATAGGATAAGTATATTCTCAGATTTAAAAAGTCATCCTTTATTAAATACAGGGTGTTTCCCAGTTATTAAAACAGCGTAGTGGCCTCTTATTGATGCTGTTCTCTTTCACTTTTCAGGTTATTGCTGGAAACTTAAATATGTTTAACTGAATATATGAAAATCACACCTTTGAGCTGATCCTTTGTGTGGATGCATATTACAAAACTAAGTCTTTTATGATTTTTCAAGCAAGATACTGGAGAAAGGTCAATTTCAACACATTTCAAACACGAATCATATTTTCTAGTTTATCAAGAAATCTGATGCTCGTGGCACTTGTAAAAATTGTACGACAACAGATCCCTCTCCATCTAGGCTTCCGATCACCCCGTAGAAATGAGCACCCTTTATCAACAACTTTGCACGCCACATTTAACAATGCCTTCAACTGAGGCGAACATCTGAAGCATTTACTCTTGGCTGATGAAAGGGACAACATTGCCGTAGATCCAAATACGTTATCCTTTACCCTTTTGATAAATTTTGTTTCAATTACTCTATCATTTGCGGTCCTTGACGTGTGCCCGATTATTTTTTTTTAAACAAATGTGAAACATCCTGCATATACCTGGTACTTTGTGAGGTGTAATGGTCAGCAAGATGCATCAGTAGACCATTAATAGAAGCTATTAAAGTAAATATTCAACGGCATATATGAACATCAATGGCCATCTTAAAACCTGCATATAATACGAGTAATTATTTTCAATGGAACTTTTTTATAATGAAACCGGATAGTCTTACGTTTTATTTATTACAAAACATTACAACATTGAAAATCTGTAACAATGAGTACAATTTGGTAAATATATTTTCTGTGCTACTGCTTATCCGTAAATTGCTTACGAAGTTTCAATGCTGTAAAGTCAAGTGGCTTTTCTGTTCCCGGGATGAGCCAGAGATACCGTCGGTAAAGAGACAAAAAGATATCGAAAAGGAGCTGGTCGGACTCTTATGTAACGCTATAAGCTGCTTATAGACATGTAAATCTTCTAAGGGAGATAATTAATTATTATACTCCAATGCTTTGGACGATAACTGTTAGGCCACAGAGACCTCCAATAAGTTTTCCACACGACCTCACTTGTTGAATGACGTTGTCTTCTAATTGATTTTAACGCTATAGCAACCCGTCTAGGGTTATTCAATGCCTAGTCTTTGGATCCAAGAGTACAATGTATGTTTATATTCAGATTTTTTGTGTCGTTGTTCCATAAGAGTTTTATATACCAAATTATTTGATTTGCACAGTCGGCTGGGGAAGTAGAATTCACCAACTGCATCTCTGCAGAGGGGTAAGATCACCCAAGGAATGACCTTGATGGACCAGTCGGCTGGAGATGTAGAGTACATTGATTGCATCACTGCAGAAGGGTAAAACCCCCTAACAAGTGTCTTGTATATGACACAAAACAATCTGATTATGAGGCTCCAGTAATGCTGGAGATTTGGGGAATGCAGAGTACCCCTTGATTGCTATCGCTTTCAGGTCCACTCTAGCCCGGAGTGGTAGCACCTAATAGGTTGCGGTTGATGGGTCAAATAGACCTAAACTGCATACTTATGATAAACTGAATTGCTCGAAATAGAACTGTTTTGACATTTAAACTGTGTAATTATGCTGAACTGAGTTGTTTGAAATGGAACTGTTTTGACTTTGAAACTGTATTTACGCTAAACTGAATTGTTTGACAGAGAACAGTTTTGACATCTGACGGTCTAAACCAAATTGTTTGAAATTGAACAGTTTGACTAAACTGAATAGCTTGAAATAGAAATGTTTTGTGCACTTATGTTAAACTGAATTGTTTGAAATAGAAGTGTTTATTTGTATATAAATTGATTTTGCATTTAATTACCTACAAAAGTCGATATGCCATAAAACCCCAACAAACTAACAATTATTTGATATAAAGAATTTCTATCTTATACAAATAATTTGCACGAAGTTAAGTGGTTTCAAGTATTCCTATTTAGATATCATTTTTTACAAAATCATATGGAAAAGGGTGTCCTTGTGGTGCAATGGTTAAAGTAATGAACATCAGAACGGAAGTAAACGAGTCCGAATTCCAGTCGCACGATTACGTTCACTTTCGGTTAAATAACCTTAGGAAAGGTATGAATCCTCTTATCTTCTCAGCTATGGGTTAAATAGTATCACTAGTGTTCTTCAAGATAGATGGCTTTGGTATTAAATAACCTACACATGTTGATATGCCATTAACAAAAGAAAAAGAAACCAAACCAAACAACCATATGGTTTCAAGTAAGCAATGATAATAATTCTTAGCTATTATAACTTCAGGTACTTATTCTTATTGCAAATAATTAACGATTAGAATTAACAGTTACATGGCATCAAGTATTCTTAACTAACACAAATAATTTTAAAGAGTTGTTTAGTCTGGTTTATTTAACAGCAACATCATCATTATCATAATCAAAGCGTGCCGACAGCATTGATTCCCTTGACTCTCTCTCCCTCTCTCCACCTCTCTTTTTCTTTCGTCATCGTCTTACTTGGATGGTTATTGAGATGGGAGGTAAATGGCTATACAACTGTGGGGCTTTGCTTCCAGGATTTGTTTTAAAAGCACGCAGCATCGATGTGCAGTTCGCGTCTAGCTTTTTCTCCCGGCGTTTCATTAGATTTCAAGGTGTTAAGCCAGTAAGTCGTACCTTCACGGCTACTGCATGAAAAATGTTCTATTTTATCTAATCAAAGAGATTAGATTTCCATGTGATTGATACTGCCAATAATGCAGGAATTCGATTAATTTGCTAATGTTTATAAACATATTACTCAATAAGTCCCGAGCCTGACATATAGATGGTACCATTAACAAAAATTCATAAGATCTTTATAAATTACTAACCTTCAAATGGCACGTGTCAAAATTTGAGCCCAATCAGATAATTAGTTTACAAATTAGAGTTATTTAAGTGAAGCTACTGTCGCAAATTTTCAAAACAATGGAAAAATCTGAATTTTGTGTTTTGATAAAGCATTGCTTTCTGATGGGAAAAATACTGTTCAAGCAAAGCAATGGCTTGATAAGTGTTATTCAGACTCTGCTTTGTTGGAAACAACGGTTAAGAGGTGGTATGCTGACTTTAAACGCGGTTGTACAGACACAAATAATGCTGAACGCTCATGTCGCCGAAATTCGGCAGTTGTCTCGGAAAATATCAAAAAACTCCAAAATCCTGTTTTGGCCGATCATAAATTGAAGTTGCGTGAGATGGTAGAGGAGGTGAAGATATCAGAAGGCAGTGTATTTACCATTTTGCATAACCATTTATCAATGAGAAACCTGTGTTCAAAATGGGTGCCGCGTTTGCTCACAGTCGATCAAAAACAACGCGTCTACCATTTAGAGCGTTTTTGACACTGTTTCAACGCTACAAAAAGGAGGTTTTGCGTAAATATGTGACTAGGGATAAAACATGGATTCACCACATCTCTCTAGAATCAAATCAGCAGTCAGCTGAGTGGACAGCAGCAGGCGAAAGCCGTCCAAAGCGACTAAAGATACAAATATAAGCAGGGAAGGTTTTGGCCTCCGTATTTTGGGATGCACAAGGTATTTTGTACATCGATTACCTTGTGAAAAGAAGAAACATCAATAATGAATATTATATAGCATTAATTGTCCGCTTGAAGGAAGGAATCGCCAAAAACGGCCACAAATAAAGAAGAAAAAAGTGCTCTTTCACCAAGACAAATCACCGTCGCACAAGTCGATAGCAACGATGGCAAAACTACATGAATTGCACTTCTAATTGTTTCTGCAGACACCCTATTCTCTAGAACTGGTTTCCAGCGACTACTAGTTGTTAACATACCTCAAAACAATGCTTCAGGGAAATAAATTTGACTCCCCTGAAGAAGTATATCAGAAACTGAGGCGTATTTTGAGGCCAAAGATGAATCGGTCTAAAAAAAGGCATCGAATTATTTCAGTAGAGTTGGATCAGTGTATCACACTAAAAGGTGACCATGTTGATAAGTAAAGTCGAATTTTGCCTAATTTTTTTTTTATTTATCAGGTCAGGGATTTATTGAGTCATCTGTTATAACTATCTCTGTTTATAATTTCAACGCATCATATTACTGCTTGTAATGACGATTTTATCTGTCAATAATGAACATTTATTTGTGATCAGTTCACGAACTGGGTGAAAAAGATCCAAGTGATCGCTAACAGTGTCTTCATTCGGTCAAGTTCTCCAACCAGCAAGAATAATGTCTTCACTCGGTCAAGTTCTCTCATCAATAAGAATGTCTTCCCTCTGTCACCTACTTGCACCAACAAGAATAATGTCTTCACTCTGTCACGTTTTCCCACCGATAAGACTAAAGTCTTCAGTCTGTCACGTTCTCTCATAAGAATAATAACTATATTTGGTCACGTTCTCCCACCAACAAGAATAATATCTTCACTAGGTCACGTTCTCCCACCAACAAGAATATCTTCACTAGGTCACGTTTTCCCACCAACAAGAATAATATCTTCACTAGGTCACCTTCTCCCACCAACAAGAATAATATCTTCACTAGGTCACGTTCTCCCTCGAGCAAAAATAATGTCTTCACTCTGACACGTTTTCCGATCAAGAAGAATGTCTTCCCTCTGTCACGTTCTTCCACCAACAAGAATAATGTCAATAGTCTGACGCATTCTCCCTGCAACAAGAATTATATCTTCACTCAGTCACGTTCTCTCACAGATAAGAATAATAATTATATTTGGTCACGTTCTCCCACCAACAAGAATAATATGTTCACTCAGTCACGTTCTCCCACCAATGAGAATAATGTCTTCACTTTTATTTGAAAGTAAGGTGTTAGGATGCCATGTCTTACTTCCCTCTCTCTCTCTCTCTCTCTCTCTCTCTCTCTCTAGCGTACCACTCATTTCGTGCAAAAAGGCATAAATGTGTCGCTTTTTTACACTAGTTAAGTAATCTTCACTTCTACCGTTTGCACTGTTATTTCTTGTGTTCCTATTTGTTTAAGCACAAATATCTTTAGGGCAGATTCACCGTGGCGAAGCGCCGAAAGTGTTGAACTGCAACATCGTAGTAACTTCAAACTGCAATCATGCTATTAAGTTGAGTATATATAGGAACCCTCTTATCCCCTAACTATGTGTTTATAGTAACACTAGCTTCCTTTTATAGAATGACATCGGCTTTCCGGTCAGACTGAATGGTTTAGACGACGGTACTACCACACCAATTTTTAGCCTACATTTAGCTTTTCCTGAGGGAGAGATAGACGAAGGTAAGTGTAACCTAAATGCTATACAAACACGCGTATACTTTTACTAGATGAGTCAGTAGGCAAACTGAGTTACAAGATAAATTCTAAGCACATAAACTCTTGTAATGATTTCGTCGCGACATCTGTCCCAGCAAACTGTTCTTTATCATACTCACTCGCTTTTGTGGAAATACTACTGTAGTATTTGAATTGTAGCAAGTGATATTTTTAGTTCGTGAATATTATGGTAATTGGCATATTCTCTTATTTACCAGGTCTTCTTATATTTTCCTCATTGCTGGCTACCATCCATTTCCATTTTGTTCTTTTTAAGTCTTTTTCCCTGAATCTCTTGCCAATGCAATCTTCATATCATCCACGAGGTCTTCGAAAGGGTCGTTTCCGGTTTCTCAGATACTACTCGAAAACTGTACAGATTCATCTGTCGTTTGTGAACCTTACGACATGTCTGGCTCAGCAGAATTTCTGCTTTCCGTTATTTATGATCACGTCCTTCATTCCGCTTTCTTACAGAATTAACCTTGCTTTGAACGTGCCTGCACCACAATATTCTCAACATATACCTTTTCGCAGCCCTTTGCGATGTAACCATGAGATGATTGTTTTAGCCGTTTCTTGTTATTTCAGAAATAACTAAAACAATTATGGTAATATAGTTTTAAAACAAGTGATTAAATCAGGTACAGTATTGGATGAAAAAACCCAAACAGACAGCTGGCATAATTTTGGTTTATTAAGATAATTGATGGCAATTGATTTGGTTATTGACGAATTATGACAATCTATGACTGCTTGATATTTGGTAGGGTATCTATTAGCAAAGAACTAATTACAAGTTAAGATATCAAATCAAGGAAAAGAAAATTCTAGGAAATTTCCTACTTTTCGGTATTTTTAAGAATTTTCTTTTTAGAAAATTATGACTATTCGCTACAACTATGGAAACTTTGATAACATTAGTCAAATGAATGTCGACGCCATTGATGTCTCTTTAAAAATTTTAGCAAAAATAAACAAATATGAATCAGTTTTTTTAATTGTGTTTTTGTCGAATACTGTATAATCTTTATGTATTCTTAACTAGGTATATTTTCTCCGGAGATATATTTTCCGGGTCAAGCCACCTACAGAATTCAACATGATCAAGAACTGTGTTTACTCCATCCCTTAAAGTCGTGGTAAAATATACAAAAGCAAGACAGGTCACCTACCAAAAGTAAGGCTAGAAGAACATCGGAAGGCAATAGTACGAGGTACTATTTACCAACCCCTCCGCCCGGGCATGATATGACACAAGGTCAGTTTTTAAGCGGAGTTTAACAGGTTTAAATTCAGAGTTTTCCTTCTCCTAGACTAGTTGCCTAACCAAGGCTGAAGAACCTAGTTTGTCCTACTATTTACCCATAGCTGGAGGGAGAATAATTGGATTCATACCTTTCCCAAGGGTATTAGTGCTATGTGAAATGCAATCAGTCTCGTCCAGGATTTGAACTCGTGTCGCCGTGTCCATTTCCTACGACGATAACGACTACACCACGGGCACCTCCTAAAATAGTACGAGGTGAGATTGAAAAGTCGGGTATGGCTGACCATATATGGAAGGAAAAGGGAAATCATCTGCCCTTATGGGATGAAGATGAAATAAGCGATAGAGCTGAACATTTGAGGATTAGGCACCTTAAGGAATCAACTACCATGACCTGCTGAGTAGATCTAGTATAGAGATGAATACAATATGGGAACCGTTAATTAGAAAGGTTAGATAAAAAAAAATCTGAATATGAGCATATGTAAAAAAATCATACATAATAGTTGTAACCCTAGTCAAGTAAGAACATTAGGTTTATAAGTCCCAAGAATTTACTCTAAAGTCTCTAGCAGATCACATAGCGTAACGGTTATGGGTGTTGGTTCCCTAAGCTTCTAAGGAGACAATCACCAAGTGGTTACAGGTTCAATCCTGACTACTGGCGAGTAACAATACAGGAATACTTGTACCCCCGTGGATTCAATAAAGGAAGTAGTTCGAAGTTCCGTGCAGGTCCCGAGTTCGACAAACACCTGACGAAGGCCGGAGGACATATCGGCTTAAACGTCATGGAAATGAAGATGAAGACAATAGTCCGACATCCCTTAATGATAAAAAAAGGTACATTTTCATTAAAATTTTACGAAAATGTAAATATCTCTGATATCTTTTAAACATTTCCGAAAAATATTCGAAATGAATATTTTATTTTTTGTCCCGTAGTCATTTCTACTTAAATATAGAAGTATGTGGCTAAATACAAGTATATTCAGTACTTTTTTAGATTTAGATGTAGGGCCAAATGAAAGTCAATGACGGAATATCAAAATTATGTCTCTATATGAATATGAAAATTATGTCACGGCATGTATATCAAAATTATATGTCTGTGTAAATATCCAAATTCTGTCGATGCAAGAATATCAAAATTATGTCTCTATGGGAAATTTCGAATTATATCTCTGAGCGACTATCGAAATTATGTCTCTTTATGAATATGAAAGCTATGTCTCTGTATGAATATCCAAATTTTGTCTCTGTATGATTATCAAAATAGATTTCTGTGTGAACATCCAAATTTTGTCACTGTATGAATATCAAAACCAGGTATCTGTGTGAAAACCTAATTTTGTCTCTGAATGAATATCAAAACAAGGTATCTCTGTGAATATCCAAATTTTGTCTCTGTATGAATGTCAAAATAAATCCCTTTGTGAATATCCAAATTTTGTCTCTGTATGAATATCAAAATAATTCTCAGTGCAAATATCCAAATTTTGTCTCTGTATGAATATCAAAAATATGTCTCTGTGCAAATAATCAAATTTTGTCTCTGTATGAATATCAAAACTAGGTCTCTGTGTGAATATCCAAATTCTGTCACTAAGAGAGTTTCAAAATTACGTCCCTTTGTGAAATTCTCAATTAGATTTCTGACGAATATCAAAATTTTGTGTTTGGGAATATCGAAATCTGTGTGTGAATATCAAAATTTTGTATCTATATGAATATCAAACTTATGTCTCTGTATGAACAGAAACTACTACCTGGACCTGGGAAAATTCTGTGATTTAATTAGAAACAAGTTTATTATTAATATATACTAATTGCTAATTAGATAAGTTAATTAACTTTTCACTTTCATTCAACTCCCTAGTTTTTTTTATTCAAAGCAAAATCGGAAAACTGGAGTCAAATTATCAAGAAAGAAAGAGATTTGTGATGTTTTCATAGTTTATGTTTCTCAAACTTCGGGAAATGTCCAAGGATTTTTCGTGGTGACAGTAGGGGTTGGGAAGGAAAAGCCTTTCAGAGAATAGAGTGCGTTGAAGGGGGATGGTGTCTGAAAGCAGATATGTTGTTTGTCTTTCTTTCTTTCTTTCTTTCTTTCTTTGCTTTTTTTTTTCTTATTAAACTTCTTTCCTCTTGGCATTTCTTTCTTTCTTTCTTTCTTTTAGCATTCCTTTCTTCGTTTCTTTTTTCTTTCTTTCATTTTAATTTTTTCTTTGTATTTTTTCTTTTTTCTTTTGGCATTTTTACCTTTCTATCATTCTTTCTAACTTTCTTCCTCCAAGTATTTCTTGCGGCATTTCTTTCTTTTGCGTGTTTCTTTCTTTGCTTCTTTCTTTGTTTCTTTAGGAATTTCTTTCTTTCAGTGATATGCAAATACAATTCCCTATATTTTCTATGTATCAAAGCCAAAAATAAATATAAATGTATTAATATGTACCAAATGAATTAAGCAACTTTATACTTTGTTAACCAAGTGGATACGAAGTAAATCTTCAGTTTATTATCATACGTTTATTGTAAATCGAACCATTCAAAAAAAAAAAAAAAACAGAATTTCGGAAAATTGATCTACCGGGATCACGTTAATAGAAATAAGGATTTTTGTGGTCATGGCTTCAGACATGCTCGAGTTTCGGAATGGCAGATTGAAAATAAAGATATTTGGAAAAGTGTAATGAGTATAAAGTACTTAACTTTAAAACAAATACATTTACTGTGCATTTAAGAACTAAAAACATCAGTTTAAAAAAAACTACAATACACATATTTAATTGATACTATTCAGACTATACACAATATAACTGGATTATATTTACACACACACACATACACACACACACACACACACACATATATATATATATATATATGTGTGTGTGTGTGTGTGTGTGTGTAAGCAAAGTTGGCTCCGTTTTCAATAGCTACTACAGCGAAGTTTTGGGAAGGGCGCTATTCCTTTCTCTGGATTGTTTCACTTTACTCTCGATCCGTACCTTATCATGCTGGGTGTTAAGCCAGGAGGCATAAAGTATGATTATTTTCGTTTTTGGTAAGACTGAACCCCGGTCTCCCGAGCCTTTGGTGAAAACTCTATCCACTAGGCCAGTTGGAGTGTCACGCCCACGTACAAATACTAAACTGCCCTTTTGTGACGCTTCAATTGGCAAGCTATAAAATCGCCTTATGCCAAACTCTGCTAAGCAGGAGTAAGACCCTGAGATACAACGATCAACTTCCAATGACCTATCCATTTAAGAATGTCAGGTGAGCCCTATTTCAAACGAAGTAAGTGTAATTCCTATTAGAAATATGCCCAAAGATTGAAGGAGGAAAATTTACAATCCAGACACTTTTATTACTATACCAATAAGATATCGTGTATGTGTAACCAGCACTACTATGCTACCTTTCTGAGATAATGACCATCAAGATTGATGGACTTGTTCCATAGATGTAAGAGCATAAAAATAACCTCATCAGAATAACATTACCTTGTCTGAATCAAAAGGATTAACCGTGCATATTCTGTACTCTTCCAAAGATTTCGTTCCTGAAATGTAGGGTTACCACAAAGTGCCATCTAGTTGTGTCTCAGAGCAACTGACTAAAGGAGAATCAGCTTGACAAAAATTTTTAGTTGAGGGTATCTATTAGTTCCGATAGAACAACAGTACTAATATCGATGGCAACTTCGTAGAAAACTTACATTGTATTGCTGGTAAAATATATGTTATGTTTCCTTTTGTACTAACAAGCAGAGTGGATCTGTGAAGATCTTTGCCTTATTTTTGAACACCCATTATATATATATATATATATATATATATATATATATACGCGTGTGTGTGTGTCTGTGTGGTAAGCTACTGGTTGGCCAAAATATATGCAGCTGACCAAAATCTGGATAGGCTAAGATAACTTGTCAAAAAGCGTATAACAAGTTCATTGGACTTTAACTTATTAAATGTGTATGAGTAAATAGTTTTAAAATATCTTAGTTTTAAGGTATCTTAGAATTAAGGTTTTAATGGTCAATAAAATAATCATCAAGTAACCTTTATTTAAAATGTTGAGCCAAATAAGTATAGTAATAATTCCAATGTGTTTATATTTAACAACTACCATTATATTTAATTAAACTCTCATGACTCCAGTAGTGTATGGTGTACGTAATTTTTCTCTGAAATCAAAATTAAATTAGCCATATATGAGACATGCAAATCTTACAAATAAGAGTTTATATTCATATGAATTTACAATCTATTAGGCTATTAGGATGTTGCGCAGATAGGCACCATAACACCGTAGTGAATGAGGTGCCCGTGGTGTAGTCGTTATCGCCGTAGGAAATGAACACGGCGATACGAGTTCAAGTCCTGGACGATACTGATTGCATTTCACATAGCACTAATACCCTTGGGAAAGGTATGAATCCAATTATTTTCCCTCCAGCTATGGGTAAATAGTAGGACAGATTAGGTTCTTCAGCCTTGGTTAGGCAACTAGTCTAGGAGAAGGAAAACTCTGAATTCAAACCTGTTAAACTCCGCTTAAAAATTGACCTTGTGTCATATCCTGCCCGAGTGGAGGGGTTGGTAAATAGTACCATAACACCGTAGTCGTCTGACTGGTCGCCTAGGTGCTATCTTGTACTGGTTAGTTTTGTAGTTAGTGAATCAGTTGTTGGAAACGGCGTGTGATATAACGTTAATATTATAATTTACAGCTTTATCATTTTGTATTAATCTCAGTGTTGATTTTTTAAATATATTCACAAAGCACCAGTTTAAGTTGTAAATGTTTGTGGAAGACTTCTGGAGTTCGGGAAAGTGGTGTATATCGCTTGTTATGAGTACTGTACCACCGGTTGACCACTATGTGGGAAAAATTTGGATTTTAATCCGGTCGTATAATTCGACCCCTGGTTTTGTAGAGACTTTTTTTTTTTAAAAAAAGAAAGAAAGGTCGACATGTACACCGCAATTACTGTAGATGTATTTTCCGTTTCGTATTTATCATTACTTGCCTTCTCTTGAGTAGTATTCTCCTTATGATATTCTATTTATGATTCCATTTGTAGTTTTACACTGATTATTTGGGGAATATTTTTTCCTTAACATAATAAGCATCACAAATCGATATCTTCACTTTATATAATCTTCATTTTTACTTATTCATTGTAACTTCTCTCTCTCTCTCTCTCTCTCTCTTTCTCTCTCTCTCTCTCTCTCTTTATATTGTAATCCCGAAAAATCAGACGTCCAGGTGATACAATTACGTAAGCCTCAGGAGAGACAATTTTTCCCATTATTTCATATATATATATATATATGAATATAAAGCGTAAAAAATGAGATGTAATAATTAAACAGAGAAATAAAGAAAAATAATACGGTCTTTTCTTTTCCCTCTTCTCCGTGTAATTATTATCGTCTCATTTTTAGTGTTCCTCGTTTTTTTTTTCTGTATATATCTGTGCTCCTTCAGATTGATAAAATCAATTTTGGGCGGTCACAAGAATAAGAAAAGAGAACAATATGAGTTAGTTAAGACAGCATAAAGAAGCTTGCGCATGCGCCAATGCATGGATTCGTGATTTTCCCCTTCGTTAACACGTCTGTATTTTTCGGTCGAAGTTTGGTAACGGATAGGAGTAGATAAGAAAAGCAGTGAACAAAATACAGAAACAAAATAAATAAATATAGAAAAATAAACCGAAGATTACTATTGAATAAAGAATAGTAAATAGGAAAAAAATGTTAAAAAAATAATCAAAGAAATGTAGTTTAATCTTGTAAAAGGCCACATCAACGAAAAAAGAAAAAAAAGGATAGTGTCGTTCCTATTTTCTAATGAATTTTTTTTTTTTACTTGTATTGAAAATCAACATTTAGATTAACTAGCTGACATTTGCGCTTGAAACCCAACTGATGGCTCTGGAGTGCTAAACGTCTCAACTTAAACACCAACCTCTACAGGCACCATATTGGAAACGCTGGTGGTGTAACGATTATCATCATGGAAAGTGGCAACAGCTACCCGACATCTAAGCCTGAACGAATCTGTTTACATTTCATATAGCGCTAATACTCTTAGGAAAGTCATGAATCCAACTATTCACCATCCATCTATGGGAAAATACCATGGCAGACTGCTTTTTAGCCTTGGCTTGATACTATTTACCAACTCCTCCGCTCGGGCAGGATATGACACAAGGTCAGTTTTTAAGCGGAGTTTAACAGGTTTGAATTCAGAGTTTTCCTTCTCCTAGACTAGTTGCCTAACCAAGGCTGAAGAACCTAATCTGTCCTACTATTTACCCATAGCTGGAGGGAGAATAATTGGATTCATAACTTTCCCAAGGGTATTAGTGCTATGTGAAATGCAATCAGTCTCGTCCAGGATTTGAACTCGTGTCGCCGTGTCCAATTCCTACGACGATAACGACTACACCACGGGCACCTCAGTCAAACAGAAAAAACACTGAACTCACATCAGCTGTACTCCGCTTTAATATTGGCCTCGCATCACATCGTCTCAGTGGCGGAGGAGTTAGGTAAGTGAATACGACTATGAAAGACAAATGAACGAAGAAGCTAAAGGCTGAAAATTATAAGACAATTATATACATAAAATTGAGGCACTCGTGGTGTATCGGTTAACCTAGTTTGAAGTGGAGTCGGCTTACCGAGTTCAAATCCTAGACATGGCTGCTTGCATCTCGTATAACGCTGATGTCCTTGGGGAAGGCATGAATCCAAGTATTCTTCCTCTAGTTATGGGTAAATTAAAAGACAGACCGGCTTCTTTAATCTTGGTATGGCAAACAGTCTTTGGAAAAGAGAACGGAATTCAAAACAGTTGTAGACCTGGAGAAGGATGGGCTTCACGCGGCTACTCCTGCTCAAGATAAGCTACATGTGTATCGGTCCACCGACCAAATTCGTTACGGATAAATCTTTTTTATTATATTAGTTCAAATTTTGGTTGAAAAATCAAATGCAGACATAGTTTTGTTTTTCTTCCTTCTGTGTCTTCTTTCGTTCCACGAGGCTTTTCGGGTGTTATCAAAGAAAAGGTAACATGGTTATCATTTCGATATGACAGAGACCAGGGGACTTTTTCAAATAGTCCTTGTATTACTTTGGTGTTCCTCTCTCAGTGGAGAGGTCGTCGTAGAGTGTGATATTGGGCAGACGATGATTCCTCAACTCAAAGACGCATTCTGGCATAATACTGGTTATCTTTGCCTTTTTATGGACTTCTATTCTGGTGATGAAGTCACTCAACCGGATGTTGTAGATAGTGCAGAGGTAGAGATGGTAGAACAATCTGAGGGGTCATAGCTGGTGATTATGACTCATAACTGTGAGCCATAGAAAAGGGTGGCATTGACGATGGTTCTATTCGTGTGGATTTCTGAGACCTTCTTCATGTGTATGTTATACCACACGTATTTATTCAGTTTGACAAATGCATCACCTGATGTTGCTAGCCTGTCGTCTACTTCATTTTCAAGCCTGGCATCGGACGTCATCGTATACTCTGGGTAGGTAAAATGATGGATCACTTTCAACCCAGTCACGCCAGAGTGGTACTCCTCTTTAGGTGAAGTACCTCCATCTCCTTCAAGCTGACTTCAAGCTCAAAGAGCTGGTCAGCCTAGCAAAGCAGGATGTGATATGTCGCAAAGTTCCTTCCGTGTGGACAAGAGCAGAGTCGTTAGTAAAGTTAATTTTATATAATCACGATGATCTCAATCCAACGGCACATATACAAATGCAGGCGGAAACAGGCGGACTCTGTTGTTCAGGTACGAACGCATTTATCAACTTCTGACTTCGGTTCTTCGACACGAGGTGAGGGACACAATTCTTACTATGCTGACCCTACTATCTGACCCCGCAAACGCGCAGCGTATCTTGTTGTGTTTAAGATCTCTGTCTGTAGAGATCTGCAAAACTTCAACTACATGCCTCAACGGTAGAGAACTCAATTCTTTATGCCTCAATGGCAGTGACTCAATTGTCTGCCTGCAAGGTCCAATCTCAATTTCTCAACTGTGTTTTTAAAATACTCAAATTCTCGGAAGCATCTCTTCCGGGCATGACATCATCCATACTCCAGCCCCATTTTCCGTCTGGGGGTTTATTATGACAATGGTGATTGTGATATCTTTTGCGCACGAGCGTAAACTGCACCAATTGACTATACGCCTGAACTCTTAAGCTGAATAGTTCAAAGCCCAACCAAACTGAATGATAAAATATAATTAACAAAAAATGATTAATATAAAAAAATAATTCCTTAATTATATAACATTAAGGTCTCAGATCAATTACGCTAGGGTCTACGTGTGAGCTTGTAATCATCGGAGATTAAAAAAGCTGTCATCAAAATTGTATCTGATGAGGACGCAGTCTTTATAAGAAATACGAACTTTATTGCCATAAATATTGGCTTTTTTTCTGATAATTATTTTCTTCTGAACCCAAGATACCAAGGTATAATAATTTTCAATGAACATTCAAAACATTATTCGCTATTATTTAGTTTCACACATGGCATCGGAAACCAATAATCCCAAATAAAAATCCTACATATTCGTACCCTAAAATAAAATTGCATGAGTATCTATAAGGTACGTACTTATTCTTTAACTGCTACATATTCAGCGCGGTAAATTTTCGTAATAAGTAATATGTAATGATATGTTTTGATTGTATAATGTCCATATTGAGCCTTCAAGTCACCCTCGACCAAGGTCACCAACTTATATCAATCTATTCATCTATTTCAATCAGTTCATATCTATCTATCTATGTATCTATCTATCTGCTAATCTATCTATCTATCTATCTATCTACGACAACAAAAATAAGCTATAGCTCTTTTTGAATGAGGCTAAGAACTTTTTCAACGTTCCCTGCACCTATGCATCTCAGTCTGCTCATATCTATCTTTCTATCTATCTTACTGACTATAAATATATCCTGATCAATTTTTATATCACTTTGAAAATCTATAAGCAGAAGTAAAAGGGCAAGAACTTTATAACCAACAATAAAATTGCACAAATATATATAAGGGGTGAACTTATTTTTGGACAGCAAGATATCTATATTTATATGGAGGAGCGCTTAGTATAGTGGTTATCTTCGTTTGAAATGGAATCGGTCATCCGAGATCAAATCCTGTACAAAGTTGAGTTTCACTTCGAGCTATTGAGAAAGGCATGAATCCATCCGTTCTCCACCACATTATCACTGTAAATTGTAGGACAAAGTGGATTCTTCACAACTGGAAAAGCGTCCAGTCTACAAGAAGGAACACTAAATTCATAACAGCTTTACTTCACTTAAAAATTTACCTTGTGTCACATTCTGATCTTGGCGAAATGTTGGGTAAAGCAACTTTATATTTTTGGCTGCATAATTTTATTGCTGTAATTTGGTCAAAAAATACCTAATGATACTAGTTTTACTCGTAATATGTTCCACTAGGTAATAAATTTGTCGTATCTTTAATTTAGTTGAAAGCTATAAAAAATATAATTTATGAAAAAAATGAGCGTACTGATTGATGGGTTCTACTGTAACTTTCTAAGCAAGATGAGATTTAAACAAAGAAAGAAATCCCGACCAAACATAGGAAACTCGAATGAAAAAATGCACAAAAAATAAAGAAAAATGTTCGAAAACAATTAAAAGAAAGAAAGAAAGAATAGCGAGAAAAATAGAAGAAACAGGAAAGGCAAAGAAAGAAAGAAAGAAAGAAAGAAAGAAAGGATTTTGAAGAAGAAAGAAAGAAAGAAAGAAAGAAAGAAAGAAAGAGTGTTGACAAAAGGAAAGGGAAAGAAAGAATGTCCTGAAAGAATGAAAGAAAGAAACAGGTAAAGAAAGGACAAAGAATAAAAAAAGAACGTGAAAACAAAAATAAAGTGAAGTGAATGCTTGAATGAAAGAAAGAATTAAGTGATATTGGAGAAGAAAGAAAGAAAGAAAGAAAGAAAGAAAGAGAGGGACAGAAAAATAGTGAGAATTTTGAGGAAAATAGAAAAAAGGAAACAAAGAGGAGAAAGAAAGAAAGAAAGAAAGAAAGAAAGAAAGAAAGAAAGAAAGAAAGAAAGAAAGAAGTGTTGAATGTGACAACAAAATTACTGATGGTTTAAGAAGATATCTTGTACCTAAATAATCTGCAACGATAGGAGCACCTAGCTAGAAACAATAAAGTCCTTGTTTTTTTTGTTTTAAAGGAAAAGTATGGAACGATTTAAAATTCATTTTAAAAAATGTTGATGGTGTACTAATTAATGAGCGATGCTGTAACTTCCTAAAGAGGAGAGTCAAAGAAAGAAAGAAAGAAAGAAAGAAAGAAAGAAAGAAAGAAAGAAAGAAAATGGAGAAGCAGAGAAAGAAAAAGAAAAGCTGAACGGATGAGAGAAATAGCCTAGGAAAATAAAAGAAGACATTCAGGAAGATGAAGGTATCTATTAAAGAAGGTTGGAATGACAGAAAGATGAACGAAGGATGAACGAATTGAAATATTTTGAAGAGGAATTTCAGAATATTTAATGAAGCGAGAAGTAAGAACATGAATAGGCAAAGAATTAACGACAAAAAGGTACAAACATATGATGTCAAAAGCAGAGAGAACAAAGAGATGAAAAACTGAAGAAAAAAATAATAATATAACCAGAAACGAAAACAAACTTGGAAAGATGAAAAAGCAACAAGATGGAACCCGTTGGTTGCAATAAATAAATAAAGAAACAAAAACCTGAAAGAGAAAAATGCTAGAATGGAAAATGACATTTGTTAGTAAATTAAAGATGGAGGAAAGCGTGAATAAAAAGAGAAGGCTCGGATATGAAAGGCAAGTGACAAAAATGAAAGACGCTATGAAATGCGAGTGAATTAAACAGAGGAAACGTTACTAAAAATATAAAGGCATGAAATGTGCAAAAAAGAAATGAGAAAGTAAAGAAAGAAGAAAGGAATAAACAAAAAAAAAAAGCAATGCGATAAGGTGACAAAAAAGAAAGAAATCACGGAAAATATAAATATGATTATAAATACTACAATACTGATGCCTAGTTGAATAAGGGGAACGTTTTGATGATTAGAAGAATCGGAAATAAGAATGGTAGTTAAAATTGGCTGAGAGGAACAGGCTATACAGAAATTCTGGTCTGCCATTATTCATTTTGATGATGAAATGAAGCATAAAAGAAAGAAAGAAAGAAAGAAAGAAAGAAAGAAAGTTCAAACAAAAAAGAGGCGAAAAAAGAAAGAAAGAAAAACAAAAGAAAGAAAAAAGTGCAAACATGAATAAAATGAAGAAAAGAAAGAAACAGCCGACAAAATTAAAACGAAGAAAAGAAAAGAAAGAATGAATGAATGAAAGAAAGTACAAACAAGAAAGAAAGAAAGAAAGAAAGTGTTAATCGGAAAGAAAAGAAAACACACCAAAAAAAATGAAATGAAGGGAAAAAGAAAAGGTAAATCGGAAAGTAAAAGCAAGTAAAAATGAAATGAAAGAAAGAAAAGGTAAATCGGGAAAGAAAGAAAGAAAGAAAGAAAGAAAGAAAGAAAGAAAGAAAGAGTTATGATGGACTCACCAAAATACTATCGTCATCATCATCATCATGTCACGCTGTTAGCACGGGTCTCCCTGAACCTCTCTCGTAGCCCGTCCCTATCGTCCTATCGTCCATTGCTCCAGAGAAATCTTCAAAATTATATCCTGTATCGGTACAAAGCTGTTGTATATAGGTTCTAGCAGGTCGTCCTGCCTTTGCTCGTTCATGTGAAGGGGTCAACTGGAGTATATCGCTTGACTGCTAAATGTTTGGGAATTTTTTACGCCATCGTTTTCGGCTTCTTCTTCTCAAAATTATTATTATTATTCACTCAGAGCTTTTCACATCAGCGTTAGCCGATGGTTTTTCACTGGAGTCTGAGTGACAGCAAGTCTCCTCAAGTCTCCAGGACTCTTCTTAGTATTATTCTCAATAATGCTGTCGTTTGGATGGTCTCTACTCGTCCGCCAACTTCCAAGTCCTCCAGTCCCTTTAGTAATCCTTTATTTACTGTTCCAAACGCACCAATTACAATTGGTATAATTGTCACCTGCATGTTCCACAGTTTTTTCAATTCTCTAGCAAGGTCGAGGTACTTATCCTTCTTTTCACATTCTTTCAGTTTTATTCTGTGGTCAACTGGGACAGCAAAGTCGACTATTTCTCTTTTTTTTTTGTTGATTATTATTAAGTCTGGTCTTCTGGCCGGGATTAGGTGATTCGTTTGTATGTTAAAGTCCTATAGGAGTTTATGCGTGGCATTTTCTAGGACAGGTGCTGGGTTGTGCATATACAATTATTATTATTATTATTATTATTATTATTATTATTATTATTCCAAGCCACTTTTCACACCAGCTTTAATTTGATTGACAGCAAGTCTCCTCAAGTTTCATGGACTCTTCTCATTATTTTGGCCGATCTCTCAAAATTTGGATGGTCTCGATTCGTCCTCCTATTTCCAAGTCTTCAAGTCCCTTTATCAAGCGTTCGGGGATCATTTCATGCATACCAATTACACTTGTTATCTCTATTGCTCTCATGTTCCAAAGCTTTCTTAGTTCTTTGGCAAGGTTCAAGTACTTGTCTCTGTTTTTGTTTTCTTTGATGTTCACTATCTAGTCTGCCAGAGTAGCAAAATCCATTATTGGTGTCTTGTTCATAGTTAATGACTAATTGATGGATTTAAACGGTATGTCAAACATGCTAGGATGATTTTATGCCTAAATGTTTGGAAATTGCGTTCATTGTACAATTTTTGTACTTGCTTCTTGAGCATTTTTTGCACATAGTTATATAGTAACGTGATATGGCGGGTTAAACTTATAAAGAGAATATCTGTGGAAGGAGAGAGAGAGAGAGAGGGAGAGAGAGAGAAAGAGGAGAAAAGAAAAGAGTGATAAGAAAAAGCGGACTGAGAATCTACGGAACGTCCAGTTGACGACGGAAGAGTCGGGCCAAAGCACTCGTTGTAGGTCAGCCAGTCACAGGTGAACGACTACAGAAATTAGAAATGACGAGACAAAAACGTAGTTCCCATATCTATGTGTAACGACTGGAAATGGATATATTCCTCCCTCTGCCACCAGGCGGAAGTAGTGAGATGAGTGGGGTTTGAAAGTTATTTGAAAGGGACACATGACGAGGTAAAGATGAGTGAACAATAGCCAGGACAATGTGAAGATAGTCGGAAGTTGCGGCCCCTTATTTTGGGGTGAGCCTTTGAAAGAGGTCTCACACCAGACGTGCAGCTGTAGTGACGAAACCAACGAACAAGTACGGTAGAGTGACAATAGAATGCCAGAAAAAGATTCAAATTCTCTCTCTTTCTCTCTCTCTCTCTCTCTCCTCAAGACAATTTTTTCTCTTTGTCCAGCAAACGTGGGTGACTCAGTTTTCATACTCTATTTCTTTCTCCTGACGGTTACTTTCAAAGTGTAGTCGCGAATAAATTTTTGTGTTAGTGGACTAGGACTGGTTTTCTGTGTGCTTGTCACTTTTTCTCACGGTGAGGTTAAAATAGGTTTCGACTACCACTTAAGACACAGCGATACACGCATAAACCATTTCGTTACGAGGTGATACAAACGTCCATTTGGTACCGTTATAGTACAGTATGGCATGAAGTATTCCTATCAAATACAGACAATTTCCTTGTGGCATAATGGTTAAAGAGCTGGACTGCGGAACCGTAGTAAGCAAGTTCGAACTCCACTTTTAAACAAATACCCTTGGGAAAGATATGAACCCCTAATCCTCCAAGCTTTGGATTAAATAGTACCACTATTGTTCTTCTAGAAGGATGGATTTGGCATATGTGTATATAGAGGATTTCTAATTAAATGACCTGCAATGGTTGATATGCCATAAAACCAAAACCAAACTCTCTAATATAAATAATTTGTCCACAGTTATATTGTTTAACGTATTCTTAACCAATACTAATAATTTTCAAACAGATCTACTCGACCAATAGATAGGACTCATAACAGGCACTACCAGTTTGAATGAAAGTGAAACTGAGAGAGTACTGGCGGGACTGGAGGTTCGCTATCAGGAGCAGTTTTGTGTCGTACCCAGTGCACCTACTTTTTGGGGAGATGCTCCTCTCTAGAGGATACAGTCCGCGTATTCTAAGCCTCACGAACAGGGCGGTTTCGAGTTATTGTTTTCACACACCAATAATGCTAATATATCTTTAAGTCATTTTTTAGTTAAAGCATCGTGCAGACATAACATTTAAGTCACATGATTAACATTAGATTCTAATTTGGAAAATTACCTCTATACAACGAAGCGGCAAATAAGAGCAATTTGTTGGGCATTAGGCCACGAAGTGCTTAAGCACCGGTTTGAACATGTGCCACTTGCGGTCACTAACACCGACAATGCAGTAATCGAGTCGGACGTGACGATCAACTCAAATAAGATAACTGAAACCAATCAGCCAGACTTAAAAAGAGAATATGAAGATATACCTTCATATTGATAGTTCAATCCAAGATTATGCGGATCGATAAGAAAAGACAGAAAAGTTAATGAATTATCCGGATGTGGAGATCAAGATCCGGTCAGTGTTGAACGTGAGACAAGAACAGTACCTACTCTTATTGAAGCATCAAGCACTATTAAGCCAGGATTAACAACCTTATATTGGAATACTCATTTAAGCTTAAAGGTGATCTATTCATTCACCAGCTTAACCTTTGCCAAGGCCAGATGCGACATGAGCTTAATTTTAATATGGGATTTATGCGGCGTACGAGTGGGTGGTGCCAAAATGAGCCCACTATCTTTGGCCTTCCGTTCTAGGACTATATAAGCTATCAAAAATTACTTCTGATTTTGACAAATCATTAAATACATTCAATACACTCGTCCAAGCAAGTTTTCTTCTGGTCGAGACGCAATAAGCGATTCCGAACTCCAGTTGCGAAATTATGTTCACTTTCGGACAAATACCATTTGGAAAAGTATGAACCCCCTTATCCTCCCAGCTATGGGTTTAATAACACCTTTACTGTTCTTTGAGGAGAATAGCTTTGGCATTAAATAACCTACAAAGGTTGATATTCCATTAAACAAAGAATCCAATCCATTCTGGTCGAGGCACCTTTCAGATAAAACACTTTCCTTAAGAACTGTGAAAACTCGTAAATGAAAAAAAAGAGTTGAGATTTAATTATTCTGTCTCTACAAAGATAGTTTTAACTCATGGTCAGAAAAATGCTGATACCTAGGTTTTTTATTGGTCATTTATTGTAAGGAAATCGTCTCGTGGTCGGGAGAAGTAAACCAGAACAACGACCACTCATAAACAATAGATTCGTCAACAGAATCCGTAATGTTAACTTTCTCAGTGGCTGTCTTTTGGCATATCAACCATTTTGGGGTTTTCAGTGCCAAATATTTTTCTTTTTGTATATGACAAATCTATTTAATGAAAAAGATTTGGTTATGGATTATTTGGATTCGATAGTACCGTATACAAAAAAAAAACACCTAAAAACAACTACATAAAAATAAATATGCAATGAACGCAATTCCTTAACCTCTAAGCCTAAAATAACCATTGACAAGCTCCACAGATCTTCAAAGCTGTTGCCTCATCCTCAGATAGAGTATAGTTTCATACCTAGGACTCTGCCTTTATATGGAGGAGTGACTCAATCAGAGTATTCTAAACCCCACCGACAGACAAGGTCTTTGGGGGGTGTATATCAATAAGCTTTCGAGATTTGTAAAATGAAGTATATTCTATATGGTCTAGCTTTTTAAATATTAAAAATGAAGATTAACGTCATTAAACTGCTTTTTTTATTCTGCATAATTTAAAACATCGCTTAATTGAGACTAAATTGATGTTTTATCCCAAATTACAACTTGGAAGAAAAATATTTTTTAAGCGTGTGATACCGGGAAAATATCTCGTCAGACGCTTCTGGACAACCATTTGCTTTCACTGCCTTCATCACTAGCTATGTATTGTATAGGATTATCATTGACTTTATAAGAAAAATATGCAGTCCCTCACGTTGCTTCTTTAAACATGTTGTGAAAGCTAAGTTTAATTTATTCTCGAAAAATCTAGAAATGTCTTTACATCTATATTTAATTAATTTACTCCACCCACTTCTATTAAGCAAGAAGACTTTCATAAATCGATATCTGTTCGACCATTTCTGACCAGTGAAATCTGATCACGAACTGCCAATCAATTCGATACGGGACTAGACAACAACGACAAAAAAGAAGAGAAAGAAAAACAGAAAAATCGGTACTTTTCTGAATTTGATTGATTTCACATGATACATTATATATAATCTTTTTCTCTTTCTTTTTCGTTCTCTTTTTCTCTGTTTTTCTCTCAATGTATTAATATCTATCTATCTATCTATTTATCTATCTATCTTAGTCTGTTTTTAAGCATCTACCTATCTATCTATCTATCACCTGAGTACCACATTACGCAACGGTTATCATCATAAGAAATGGTGATCTGCGTTCAAATTTTGTTTGCCGTTCACTTCATTCTAAAATTCCATGGAAAAGGCATGACCAATTGAATAACCTTACTCATCTGGTTTGACATTTTAAAAAATAGACTACATAAAAAGAATTTCGTTTTTACAGATATCGAATGCTTATTGAGGTACACACCAAAATACTTTTTTATATTATTTTAAAGCAATTCTTTATTTCTTAAGAAACCCAGTGGTATAAATTCTAATAGGCCTAGGAAAAGGTTTGTAAACATCAAATTCTTCTTAGGACAAAGGGCTACTCATTAAAAAGAAGTTATTTAGCAATAGATATTTCATCCACACGTAGAAATTCTGTCATATATACCAAGATTAGAAAATACCCGGCATTCTAATATTGATAAAAGAAAAAATAACCGATTCGGACAATTGTGCCTTAGTCCCCTTCAATCTAACCTTTTTAGGATCTCAGAGAATTTGCCCAGCATCCATCACACATTTCAAAATAATGCGCGAAGTCCTGTTTTAAGTCTGCTATCATGTCGATTTTTTTTATTAATCTCACTCTCTCTTCACTTTTTACGCTTGATAATGGCTTAATAAAAGATGGGCTCAAAAAAGAGATGCCTAGTCGGCTGGGCTGTAGAATACAACGATTGCATCTCTACGGAGGGTAAGACCCGACCTCTAACGAGTGTCCTGGGCATAAAACTAAACAATCTTATGGTGTGGCTCCAGTCCTGGAACTTTGGGAAATGTAGAGTACCTCTTCAGAGCTATTGTGGAGAGGTAGCACCTGATAGGGTCCACTCTATGGGTCAAATAGAACCGCTTGACCACTTTAAATTTGGAAAACAATTGACTTCATTAAATCGAATAGTTACAAATAGAACTCTTTAGCCATTTAACTGTGTAAATAAATGACAGATGTTTAATTGAATTGTTGGTGATACAGAGCAATACTTGGAACCATTTAACTGTGTAAACAAATGAATAATGTTTAATTGAATTGTTGGTGATACAGAGCAATACTTGGAACCATTTAACTGTGTAAACAAATGAATAATGTTTAATTGAATTGTTGGAGATACAAAGCAATACTTTGAACAATTTAACTGTGTAAACAAATGAATAATGTTTAATTGAATTGTTGGAGATACAAAGCAATACTTTGAACCATTTAACTGTGTAAACAAATGAATAATGTTTAATTGAATTGTTGGAGATACAAAGCAATACTTTGAACCATTTAACTGTGTAAACAAATGAATAATGTTTAATTGAATTGTTGGAGATACAAAGCAATACTTTGAACCATTTAACTGTGT
The DNA here is from genome assembly GCA_963585895.1 of Sepioteuthis lessoniana. Classification (NCBI taxonomy): domain Eukaryota; kingdom Metazoa; phylum Mollusca; class Cephalopoda; order Myopsida; family Loliginidae; genus Sepioteuthis; species Sepioteuthis lessoniana. Next base: position 61,200,997 of record OY757907.1, read on the forward strand.
AAACAAATGAATAATGTTTAATTGAATTGTTGGAGATACAAAGCAATACTTTGAACCATTTAACTGTGTAAACAAATGAATAATGTTTAATTGAATTGTTGGAGATACAAAGCAATACTTTGAACCATTTAACTGTGTAAACAAATGAATAATGTTTAATTGAATTGTTGGTGATACAGAGCAATACTTGGAACCATTTAACTGTGTAAACAAATGAATAATGTTTAATTGAATTGTTGGAGATACAAAGCAATACTTTGAACCATTTAACTGTGTAAACAAATGAATAATGTTTAATTGAATTGTTGGAGATACAAAGCAATACTTTGAACCATTTAACTGTGTAAACAAATGAATAATGTTTAATTGAATTGTTGGTGATACAGAGCAATACTTGGAACCATTTAACTGTGTAAACAAATGAATAATGTTTAATTGAATTGTTGGAGATACAAAGCAATACTTTGAACCATTTAACTGTGTAAACAAATGAATAATGTTTAATTGAATTGTTGGAGATACAAAGCAATACTTTGAACCATTTAACTGTGTAAACAAATGAATAATGTTTAATTGAATTGTTGGTGATACAGAGCAATACTTGGAACCATTTAACTGTGTAAACAAATGAATAATGTTTAATTGAATTGTTGGAGATACAAAGCAATACTTTGAACCATTTAACTGTGTAAACAAATGAATAATGTTTAATTGAATTGTTGGAGATACAAAGCAATAATTGGAACCATTTAACTGTGTAAACAAATGAATAATGTTTAATTGAATTGTTGGAGATACAAAGCAATACTTTGAACCATTTAACTGTGTAAACAAATGAATAATGTTTAATTGAATTGTTGGTGATACAGAGCAATACTTGGAACCATTTAACTGTGTAAACAAATGAATAATGTTTAATTGAATTGTTGGAGATACAAAGCAATACTTGGAACCATTTAACTGTGTAAACAAATGAATAATGTTTAATTGAATTGTTGGAGATACAAAGCAATACTTTGAACCATTTAACTGTGTAAACAAATGAATAATGTTTAATTGAATTGTTGGTGATACAGAGCAATACTTGGAACCATTTAACTGTGTAAACAAATGAATAATGTTTAATTGAATTGTTGGTGATACAGAGCAATACTTTGAACCATTTAACTGTGTAAACAAATGAATAATGTTTAATTGAATTGTTGGAGATACAAAGCAATAATTGGAACCATTTAACTGTGTAAACAAATGAATAATGTTTAATTGAATTGTTGGAGATACAAAGCAATACTGTGAACCATTTAACTGTGTAAACAAATGAATAATGTTTAATTGAATTGTTGGTGATACAGAGCAATACTTGGAACCATTTAACTGTGTAAACAAATGAATAATGTTTAATTGAATTGTTGGAGATACAAAGCAATACTTTGAACCATTTAACTGTGTAAACAAATGAATAATGTTTAATTGAATTGTTGGAGATACAAAGCAATACTTTGAACCATTTAACTGTGTAAACAAATGAATAATGTTTAATTGAATTGTTGGTGATACAGAGCAATACTTGGAACCATTTAACTATATGCAAACGAATGAGTAATGCAGAGTAGAATTATGAACGTTAAATAAAAATACTTGAAAATCTATAACTGAGAACCTAAATTGAATTATTATGATATGAAACCTTTTAACTGCTTGTGACCGGTCCTGTCTTTCTCACTTGCCGCGTCAATTCACTGATTCGCTCAGTTCTACTGCGAAGCAACAAATGCAACAAAAACAACAGTGCTGAGATTACTCCTTTTATACCAGTTTTGGTTGGCCGAAATTTGCATATGTCACAAAGCCTGTCCCACCAGAGACGAGACGGGTGACCTACAAATTGCACTCCCAAGGACGCTCATGCTTCCGTTTTTTTCTATACTTCACTCCACACGCAAGACACATTTCGCTCGTCACTTTTTACATCTTTCTTTCTTCCTTTTGGTGTTGCTATAAAAGGAAATCATTCCAAACAGCTTCGTTGTCACATTTCATTTCCCTTGTTCGTCCAGCTCACCACTTGTTTTTTTTTTTTTTTTTTATCCAGCCGGGGACGGTTGGTTGATTCACGTAAACGTCAGCTGTTTTGCCTGTATATACAGCACACCACTTGTTGTGTCTTTGAACGACGCACTCCAATTAGCTCATCGGAAGCATCAGTCCGCGTGTTCTGCCTTTCGATTTCACTACACTATGACAAAACACTACTGGTAACCACTTCACTGTCTGCAAACAAATGATAAATATTGAATTGAATAATTTGTGTTATATAGCAATAATTGAAACTATTAAACTGTGTTCAAACAATAGCAATACTAGCATGCAAACAAATTAGTCGTTATTCATTTAAAAATGAAATTACCAAAAAATTATTCTCTTACAAATCATGTCTATTTAGATATATGCAAAAAAAATGTCAGATGTTAAATTGCCACTGTTACTGAGTAATAGTTGAAACCAATTAACTGTGTACAAAAGAATGAACTCAGGCTCGTTTAAAAAAGTTATAAAAAAACGTCTGTTTATAAATTATATTCATCATATACATATGTATAAACAGGATTTGACATTAAATAACTGTTGTGGCGGAATCACCTACTAATGAACTCAACCACTCTCCATAATACCGGAAGATGCAGCAATACGAACTCAGTCTAGATCCGCGCGTTTATGTGAACTAGCTTACCGCCCCATGTTCTTGTAACCATCCTTTGTTCTTGTAAATATATACCTATACTATAAGCGTAGTGTTCTGTTCTCTTTGTGACCCCTTCCAGGGCCATAACAATAACCAACAATGGTTCAAATGTGATAAACCCCAACTCTACCAAATCAAACAAAAAATTGTATTAATCATGCCAAGAATACCAAAATGTTCTTTTGTTTGAAGGTTTTTCCCCAATGTTTCTTTCATTAGCAATTCTTTAATCCCACGACAGGGTCTACCAGGGCAGTAAGGTCTTCTTAATGAGATATCAAATAAATTGGGTTCTTATTTACTTGAATCTTGACAGAGTGGAATTAATGTGAAATTAAAGAAGCTTAAGCTTCAGTTCTTCTCATCCTGAAAGAAAAGCAGAAGAGACTTAAGTCCGCATTGCAGTATAGTGTAAGTAACAGATTTAAATTTCTAAATTTCAAAAGAAAATATCTTTTTTACTAAGTTATTGCATAATTATGAGTGAAAACTCAGACAAAAAATAAAAATGTTTAAAAGTATAAATCTCTTAAATATCATTCCCTTAAAATAAAAAGCTGTTTCTACACAAACGCACGAGCATTTTTTACTGAACAATATTTGTAAAATAATTTTAATTGGCAAGAAAGATTGTAAAATAGAAATTGTTTAGAAAAATAAGATTCAAGGAAAATGTGTCATCATTCTCTTATCTTGCCGTGTCTTTCTACTCGACAATATACGTGCAGTGTCGTTCCTGGTGGTGTAATGATTGTCGTCGAAGGAAATTGAATCGGTAACCCTGGACGAGGCTGTTTGCATTTAACATTAGCAAATAGATTTAATAATACAATACATCCAATTATTCTCCTTCCATCTATGGCTAAATAGTAGGGCAAACTGGGTTCTTTAAACTTGGTATTACAACCGTTCTAACTGTCCTCAGAATCCTGTGATAGTCAATAATGGAATACATGGATTGTAGTTTTAAAAAGTCACACCATCTATGATAGATTGCATCGGCCACTGAGTAAACGGATTGAAGAAACGAGCATACCAGAAAGATTGTCGAAAAAGAAAACTACCCTGATTTAGAAGGATCCCCCCCAAAAAAAGAACTATCTCCAGAAACTATAGAGAAAAAACGTGATTATCTAAGACACGGAAAATCTTGACTGCACCGATAAATGACGAAATCTATTTATCTCTTGAATTCTGGAAACAATTTCCAGGACAGAAAGGATGATGAAAAGGAACAGGACAAACTGACGACCTATTATATATAGATCATCACATCTACAAAGATACTAAAATAAGACAGAGAGATGTAGCCATGGCATTGATTAACAACAAAAAGCCTATGACATGATCCCACAAACCTGGATAATAGAGCGACTGAAAATGTACAAAATATCTTACAAGTTATAAAATTCTTCACGCATGCTATGGAAAACTATAAAGGCGTATTAAAAGTAGGTATAAAAATCTTGCTGAGATGAAAAATTCAAATATGCACCTTTAAAGGAGACTCACAGTCACCACTGTTATTCTTTATAGCAATGAGTCACTCAGTTATATCGTTAGCAAGTACATCGGGGGCAACGAATTTACTAAATCACAGGAAAAGTTTAATCACCTTATGTACATGGATGATATCACGATATTTACCAAAAATGAAAAAGAATCAGAGATCTTGAAACAACCAAAAGGAATATACAGCCAGAATTTAGGAATAGAATTTGGCAAAGAAAATTATGCCAAGCTAATAATGAAATGTGGGAAAAGATAAACAATGAAAGGAGTAGAACTGCCAAATCAGGAAAGCGTTGAAATTCTTGAAGACGAAGAAAACTATAAATTCATTGGAATGTTGACAGCATATACCATCAAAAAGCCGAGATGAAAGAAAAAATACAAAAAAGTATATTATATGGTCGAGAAAGCTTTTCGAAATTTTTCAAATTCAGCTTCAGAAATCTCATTACAGCGATAAACACCGGGCGCAGTTCCCTTGTTAAGACACTCAGTACCATTATTAAAAGGAACAGAGGAAGAACTCAGATAAACGTACCAAAGAAAAAGAAAGTTAATGAAACAATACTCTTATCATTAAGGGTTTTCGGACTATTGTTTTCATCTTTATTGTTATTTCTACAACGTTTTGGCCGATGTATTTCTTCAAGTGTTTGTCGAACTCGGGCACACACACGAACTAAAAAAAATCTGAAAATGTGCTCAGGTAAAAAAAATCATACATTATTGTAGTAATCCTAGTCGAGGAAAAACATAAATTTATAAGTCCCAAAAATGCACACTAAACTGTATAGCAGGACACATAGCGTAACAGTTAAAGGTGTTGGTTTCCTAATCTTCTTAGGAGACATTCATCTGGAGGTTGTAGTTTCAATCCTGACTGCAGGCGAGTAACAATACAGGAATACGTTTGTATCCGGTTATGGTTAACGGAATCAGAATAGGCGACCCCCGTGGATTGAATAAAGGACGTAGTTCGAAGTTCCGTGTAGGTTCCCTAGTTCGACAAACACCTGAAGAAGGCCGGTGGACATATTGGCCGGAACGTTGTGGAAATAAAAATAAAGTTGAAGACAATAGTCTGAAAATCCTTAATGATAAAAGCCATCAAGCTTCGCCTCAGAAATTCAGACATCTATACTCTTAATTCGAGAGATGACATAGATTGTAAATATCAAGAAAAGAAGGGAGATGCGGACTTGCCAGCATTGAGGATTGAGTCGATACATCAATACAAGGACTTGAGATTATATATAATGTATCATGTGAAATCACTCATATTCAGAAAAGTATCGGTTTTTCTTTCTCTTCTGTTTTTCAAAAGAGAAAAGAACGTCTAATTACAGCATCTAGTAACACAACTGGTACTATGCGAACTAAAAAAAACCACGAAACATAGAAAACAGAAATGGGAGGAGAAAAATAACTGTATGGATATATCCGGCGGAAACCTGGCGTGATTGCACTAAAGACCTTTATAAAAGATAAACATTAAGAGAGAAACTAGAATTCTCTTTATAACACCACAGTAAAACACCATGAAGACCAATTTGATAAATTGATAAAACGCTACAAAATAGCAACTGTAGGTTATGTGGAGAAAGAGTTGAAACTGTGAATTGCATGAGTGAATGCAGCAAACTTGCAAAAAAAGGAGTATGAGAGCAAGGGCGACTGGGTTGGAAGAGATGATCCACAGGAATTGTGCAAGAGATCAAAATTTGACTATTCTACCAAATGGTATATGCAAAAACCAGAATCCATCCGAAAGAATGAGATTTATAAAATTCTCTGAGATTTTGAGATACAAACAGATTACCTAATCCAGGCCGGATTACCAAATCTAGTGTTAATAAACAAACAAAAAATATTTTTTTAATCTGTGGATTTTGCCATTCAGGTGGACCATAGAATGAAAATAAAAGAAAGTGAAAAGCGAGACAAATAATTGGACTTTGCTAGAGAACTAAAAAATGAGGGTGATCGTTTTACCAATTGTCCCTAGTGCAATTGGAACGATCCCCAAATGCTAATAAAAAAAGGCTGGTGGAACTGGAGATCAGATGAAAAATCGATACCATTCAGACTACAACAAAGTTAATATCAGCTAGAATACTGAGAAAAGTCCTTGTGACCTGATGATACTTGTTGTCACTCAGACACCCTTGCATGACCTCAAGCTTACGCTTATGTGAAAAGCTCATAGGCAGTAAATAATACTAATACTAATACTACTACATCAAAAATAATAATAATATTTGGCGGACCACAGCGTTAAAATCAAAGAAAACGACAAAAGAGGAAAGTGCTTTGACTTTGCCTGAGAACTAAATAAAAGCTTTAGAACATGAAGGTAACGGTGATATCAGATGTAATTGGTGCGGTCGAAAAGATCCATAATTGCTTGGTAAAGGGGCTGGAAGAGTTGGAAATCGGAGGACGAGCCTAAACCATCCAAACTATTGCATTACTGAGATCCGTTTGAATACTGAGAAGAGTCCTAGAGACTTAAGGAGATTGCTGTCACTCAGATTCAAGTGAAAAGCCATCAGCTAACGCTGGTATGGAAAACTCACCGGGAGTAATAATAATGATAATAGACAATTACTAGATACCTGGCAGTCCTAACCCATTTGAATTACAAAAAATTGCACTTAGCGAAACTAAGCAGCTCCTCTCATTATTATCGATAAGTACAAAAAATAATATAATCTCTATCGTTATTAATAAGAATGGCATCCATATCACCATCCTTGAAATTAAGAAAAAAAACAATAACATCTTCATCATCAACATTAAAAACAAAGCAACGGCATCATCATTACCATTATCAGCAATAAGAAGAAAATAATATCACTCATATCAACATATGATAACTTTGCCAATAGCACCAAAATATAAACATCATTACCAGTAATAACAAAAAATGAGGTCGTCATAATGTGTAACATCTAACAATCATGATTATCATAATCAGTAACAATAGATTATCATCATCATCATCATCGATAAAAACAATGAAATTGCATCATGATCGGAAACAATCCAAAATATCATCATCATCATCATCATCACTAACAATAACAATAAGCTGAACACCAAAGTTAAGCGGCAGTGATCTTGGTCACTGTTTGGATTGGTGACTACTTATTAACAGCAGGTATTGTAATCAATACATAGCCTTAGCAATGACGACGAGGCTTTGAATACGCTGATTTTTTTCCCCTTGCAGATCAGTAAGACAACTACTGAAAAAAGGGGGTATGCTATGTATGACACTAAACTTCATCTAGTGTTGTATCTCCAGCATTGAATTTCGCGGGAATATGGAGTACATTTTGATTTTCATCACTCCCAGGTCCACTCTAACCCGCCATTGTTGTTCATGTTAGGGTCAAATAGAAAACTTTTCGATTAGAATACGTGATGCCATATAATTGTGTTTAGAACATATTAGGAATAGTTACTAGAAGTTAAAATTGCTCACCCAGAATTGTTATTATTAGTTACCTGAAACCGTATGACTCTTGGTAAAGTTTTTGATTGGAATATTTGATATCATATAATTGAGTACAAATTATTTGGTTTATAAAAGAATATATGATATCATATGACCATGTGTAAATTATTTACTTTAGATAAGAATATATGATATCATAACTGTGAGTAAATTATTTGCTTTAGATAAGAATATATGATATCATATAACTGTGTACAAATTGTTTGGTTTAGATAAGAATATATAATATCATATAACTGTGTGTAAATTGTGTGTAAATTATTTGCTTTAGATAAGAATATATAATATCATGTAACTGTGTGCAAATTATTTGGTTTAGAAAGAAATATTTGATAACATATAACAGTGTGTTAAAAACATTTAGAAACAACTACACAAACAAGGCGAATATAAACGTAGAACGTGAGTGATTCCCTTACGTCTAGGTATAATATAACCCTACACGAGTTGATACCATTGAATTTGGTTTTGTTGGGTTTTATAACATATCAATCATGTAGGTTATTTAATGCTAAATCCTATTTATACATATTATATGATCTGTCGACGCATAGTTAGTAGATAACATTTTTAAACAAGCCACGAGTAATTTGTTTGCATACAGTTAAATTGTCAAAACATATAATTTGTAAATCAACAGTTTTTTGGTAATCTTATTTTTAAATGTGTCAAGGCAATTTTTTTACACATAAATATTACTATTGTTAGCACATAGTTAAATTGTTCCAATATTCTAAAACAAATAGTACCACTTAGTATCAACCACTTTGCATTTTCTTAAATAGTTTCAAATATTGCTATCTAACATAGTTTTATTTGCATACAGTTAAATGGTTTCAAGTATCGCTATGTCACACTTATAATTCAGTTTAGGCACGTGGTTAAAGAGTTTCAAGTATTGTTAGTCAACACTAATATTTCTATTCAACATTACTCATTTGTTTGCACAGATGAATTTTTCCAAGTATTTGTATTTATCTTTTACAATTCAATTAAGCATCTGTCATTTGTTTGCACACAGTTAAATGGTCAAGTAGTTATATTTCTAACAATTCGATTTAACATATATCACTTGTTTGCACATAGTTTAAATGTCAAACAGTTCTGTTTTACCCATAGACATGACCCTACCAGGTGCTACCACTCCAGGCCAAAGTGGACCTTGAAGTGATGGTAATGAAGAGCTACTCTATATACCACAAAGCGAGAGAGATGGAGCCTCGCTATCAGATTGTTTAGTTTCATATCCAGGACAGAACATTCGTTGGGTGTGAGTCTTACCCCTCCGTAGAGACACATTCGGTGTATTCCACAACCCCAGCCAACTGGAGGGGCCACTGAAGTCGATCAACCAGTCAAGAAATGATTAAAGACAAATTAAAAAGTACAATTAGATATTTACAAATCAAATTTTGTTCTTACGTAATCCATAAAAAGTTGATATGCCATTAAAAAGACTTGACAAATCTTTGTAAATAACAGCTGTAATAACAAATCAATATCAGTATTATCACCAATAAAAAAATGATATAATCTTCATATCATTATCAACAAAAAAAAAAAAATAACAACAACTTATCAATAACAATAAAAAACATTGTTCCACAACAAAATAATACAATCATCATCAGCCACATCAATAAAGTTATATCATAATCACCAACATCAACGCCAATATCATCAACAACAACGAGAACAAAAGCAAAAACAATAAGATAAGACCAATAATTCTTTTAAAATTGATCAGAATCTTATCAGTGCGACCATTTCGAGGTACCACTTCAAAGTAATCAGTGTTCAATATTAATCTTCTTCAAATTCTCCCCTCTCTCAATCTCACTCTCTTTCTTTCTCTCTCCATCTCTCCATCTCTATCTTACTTCTGTATCTCTCTCTCTCTCTCTCGCCTTCGGTTTCTCTCCTCTTCTCTACGCACTGGCAATTGGCTATCGACCATTGCTGCCTTGTTTTAATTAAATTATTATGCCATATCAGCACTCAAACTAGTGCTCGTCGCTCTCTCCTCTCTCTCCTCTCTCTCTCTCTCACTCTCTCTCTCTCTCTCTCTCTCTCTCTCTCTCTCTCTCTCTCTTCACCAACTTCACCGTCACTCTAATGTCCGCTATCAGATCATCCGCGTTTATAACGTAATAACCTCTCGAGATTTGCACGTAGTTGCAGCAACCCGATAAATGCTTTAGCCTCTGCCCACGTGACAGCTCTCTTTGATGTCCTTTGTATAAGCAGCCAACCAAAGATCTCGTGCGAGCAGTCAGGATAATTTCAATGACTATCATAAAAGGCGGACGTCGATGATGATGCTGCTTGTAAAAGCGATGAGAGGACTTCGCGGTTTCTTCTTTAAGTATAAAATATCGTTCGACAAGTGGTTTAAATGGCCACATATATCCCCATCAGAGCCAAGGGTCTGTGTTCGAGCTAAAGAAATAATAATGATAATAAAATAATAATAATATGATCAGACCTATTAATTGTCAACAGAAAAAGAGAACCTGTCGAATAGTAGACTTTGCCGTAAAAGGAGACCATGTAGTTAAAATAAAAGAAAGTGAAAAGTTATGCAAATACGTATACATTGCTTGAGAACTAAAAAATATGGAAAGTGAAGGTGACTGTAATACCATTTGTAATTGGTGACCTTGGAACAATCCCCTAAGGAAAGATAAAGGAGCTGGAGGATTTGGAAATAAGAGGACAAGTGTTTTATACTCATATAATACAACTATACATATATACGTATATATGCTGAATACATACTGACGCAACGAATAAAGAAAGACGAGCGAAGACTTCTTCAGAAAAATATGTACCTTTCACTTTATTGTAAGGGTTCGAAAAGGGTTACTCAAGGTTTTACTGTGAGAGGGAGTTGGACACCGAACAAAGACTGCAACATTTGACCTCTCCAGCCCATTCGGACGTCGCCATATGTCGTTCTCGTTCTCCTGGACTGCTCAACCGGGGGCCAGGAGGCCCAGCCACTCTGGGACATGTTCTCATTCAAGCATCTTCTCTCTAACTGGTCTGGTCTCCAAACTCACTCAGGGGTCCCGAGGGCCCCTTCTGCTGGGTGGTGGCTTTCCCTACCACATCTTGCCTCCAACTCTCTTTTCTCCAACTCCCTGACTTCCTGCCTTCACCGAATTATATAATAGTTCAATCGCCCACTCAATCTTTGAAATGGCATGTTTGATCGTCATCAAGCGGAAATAACTGTCATGCAGTTCAGAGGTCACCCTCTTCCGGTGCATCAGTCTATGAGTGTATCATAGGCTTTTACCTTCTCCCATTTCGTCAGCCAAATCCACCTAGACGATTTTTTCTCATAACTGCCATCGGAATGTGTCATTTTCTTCCGGTGCATCACTTTGGAATGGCATGTTTGGCCGGGTCGAAGGTCAATATATAACACAAGTAGAGACCATAAAAACTATAGCATTATTAAGATCGGCCAGAATACTGAGAAGAGTCCTAGAAACATGAAGAGACTTGCTATCACTCAAATTCCAGTGAGAAACTATCAAATAACGTTGGAGTGAAAAATTCTCAAAAAAAAAAAAAATAATAATAATAATAATACAGGGAACCTGACGAGGAGAGGACTTAGCCGAGCCCTCAGACTACTGAGTAAAATTAAAAGAAATCAAAAGGAGAGATCGATGCCTGGACCTTACTAGAGAGCAGAAAAAGCTATGGAACATGAAGCTGAGGATGATACCATTTATACTTGGTACAGTCGCTTCAGTCACCAAAGGATTGGTAAAGGGACTGAAAGTCTTGGAAATAATAGGACAAGTGGGGACCATCCAGACTACAACATTAAGATCGGCCTGAATACTAGAGACTTTTGGAGACATGCTGTCACGGAAACTCCAGAGAGAAACCGTCTGCCTACGATAGTGTAAAAAACTCTCAAAGGAGTAAGAAAATAATCATAATAATAATGATAATAATAATAATAATTATGAAGTCATAAACTTTATCGAAAATACCATAAAAACCTGGAAAGTGGAGCTGACAGCAGTAGGAAGAAGCTTCGCTGAAACAAAGATTCAAAGGGGTGTTTTCCAAGGAGATACACTATCACCTTTAATACTCATAATAGCCTTGATGCCACTTAACCACATACTCAGAAAATGCACAGCCGGATACAAACTTAGCAGATCGCAAGAGAAAATCAATCTATTATTATTAAACTATTTGCAAAAAATGAAAAAGAACTGGAAACTCTCATACACGCCGTTAAAATATACAGTCAGGACATAGGAATGGAATTTGGCATAGAAAAATGTGCCATGCTAGTCATGAAAAGTGGCAAATGACATATGACTGACGGAATGGACTACCAAATCAGGACAAAACCAGAACGCTCGGAGAAAATGAAACCTACAAGTACTTGGGTATCCTGGAGGCTGACACCATCAAACAAGTGGAAATGAAAGACAAAATTCAAAAAGAATATCTCAGGAGAACTAGAAAACTACTCTAGACAAAACTCTCCAGAAGAAACCTTATCAAAGGAATAGATACTTAGGCTGTGCCCCTCGTTAGATACTCGGGACCCTTTCTCAAGTGGACTAGAGATGAACTTAATCAAATAGATCAAAGAACAAGAAAACTAATGGCGATGCATAAGGCATTACATCCCTGAGACGACGTTGACAGACTATTTGTATCTAGAAAAGAGGGAGGAAGAGAACTAGCCAGCATCGAAGACAACTTTGACGCATCGACACAGCGGCTCGAAGACTACATTGAAAAATACGAACGAGAACTGATTACATCCATCAGAAACGATACTGACAACATGATTGGCAATAGAATACCAATAACTAAGAAATAAAAATGGGCAAAACGACTAATAAACACCATCTCACACCAGGAAACCTGGACCTGGCTAAGAAAAGGAAACCTTAAGAGAGAACCGGAATCTCTCCTAATAGCAACACAGGACAACGCCATAAGAACAAATCATATCAAAGCGAGAATAGATAAGACTCAACAAAACAGTAAATATAGGCTATGCGGTGACAGAGACGAAACGATCAATCACATTATAAGTGAATGCAGAAAGTTGGCACAGAGGGTGTATAAGACGAGACACGACTTGGTCGGCAAGGTGATCCACTGGGAAATATGGAAGAAATTTAAATTTGACCACACTAACAAATGGTATATGCACAACCCAGCACCTGTCCTAGAAAATGACACACATAAACTCCAATGGGACTTTGACATACACACGGATCACCGAATCTCAGCCAGAAGACCAGACCTTATAATAATCAACAAAAAAAGAGAAATTGCAAAATTGTCGACTTTGCTTTCCCGGCTGACCACAGAATAAAACTGAAAGAATGTGAAAAAAAAAGATAAGTACCTCGACCTTGCAAGGAAAAATTGAAAAAACTATGGAACATGAAGGTGACAATTATACCAATTGTGATTGGTGCTTTTGGTACAGTAACTAAATGTTTATTAAAGGTACTGAAGGACTTGGAAGGCGGAGGACAAGTAGAGACCATCCAAACTACAGTCTTATTGAGATCGACCAGAATACTGAGAAGAGTCCTGGGGACTTGAGGAGAGTTGCTGTCACTCAAACTCCAGTGAAAAAACATCAGGTAAAACTAATGTGAAAAACTCTCAAGGAGTAAATAATAATAATAATAATAATAATAATAATAATAATAATAATAGTAATAATAATAATAATAATAATGATTAAGAAAACCTGCCGAAGAGAGGACTTAACCGAGCCTACAGACTACAGAGTAAAATTAAAAGAAACCAAAAAGAAATATAAATACCTGGATCTTGCTAGAGAGCCGAAAAAGCTATGGAACATGAAGCTGAGGGTGATATAATTTATAAGTGCGGTCGGTTCAGTCACGAAAGGATTAGTAAAGGGACTGGAAGTCTTGGAAATAAGAGGAAAAGACTACAACTTTACTAAGATCGGCCAGAGTACTCAGAAGAGTCCAAAAGGCTTCAGGAGACATGCTGTCACTGAAACTCCACAGAGAAACTGTCACCCTACGAAAGTGTAAACAACTCTCAAATGAGTAAGATAATAATAATAATAATAATAATAATAGTAATAATAATAATAATAATAAAGCCACGATTTCGAATAGTGATTTTATATGCAGGCATATTCTAGTGTAATCTAGCAGCAACCCCTACTCCTAAAGCAATCTGGTTACCGGTAAACGGTAAATCATACAAATTCACGTTTTAGGTGCGAGAGGCAGTCAGATCGTATGATCATTATTATTATAATCAGTTTTGTCCTAGGGGGTCAGCTAGTTACTTACCGATTTTGGGGCTAAGAGACATTTTGGGGGGAGGTGACATTTTCTGATTTACTTAAACTTCCAAAGAAAAAAATACACCATGTATTTTAATACACTTTCTACTGGCAGTGGTAGTAGCTGTTAGAGTCCAATCAATTGGTTAAATTGATCTGTTTACATATTATTCGTATTCGATAGTACAGTGCACACATACAAAAAACGCACTTAAAAACAACAAAGCCAAATATTTAACTATGAGCTTTCAAGAAACGCAAGTCTTAGCAATGGACGAGGTGCATACGATAAGTTTCCAGACTTTTTTTCGCATGGGCACTTTTATTGATAGTACACACATGAAACTCAAGTCCCCTTCGAATTAATCTCCTCCGGATGCAAAGCACCTGTTGTACCGTTCCAACAACTTCTGGAAGGCCCCATGGAAGTCCTCTTGTGTGAGCGTGTCAATGACCTTCGTCACAGCCTCTTTCATCTCAATTGTCTCATAACAACAGCCTCTAAGCTTAGGGAATAACCAAAGGTCACAGGGAGCAAGGTCTGGACGATAGGGAGGGTGAGGAACTGTCTTGATGCCCATTTTGCTCAAATAGTCTGTGACATGGATGGAATTGTGGACTGGTGTATTGTCCTGGTGGAAATGCCACTGACTCGATTTGAAGAGTGCTGGCCTCTTCCGACGGAATCTCTTCCTGAACTTCCTTAAAACCTCAACATAGTAACCCTAACCATAACTCTTTGGCCAATCAACTCTGGTGTATTGACTTCCTTACTCCTCCCACACCTCTCATCATCCCTCACAGACTCCCTGCCTTTCTTGAATCTCTTATTCCACTCAAAAACGGATGCTCGATTCATGCAAGATGATCCAAAAGCAGTCTGAAGCATTCCATAGGTTTCTGTGGCATTTCTTCCAAGTTTAAAACAGATTTTTATTGCATATTGTTCTTCTAAAGTGTCAGATTGCATTTTTGAAATTCCCCAGCTGTGACAATTGGGCTTTAGTAGGGCATATTCCAATTGCTGCTGTAGCTGTTCATTTGAAGCTGAAATCATAAAAAGTGGTCAGTCATCTCATAAGATGTAGAGCAATAACATATGAGGAGTAAGGAAGTGAATACGCCAGAGTTAATTGGCCAAAGGGTTTCAAGAGTCTTCGACAATTTAAATGCCCGTACGAAAAAAGTCTGGAAACTTATCGTATGCCCCTCGTATAATCCCAGACGGAGTGACATGCTATTAAAATCGATCAACGAATCAACCTTTTTACTGGTTGACATTGGAAATGAACATAAGTGGTTTTTCTTCCTTTTTTGAAATTAGGTATGTTATGTAAATGTTAAGAATAACTAATTCCAAATAAATTGATTTTTGGTGGAATATCCAAAAATATTTAACTGGTTTAGACTGTCGCAAGACCATAAACTGACAATCTCTATCCGACCCGAAACTCGCCAAATCGTTCGACTTGTGGCTCAAATAGTTATGAATTTCTCCCGCAGAGTCGAATGTCGGTGTCCAAGATTAAGGCAAAATAAAACTGAACATAAAAAGCCAGCAAGCTTGTTCTTGCGTAATTCAGCGGTAGCCCCAACCCATCTAGTGCTACTCGAAGCAGTCCAGTTGTTTGGGTCTGTAGAATTTGACACTCTCACTCGCTTAAAAATAAAGTGACATACAAAATATTCACTGAAAAATCATATATGTGTATGCGTGTGCATATAAACAGCATTTGGCATTAAATAATCATCAAAGATTGATATGCCATTAAATCAAATAATCTAAGATAAACCAGTACTCGAACTAGCAAACTCTCATTTAGGGTTTGTGAGGTGACCAGACTCAAAATTTTGTGATATTTGAAAGAGTTTAATCAGTTAGTTACCGAAACAACAAGTTATGACAAATTTTTGGGCCTAAGTGAAACCAACTCGTCCATAAGTTTCGGGGAGACGATGATTTATAAATGACTTAAACTTCATCCAAACGACTGATTGATCTTTCTTTCTTTCTTTCTTTCTTTTCAACACGTTTTTCTTTCTTTCTTTTTTTCAACACGTCTTTCTTTCTTTCTTTCTTTCTTTCTTTCTTTCTTTCTTAATGATTTCGAAAGATTTCAGTCGTCTAATGCTCTTGTTTTTTTAACTCACCGACTCGAGTGATGCCACCAACTTGTACCTCTTAACTGGTAGAAATTACACTCTATGTCTAAATAATTCTACCATCTATGACGGGCATAATGCTTGATTATATACCTGATAACTCTATAGAGATTATGTTTTAATGATAGTACAATTATATTATTAATTCATGTGAGTCCACAAATATATTAAAATCTTAAGATACAACAAATTACGCTAGACTCAGACATGTTTGATTGCTATTATTTTTAGCTATGTTCTTAAAGCTTATAATAAATATTTTCAAATAAATTGATTGTCGTATGACCACTTCCGGTGGATGAGGTCACGAACTCGTGATGATTCTAGATGTAATTAAAACCTCGTTACTATCTTACTATCTTGTTCATTTTTTATTTATGTGACAGTGCATTATGCATATGTTACATAACCACTTGGGAAGTTTAGTTTTAGTGTTAGTCTGAATTTCTGTATTCAGCTTAAATACATACTAAATATGATGAGCAATGATTGTTTTGATATGGCTGTGTTCTATAGCATATCCACCATTTCAGAGTTATTTAGTGCCAAATCCCGTCTACATATATATAGGTCATCGGCCCTCTTAGTGCAATGTGGGCCTAATGAGCCAAGCTAGACTTGGATCCAAATCTGTGTCCAGGTAGGTATGCCAGGTTATAGCTTAAACTGGACAGCAAGGTCCAGTGCAATGCAAGGTGGGGATATTAAAAAAGGCCAGTTTCAAGAAATAACCGGTATTCTAGTTTTTCAGTATTTTTCAAAGCCGAATAAATAGTTCAATACCTGTAATAATAACTTTAAAGTTTTCTTCGATCTTTTCCAATATTTCCAAGATTTGCTCCTCATATCTCTCCCAGGGCTATAGATATCCCAGGTTGATGATGGGAAGAAAGTTTCTTTATTCATTATTTCAAGGAGAAACTAAGGTTCTAAATTTCATTTTTGTGGTTAAAAATTTGATTCTATGTTTTAGTTGATTGGTTGATTGGTTGGTTGGTTTTATTTTCATGGCATATCAAACCTTGCGGGTTATCTAATTGCAAATCTTGTTGATATATATATATATATATATATATATATATATATACTGCTGAGTAAAGGTTTCAGACCACTCGGAATTGATTCTCTAACTTCAGAAAAAAGACTAATTTTGCATATTTGAATAAATAAATTCACCCATTTTGAACATGAAAACCCTAAAATAAAATTTAAACATTTTTTCCTCAAGGATTACAGATTGATTGCTTGAGCTTTGGGAATTTCTTTACAGGCCTTTTTCTGAACTGAAGAGCAGAAATTTACAAATATTTCCACCCCTCTGCTTGCTCGAGGTTCAATTTAATCTAAATTGATGTGCGATTGAAATTAATTTTCACAAACTGTTAAAAGAAAAACTAAACATGTTAGTAGTGAAAAAAAAAGCCTCAGTGGAAATTCTTTCTCTAGAAGAATATTCCGAGCATCAGGTTGCTAGAATATTACCAGCAGCGACACGCAGAAACCGACGCAAAAGTTGATAGAAAAAGATATGGGAGGACTAGTGTAACATCTATTGCAGAGGATAGACATTTGATCCTCTAAACGAAAAAGAAAAAAAGAAAAAAATGAGTAGAGTGTTCGCCAATGGTTCGGGAGACCGGAGTTTAATCGCAGGTCGAATGACATACTAAAGACTCAAAAATGGTACTTGATGCCGCCTTGCTTAACACTCAGCACTATAAAGTAAAGATTAAGGGTAGAAAGGTGCAATCTAGGGAGTAGCGCCCCTACTACATCTTGGTGCAGTAGTTATTGAAAAAGGAACATTTTGGTCACCCTCGACTAAGGTCACCAACTTATTTAGAGCCATCCAGTGAAAGGAGTAGTGCCCTCCCCTACACATCGGTGTAGTAGCTGTTGAAATGCCATTAAATCAAACTAAAACCAAACAAAAAAAAAGAAACTTAAACGCCTAGAATGCAGTCTATACGTTTGGAATTTGCCTGCGTTGGTGCCAATTATGAAGCCACCATTTTTCAACGGTATATTTTTGCTGAAAAAGAAGAGTGTTCGTAACCTTTGTATTCCCACACCTATCACACTGTGACCTTTTCTTGTTTCCTAAACTTAAAAATGATGTCAAGGGAAAGATTTGAGTATCTAGGGGATATTCAAACAAATACGAAGTTTTAGCTTCACACCATATCAAAAGTAAAAATTCTAGAAGGGTTTTAATCAATGGACAACTGAATGGTACCGGGGTACGAATAGATAAGTAACTAAAAAAAAAAAAGAGTTAGCATCGGAAGAGAGGAGAGCTGACAAACGTCAACAACTCATCCGGTAGGTTAAGTGTAAGAAGAAATGCTTGATCTATAAACTCGGGTAACAATTAATCTTAGGGTAAGATTAACGCTCTCCATGCAATGTAAGCCAACAAGATCATCATCGTCATTATCTACATCAATTAGAGCCATTATCTACGTCAGTTTGATCGACATAAAGATCACTAAAACCGACACCAATTAAGTATAAGATCATCATCATCATCATGAATTAAACCTACATTAAGATCGCCATCATCATCAACAGCAATTAATCCTACCACAAAACCACCGACACAACCACAAGCACTCAACAAGATCATCATCTTACAGGATGATGACTACCATCAGCACGATCATCATGTGAGGTGTTCAGAAAGTTTTTTAATCTTTACCATGTTGACTGATTTCCTTCTCGTGAGAAATGACAAAGACTGAAAATGACATCTCTATTTCCAGTCCTGATGCACACATTTCCACACTGTAGTTCTGATCGTGTCTACATTTATTTTAAAGGAAGTTTGAAGAAACAAATCTTGTTTACAAAAGGTCACCCATCAACAGGTAACGTTTGTATACCTTACGCATTTCAATAACCCACGTTGGAAAGAACACTTACAGACTCATGATACCATCACTCTCTTAGCTCTCACATAAAATTAAACGAGAATTTCTCCCAGCAGTAGGTATGGCAGTAATAATGCATGGTTGCACCACTTGCATCCTAACAAAACGCCAGAAGAAAAAGCTTGATGGGAACTACATTAGAATGCTTCGTGCTGTCTCGGGCATATCATGGAAGCCCACCCTACCAAAAAGCAGCTGTATGGCTACTTACCTCCCATCTTATAAATCATCCAAGAAAGCTATGCTGGGCACTGCTGTAGAAGTAAGAACTAACTCCTAAGCGACGTTCTCCAATGGAATCTTACACACGGATGCATCAGTGATAACCAATTAATAAAAACTTAGTAATCAGCTCTGTGCTGCCACTTGATACTATCTATAGGACCAACTGAATCCCCTAGGTATAAAACAAATGGTGACGGAATGTAAAAGGAACCCGTGCTATCAGTACGCCTTGATGATGTTGTGAGTACGAGCATGTATTTGTGTGTCTGTGTGACGCTTCAGTTATTTGAGAACAGCACATTAGTAAGCTGCAAGCAGATGATCTATGGCTGGGTTACACAAGTTCTTTTTTTCACAACCCAAATTTCTTCTTTCAGATGTATCATCGGTATTAACATGGTAGCTTCCAAATCGACAGAAATGCAATCCGCGCTCGTTATCGTAACCGTCAACAGAGATAGCCAGCATGTTGAAAATGCCCAGATTCAGATCCAGAAACGTGTTATCCGTCTCCAAGAGATCCGCTCTTAAAAGTCAGACGTAGTATGAACGGCCGATACAGTCCATTCAAATCAAGGCTAACATCAACAACTCCAGCAAAGTGATGACGGTCTTCGCCGAGAAATTCAACGTGGAGGATTTCATTCTCAGATATTTGGGGCTAAGGATCATCAGGTGAGGTTTTCTTTTCCCAACCACATGGTCAATGTAACCCTGAAATTGCTGCTGGAGAATTTTTCCAATGTTATCTCAGCATAAAATCTCCGATATCCGATTTCCTCTGATTTGAATTATCTGAACTACTCTGTCTGGTGTGCCGTCAAGATGGAGACTATCCAGTGGCCTCACATTAATAAATACTGGTTGGTATCAAATCCTTATTCAGCATATCTGACTCGTCTTACTTGGATGGTTTGTGACATGGGAGGTAACTGGCCATACAGCTGCTGTTTTATTGAGTGTTCCTTCCAGGATTAGTTGAAAGCTAAACATAGCATCCTTGCGCTGTTCCAATTTAGCTTTTTCTCAAGGTGTTTCTATGAAGTGTAAGTGGTGCATCTATACAGTAGGACTGAAACATTTATCATTAAGGGTTTTTAAACTATTGTCGTTATCTTTATTGCTATTTCCACAACGTTTCGGCCGATATGTCCTCCGATATTGTCGATCTTGGGAACCTTCACGGAACTTCGAACTACGTCCTTTATTGAATCCACGGGAGTCGCCTGTTCTGATTCCATTAGCCATAACCGGGTACAAGTGTTATGTATTCCTGTATTGTTACTCGCCTGCAGTCAGGATTGAACTTGCAACCTCCAGATGATTGTCTCCTTAGAAGCTTAGGGAACCAACGCCTATAACCGTTATGCTAAATAAAAATCATCAAGCTTCGTCTCAGAAATTTAGACAACTGAAACATTTTATTTTGTCTGGTTGATTCCAATATTTGACGATGACCTATTAGTCGCTGTTAATGCTTTATCTATCAGTATGTTGACATTATTTTCAGTCTATGAGAAACTGCTACAGCGGTTTGTCTACTAGTTTTAGGAGCTTGCCATTTAATGAGAAGATGGCTCCATGTTGGTTAAAAGACGTAAACTCTGTTTTATTTGCGTTAACTTTGAGATCAATTTCTTTGGTTGCTTGTTCCAGGTTATGCAGCTGAGATTCAGCTTGAGCTGGTGTTTTTGCAAGAAATGCAAGATCACTGTTTCCGCTGTATATCGTTTACCTTTTGTCGTTTTTTGTGTTGAGCCGGTTTGTTTTTTTTATTAAATCTATTGATGTTCATCGGACGTAAAGAAAGCATAGCATGATTGGAAATACTGCCGATGTAGCTCTCTTGAAAGATTCCAGTGACAATGGCAGAGTAATCATTGTCGCGATCAGGTTATCAGAAAACCATATGCTAAAATGATTTGCTCAATCATTCCTCTGTTAATAGAATCAAATTCTCATGAGAAATCTACAAATAAAAGGAATGCCTCAAAATTTTTGCACGTACTCATTCGCTGATTCGAAGAACAGTCAATATCTGAGACGGTGTGGATCGATTTTTCCTAAGAATTGTCTCAAATTCCGGTCGGATACGATTGTAAAACAGAGTATTATAAACTTAAACATTTATAGCAATATGTTATACCTCCAAATTGTTTTTATTGATTAGTTTTTTTATGTTGTTTAATGGCATATCAACATTCTTAGGTTATCTAATGCCAAAGCTATCTTTCTCGAAGAACAGTTGTGGAACTATCAAACCAATCGCTGGGAGGATAAAGTGGTTCATACATTTTCCCAATGGTATTTGTCCGAAAGTGAACGTAGTTGTGCAACTAGAGTTCGAACTCGCGTACTACGACTCCGCAGTCTAGCGCATTAACTATTATACCACGGGGACACCCCCAACTTCAGCTCGAATACGACTCAGAAGTAGAGCATTATACACCTTAGCAGCCATGGCAGTTAGTGTTATACCACAGTAATTCTTGGATCCTAATTAACAATTATCGTTAATTATCCAGAAATTGATTACACTAATATAATGTTACAACACCCACCCTCCTAACCCTATAGCAATAGTCGAAAAAAAAACAATTTGATTGTAAAAATAAAGTTGCCTTTGTAGGCCCATGAGAATCTTTAGTAATCTTAACGATGCTCTCATCTGAAAAACAAAACACAGACGGTTTATAAATATGTTCAGCATTTATTCGCCTGGTAAATATTCTTCAACAAACAGTTTAGCTAATCATAGCCGAGATTTCGGCCCGTGCAATTCTATGCAATTATATTCCTATTAAATGTTCCGGAGTTGGCACCCGACAATCAAATTCCTTCATCTTATTACCATAGAACTTTGACTTCCAATAGATCTATATTAAAGTCTTGGCGTGCAGAAATTTACTTGGACGATTAAATCTATTTACGGTTTGTGATTTATATAAGTTAACGTTTCTCATAAATACTTGAATAGATTCGGAACAGCGGGACACAAGCAGAAGGTCACCGGTGCGTAGCTATCTTATTGAAAATCCACTAATCTCGCAGTTATTTTCATTTATTTATCTATTTATTTATTTTTACTAGAGGGTATCAAAACCTGATTGGTGATTCGCTGATTCAGATATTTATAATACATTTCTTTTAACATAGATTAGCTTTACAAAACACGAATGTATTTCAAAGAAATAGCGGGAGTACTTAGACTACAGCCCATCAATAGAGTTTTATAACTGTACGCTCGGCCCAGGATTAAAATGCTGACTCCCGAGTATTACTACCTCGGCTCTCACTTAGACACAAATTTGTGAACAAGACGAAGAGATTCATGTTAATGAGTTCGATTTTAACTCGGTACCTATAACTTCAGGCCAAGTCTAAGTCTAAGATGAGCTTAATAAATTACTGCGTATGTATTTCACACAAAGTCCCTTTTTATATTTAATAATGATAATAATGGTAATACCAAATGTAATCGGTGAGATCGGTACAGTCACTAAAGGATTGGTAAAGGGACTGGAAGAACACGAATAGGGACCATCTAAACCACAGCAGTGTTAAGATGGGCCAGGATTCTGAGAAGATTTGAAAAGAATTGCTGTCATCCAAACTCCAGTGAAAGACCATTATGCTGGTATGAAAAATAGCGGACTACAGAGTGAAAATTAAAAAAAAGCGAAATCATAGACGAATACTAGGACTTTGCCAGAGAACTGAAAAAGCTGTGAAACATGAGGGTGACGGTGATACCAATTGTATTTGGTGCGCTAAGGAAGACTGGAGGAAAAAGAAATTTGAGTGAGAATCAAGACCATCCAGACAACAGCCTTTTTGAGATCATTTAAATAACTTAGAAGTGTTCTGAAGACTTGATGAAACATGCTGTCACTTACACTCCCGAAAAAGACCTTCAGCTTACACTGATATAAAAAAAACTTGCTGGGATTAAGAATAATAACTTTCATAAAAAGCTTGATGTCGACAGATGCAGTGTGATCAGAAAAAGGGAGAGACAAAGAGAGAATACGCCATCATAAATACACACACACACACACACACACACACAAATATATATATATATATTTATATATATATATATATATGTGTGTGTGTGTGTGTGTGGGAGCAATGAGAGATTTGGATTATTTCTGACCTTGGCTAAATTACGTTAAATTTAGAAAATGCATAAACGACAATTTTCCTTCACACACCCACACACACATGCACACACACACACACATAACACATACATATATGTGTGTGTGTGGTTTATTTAATATGCATATCAACCCCTTATGAACTATTTGATTCCACGATTTTATTCCTTTAGAAATGCTTGATCAAAATTATACCTATATTTTCCACTTCAATGATTTTTTATAGTACTTTTTTATTCGTCGATAATAATCCATATCAAACTCTTATTCCTATCAAATACCTCGTGATGTAATGGTTAAAGCGTTGGACAGCGGAATTGTGGTAAGCGAGTTTGAACTCCAGTTGCGTTATAAGGTTCACTTTCGGACAACTCCCTTGGGAAAGGTATGAACACCCTTAAAAAAGGAGGGATTTGTCATTGAATAACCCAAGAACGTTGATATGCCCATTAAAAACAAACACATATATGGTTTCAACTGTTTGTATCCAATATTAATAAAATTCTCTCGAATTTTGAAATACAAATAGATCACAATGAGAGTATGCGACTAGACATGACTGCGGGGAAAAGGGGATCCACGGTTAACTGTGCAAGAAATTGAAATTTGACCACACGAACAAATGGTATATGCACAAACCAGAATCTGTCCTGGAGAATGAGATGCTCAAACTCCTATGAGATTTTGGGATACAAACGAATCAGCAAATCTCGGACAGACGACCAGACCTTATAATAAAAAAAAAAAAACTCGCCGAATTGTTGACTTTGCGGTCTCGGCTCTCGACAAGTTAAAATTGAAAGAAAGCGAAAAGAAGGACCTTGCTCTTGGTACAGTTACCAAAGGATTGGTACAGGGACTGGAGAAATTGAAAATAAGAGGACAAGTGGAAATCATCTAAACGAAATACAGCATGGAAGATTTCGCCCGAAATACTGAGAAGAGTCCTTGGGACCTTTGGAGACTTGCTGTCATTCAAACTCCAGTGAAATACCATCAGCTAACGCTGATATGAAAAACTCTCAAATAATAGCAATAAAAATTAATAATAATAATAATAATAATAATAATAATAATAAGAAGAAGAAGAAGAAGAAGAAGAAAAATTATAAATTTATCTATACAACCAAATGGTACATAGAGAAACTAGCATCCTATAATTGGACGTTTAAAATTCTTTGTGATTTTGAGATAAAAACAGATCACCTAATATCGGCCAGAAGACCAGACGTAGTGATAATTAACAAAAAAAAAAATGAGAACGTGCCATCTGGTAGACTTTGCCGTCTCAATGGACCAGAGAGTTGAAATCAAAGAAAGTGATAAGATAAACAAGTACTTGGACCTTTCTAGAGAACTAAGAAAACGGTGATGATGATGCCAATTGTAATTAGCATGCTTGGAACGATTCCCGAAGACTTAGAAAGGGGGGCTGGAAAATTTGGAAACCGAAGAAAGAATCGAGACGATCGAAACAATAGCATTGTTGATATCAGTTAGAATACTAAGAAGGATCCTGGAAACCTGAGGAGATTTAACGTCATTCAGGCTCCAGAGAAAGACAATCAGTTAAAGTTGGTTGGAAGAATTCGAAAAATGTAAAGTTCAGACAGCTAGAGACCAGATGTGGTAGGGAAAGCCACACCCGACCGAGGGGGCACGCGGAAAACCCCCGATGCAGTTGCCAGCAGACTCCCAGAGGGTTAGAGACGAGATGTGGTAGGAAAAGCCACACCCGACCGAGGGGGCCCTCGGAAAGCCCCGATGGAGTGGACCCCAACATCAGGAGAACAAGACACAACGTGGCAGTCATAACAGTGGGGTCAAAATATGAAGTTTATGTTCAATCTCCAGCATCCTCTCACATGCAACACTTCAACAACCCTTTTGAACCCTTACAATAAAGTGAGAGGTAAAAATATTGTTAAAGAAGTCTTCTTGCGTCTTTATCATGTGTCTTCCTTCCTTCATGCGTCTTAATTATGGTGTCGTTGTGATGCTGAATGAACGTGTAAATAACTATATAACAATTGTATTATTTGTTTTCTGTAATATACAATTTTCATTCTTCTAAGTAAATGTTTGTCTTATTTATTTTATGCCTTTTTCTGAGGACATAAAAGGAAAATCAGGTATCAAACCAAAACTGTAACATTCCTTCAACTTCTTTAGCATCTTTATGATAATTGAACTGTTTGGATACTCATGAATATTCATGAAATTGTGGAAATAATGCATAGTTTTGTTTTAAAATTAAAGTTCTAAAAATATTAAATATAATCTAAAACTTAGCTGGGCATTTACACAACTCCTTCACAACAAGTAAGATGCAACACAAAGTCATTTTTAAGAAGAGTACTGCTGGTTTGACTTTAGAGTTTTTCATCTATTTCAATGAGTGTCTTACTAATGCTAAAGAACCCCATCTGCCCTACTACTACTGACGCGTAACTGAAGAAAGAACTGATGGTTTCATGCTATTTCCAAGAGAACTTAATGTGAAACACAAACAACTTCGTC
Organism: Sepioteuthis lessoniana; assembly: GCA_963585895.1. Classification (NCBI taxonomy): domain Eukaryota; kingdom Metazoa; phylum Mollusca; class Cephalopoda; order Myopsida; family Loliginidae; genus Sepioteuthis; species Sepioteuthis lessoniana. The sequence goes on from OY757907.1 coordinate 61,227,101, forward strand.
CACGATTTGAACACGAATCACCGATGCCATTCCCTTCTATGATAACCATTATAGTAAGCATGCCTTATAAATAAGCCATCATGAAATGAATTCATATTAAGAATTCAAATTTTTTATCTCATTTCATCTATCAGAGACTTTAAAATCCAGGCCTGCGTCTACGTAGTAGTAATTGCAACATAGGGAGACAATGTCTTCGGTTAGATTTGTGGATGGATCCATTGATCACGTGAGAAATCCGAACTTTTTCTCTTATTTTCATTATTGTTTTTTTGGTATCTTTGGTCAGAAAAAAGACTTTGTTTCTATATCCGGCGACCGACTCTCGTCTCACCTCACCATAATAACGAAAGTCCACTCAGTTATATAAATACCGAAAGGACACAAGTAAGTCTTGGCCAAGTCGGCAGTGGCAGTAGACTACACTGATAATATCTCTGCAAAGGGGCATGACTCCCCAACGAGTATCCTGGATATGACACAGAACAATCTGATGGTGAGGTTCCTGTAATGCTGGAGCTTTGGGGAATGCGAGTGCATTTCATTACCAGCGCTCCCAGGTCTACTCTGGCCCAAAGTTATGGCACCTGATAAGTTCTTATCTATGGGTCAAATAGAACTAAATAGTGTATTTATGCTAAACTGAATTGTTTGGAATGTTTTTATATTTAACTGTGTGTAAACAAAAAACTGTACTTATGCTAAACAGATTTAAAAAAATGTTTATATATATGAAAATGGATTTGGCATTAAATAACCAACAATAGTTGATATACCATAAAAATAAACCGAAAACTAACCAAATCAAACAAGTAAGTCTTTTTACAATTTTGTATCCCTTTTCATACTCTGTTTGCTCATGAAACAGTGAGCACATTTCAACTTGTAATACTTGTTATATGGTTTTTATATGTATATATCAAATCTCTTATTTGTGTATATGAATTCATCTTGTCTTTCCTTCCGTTTATTCAGTGTTAGTGCATCAATGGATATACTAATGCTTGTATTGAAATTTGGTGAGTCAAGGTGGGATCGAATATATTCTCTAACACGAAACCGTAACTAATAATTGATAACTTTTTCCAGTCGCAGTAAATGAAAAAAGAAAACTGTGCAATGGAATCTGAAGAGAAAAGAGAAAATATTCTATCGCTTTCTTTTGAACTTAGACTGTGTCCGGATCTCACTGGACTTAACCGTGGTATGAAACTAGTATTGGCTGAGTCAATAGACCAATGTAAATCGTAAAAGATCTTGACGTCTACTCGTCTGACTTTTCACCTCACAGAATTAATTTGCAGAGAAAGTTTGGAAAGAAATCACGCGGACTCAATAATTGATTGATGATGGATGGATTGATTCTAACGGCATTTCGACCTGTCTCGGGTTATTCTATGCCTAAAGCCAAGGAATCAAGTACATTTTACTTTTAAATTTACTCTTTTGTGTTGTTGTTTCAGAAATTATTTAATATTTAGTTTTAACTATATGTTAAAATCCTGTGGGATAGGTTTTTTTTATAATTACTGTATGGTACTGACCGTTTTTACGTTTTTAAATTACGGTTTAATTTTTTTTTCCCAAGAACAAAATGTCATCCAATAGGTCCTTCGTATTATTTTCGTTGAGAAAACGTTGTCTGATTAGAAGGTAATTTTCACATTCTATGAGAAAATGCTTAACATTGCAAGGTGTTTGACTTGCTCTACACTGGTTTTTCCTCTTCCTTAATTATAAAGGAGTGAGTAAGTTCTGTGGGTCCAATGCGTAATTTTGACTTGTTCCTTTCTGTATTTTCCATTCCCCTAGCTGGAAGAGTGTATTGTATATGCTGTAATTTTGTAGAGAATAATTTGTTTATTTCAGGTATGTTCGTTGATTGGTTGGGGTTTTATCAACCCTTGCTTGTTATTTAATGACAAATCTTGTAAATATATTCAGATACTTGAAATGTCCTTTCCACTGTCTCGCTTCTGGGCTGGCAGCTTTTAATTTTGCTGCCGTGGTGCTCTTACTTCCGTTCTATTTCTTTATTCTCAGCAATGCTATTCATAATTGCCTATTTCTAAACTGATTTTTAATTGGGAATTCATACGCTTTTCATCAATTATCATACTGCTAAAACTTGCAATGAATTCTGATAACGCTTGACCTCTTGCTAAATATGGCAAGCTGATTTTTCAAGTATTAAACGACGAATACGCCATATATCTGTGTGCAAACAAATAATTATTAATGATTTGGGTTACTTTCTTTGGTTAATGCCATATCAACCACCGTGTCTTATTTAATGCCAAATCAATCCTTGTTGAACAAGTTACACTATTTATTCCTAAGCTTAGGGAAAAAAGGGGTACATAACTTTTCCCTGGGTACTAGTGTAGTGTGAAAGTGAACACAATAACGGGACGTGAGTTCGAACTAACTTACTTCGAGGCTGCAATCAACTACTTCAGCCATTACTTCGAGGAAACCAAATAATTATTATCAAATAGAAATAGTTACTTGAGATGATATATATATATATATATATCATCATCATCATCATCATGTTGTGCCATCAGTACAGATATCCCTTACCCTTTCTCGGCACCCTTCTTTATCGTCCATTGCTTCCAGCAGGTTTTCAGTGCTACATCACGTATCGGCACAGAATGTCAGCCTTGTTTTCCAATAAATCTCTCCTTCTGATTGCATGACATTATTATCTCTCTCTCTCTCTCTCTCTCTCTCTCTTGCTAAATATATATATATATGTGTGTGTGTGTGTGTGTGTGTGTGTGTTTAACCCAATATAACTCTCCAGTCGATTGACTCAAGAATGCGTTAATGGCATCGCAGACAGAGGGATAATACGTTCACTAAAAAGAGGGTGTCCTTGTTACGACACTAAACTTCATCCGATGATGCAATTCCAGCGAGTGTTACAGCATTTAATTTTCTGCCATATCAACATGTGGGTTATATAATATCAAATCATATATATATATATATACACATAAAAATATATATATACTTATATATATATATGTATATACTGTTTTCTTTCATTAAATCGATAGATGTCCTAAGCACGTTGCCGAGGCAGATAATAAACAGCCATAGAGTTAATGTGTCTCCTTGTGGCATACCTGTTACCATATCGAAGTAGTCTGTGTCTCCATCCGGGGAGCGGACTTTTATTTTCGTGTTTTTATCTAGTATCATTATAGCTGTGACGGTTTCTTTGGTGAGGCCGTAGGCGAGAAGTATTTGCTTCTTCTTCCCTCTGTGTATAGAGTCAAATGCCTTGGAGATAGCGAGGAATTATATTGTTACCACAAGGTTTTTTGGACATACTAGAATTCAACGGATAGTAAAAATTTGTGATGTCGTGGATCGATTTCTTCAAAAGCCATATAGGTTCTTCAAATGTATCTTCTCAATTTTTGGTTCTATGCGGTTGCATAGTAGAGCATTGTAGATTGTGGCTGCTATGGATGTAAGGGTTATACCTCAGAAGTTCTTGGCTATTCTGAGGTCACCATTCTTAGGGAAAGGGAGCATGCATCCCTTGGTCCATCCGTCTGTTAGCAGGAGATACTCCGAACAAACAATTCTGCGCGTGAACTACGCCGATGACAGAGCACTTCTAGCAAATGCACCCACATAAGCTCAATCCCTGCTACATAGTCTCGGATGAGTAGCTGGTGGCATAGGCTTCCATGTCAACGCAGACAAGACGGAATCCATGACCTTTAATCAAAAAGGCGACATATCCACACTAAAGGGTGGACCTTTGAAACTAGTGGACAAGTTTACCTACCTTGGAAGCAGTGTCTCATTAACTGAGAAAGACATCAACACGCAAATAGCAAAGGTGTGGACAGCTATCGATAGGCTATCGGTCATATGGAAGTCAGACCTGACCGATAAAGTAAAACGCAGTTTTTCCAAGCAGCAGTCACGTCTATAATGCTACATGTATGGACGCGCTACATGGACGCTAACTAAACGGAAAGAGAATAAGCTTAACGGCAATTACTACCACCCATCACGAAAACTATCAAAGTTAGACGAATCAGAGAAGCAGGAAACTGCTGGAGAAGTTAGGACGAACTCATAAGCGATATACTCCTATGGACCCCTTCACATGGACGAGGAAAGGCAGGACAACCAGTTAGAACCAATACATGATGTAGCCTGGAAACCTTCCGGGAGCAATGGACGATAGAGACGGTTAGCGAAAGATGGTCAGAGAGATCCGTGCTGGCAGCGTGACATGATGATATATATATATATATATATATATATATATATATAAGCATAAAGTTAAATTGGTGATCGTAGTCGAAGGTGACCCGAAATCCAATATATATATATATATATATATATATATATAAACGTAAAGTTAAGTTGGACCCGTATTCGTGGGCGATTCGAAGGCTCCGTTTTGTATAGCTACTACACTGAGGAGTTAGGGAGTGCGCTACTCCTTTCCCTGGATTGCTCCACTTTACTCTTGATACGTACCTTATAGAGCTGAGTGTTGCGCAAGGATGTATCAAGTACCGTTTTTTGAGTCTTTATATGACTCGACCTGGTATCGAACTCCGGTCTTCCGGAGATATACATATATGCATATACATACATATATATATATAGGGAGAGAGAGAGAGAGAGTAAAGTGTTCACCCATGGTCTGATAGACTGGAATTCAATCCCCCCCCATACCAAACACAAAAAAATAGTTCGGTTTCATTATTTAATGGCATACCAACCTTTGTAGGTTATTTAATGCCAAAGCCTTTCTCCTAAAAGAACAGTAGTGGTACTATTTAACCCACAGCTGGGAGGATAAGGGGGTTCATTCCTTTCCCAAGGGTATTTGCCCGAAAGTGAACATAATAGCGCGACTGGTGTTCGAACTCGCTTAATACAATTCCTCAGTCCATCGCTTTAACCATTACACCACGAGGACACCTTCACAAAAAAAAATTGTACTCGATGCAGCCACTCAGCATTAGAAGATATGGATCAAAGGTAGGTGGAGCAATCCAGAAAAGGAGTCGCGCTTTCCCCTATATCTTGGTGTTGTTGTTAATGAAACAGGGACCTTTGAGTCATCCTCGTCTCCGGTCGTCAACTTTACTTCATATATAAATATGTGTGGGGGTGATTTGCAAGTGCATAGTTTATAGAGAACTTTCTTTTCAAACAAATTAGAGCTTATTTGTTTGTCCACAGTTAAATGGTTTCAAGTATTCTTGTTCAAAACTGATCAGTATATTTGATACTAACTATTTGTTTACACACTATTTAGTGGTTTCGAAAATTGCTTTCTCATCGAAATTGGCCATCAGCCCCCATTTTTTTGCGTCTTTAAGAAAGAAATGTTGGGTTCTAGTCGGGCACGAGAGCAATTAAAAGAATACAGTCGAGACAACCATAGAGGTGCTAGTACTTGTCATGACCAGCCGATTGATCGGATCGGAACCCTCCGATCGACCGTCTAGTCTCGTAAGGGCCAAAGTGGTCTGTTGCAAGTCACTTGATCCCTTAGTTGCTTGGTCATGGACTGTTCAGCCACCAGGATCCCAACTTCAAGCATTACAGGTCGCCACCTACGGGTAACAAGAGACCTTGTTAACGGGGCTGGTAACCCCTCTGCAGTGGAGCAGTCGGCTCAGTGCGTATGATGAAGAACGCCGTTTACTAAAAAATTATTATTATCACTTTTTTCACCACAGCATAAAAAATTATTTAGTATTGTTAATCATGTACATTTTTTTTTTTTTTTTGTTTAACAACGAAGCATCAACGACCAAAAATGTGGAAACAGAATCTTTTGACGGTGAAGAATAAATTTTGAGAACAATTTCCTCAAGTTAAACAAAAAAAAAAATGGAGGAAAAGGTAGGACCACACAAGTATTTAAAAATTCAATTAACTTATGGAGTTATGAGAATGTTCAGCGGCTACTGAAATTTTTTAAAAAAAGTAAAAAGAAATTACTGCCACACGCACACATACACACGCACGTTCACACGAAAAAACCATACACACACATTTAGACCTAATATATAATACAAGGCACTTTATTCTCTTCTCTTCTCTTCTCTTCTCTTCTCTCTCTCTATCTCTCTAAACCTAGCGACAGAAAACTATTTGAAAAAAAAGGTATTTTTTAAAGAGGTAAAAAATCGAAAAAATATTTGCACGGAAAGATTTTAACTAAATAAAAATTTAAAAAAAAATAAACATAAATTTCGATAAATCATATTCTTGGTTATTCTACCCATTTCCAAATCTGACCAGATCGAATTCCAGTCGTTGGATAAAAATCTGGTGGTTTCCTTTTAGTTAGAGCGAAACAAACAAATCAGAAATTTAAAAGATAAAATGAAATAAACCGTATTAACAACACCAAAACCGACGCCCCAAAATATGTCAACGTCAAGCGAGATTAATTCATGAGGATCAGAGATCAAACAATTAATAATGATTTGATCACTCATTTGGAATATTCATTAAGTTGAGAATAATCAGCGGCCAGTTAAATTTTAAAAAATAAAAATAAAAAGGGAAAAAGAAATTAGTGCCAAACACGCGCAAACAGGCGCACACACACATTTAGATCTAATATATAATGCAAGACATTTGAGTCTGCTCTCTCTCTCTCTCTCTCTCTCTCTCTCTCTCTCTCTCTCTCTGACTAAAACGAACATAGTGAGGGAAAACTATTTAAAAAAAGATATTTTTTCTGCAAGACTTAACCGCCATGTTTGAATAATAACGAGGCACAGTTTGGCAGGAAAAGTTTAAAACATTACATCCCCAGGGAATATTGCATATTGCACTGAGACACAACATAATGCTATCTCTCTCTCTCTCTCTCTCACGCTCTCTCTCTCTCTATATATATATATATCTCCCTCTCCCCTCTCTCTCTCTCTCTCTCTCTCTCTCTCTCTCTCTCAGACATACATACATATGTATATAGAGTAAATACATGAAAGGAACTAATCGCTTAAAAACATTTTATAAATCAAGTAGTATAAAACCAAAAATTCTTAACATTAGCTTCCATTACTATAAGTTCCACTTATTTAACAGAACACTCAATCATCTGTAGTTTCTATTCCATTGCTTCGACCAAACTCTAACTAAAGTTTTGAAATTACATTTTATAATTGTAGAAGATTTTATTTTGTTTTGTCTTTATTTTTTAACCTTCCCTTCCCTACTTCCTAGTGATTGTATCGTTCAATTCATAAAAATTCAAGAAAAGAAAATTTAAGTAATAGAGCCAACATGAGTATTGCTGGTGTTTTATTGCATATCAAACCTTGTGGGTTATTTAATGCCGAATTATATATATATATATATATTGTGTAATATATCATCTTGACCGGCGCTGAACCCGGCGGATGTTGTTGACATATATATCTGGGTGTAGATAGAATTAACAAAATGATAAACGAAAACAAGGAATGCGTGGGTGTAATCTGTGACCAATGGAAAACAAGCATTGCGTGGGTGTAAACCATGGCCAACGAAAAACAAGCATTGCGTAGGTGTAAGCCGTAACCAATGAAAAATATGAATTGTAAGTGGGTTGAATGGGAGTTTTAAGACTATATAAAGTCGATAATTTTTGACTGAAGTCAGTTACCTGCTGGCAGTTCCGATTCCCGACAGTTCCTCCGTGTGCGCGAACTCTCTCTCCGATTACTCTCCTCTTCCATACAAGCGTCACCGTCGACGAATAAAAGTATAAGATTATATTTTTATTTATACGTGTTCCTCGATGTTAGTAGAGAGTGATTTTTTTTAAGGTTTTTAGTTTTTTTTATAACATTGCAAAAAGTAGAAAATCAATCTTTACACATGCAAACAACCCTTGATGATAGAATGTGAAAAGTCCGTAGGCGCTCGGGACAATTTAGTTAAATTCCTCAACCAATTCTAACCTAAAACCAACACACTTGTCAGGAAACTTGAAAGGATCCTAATAAAATTATATCTTTATTATTTAATCAAACAAGCTTAAAAGAAGGACTGCTGCCCAACAACTACAATACACCCACACACGCACGAGCACACACACACACACACACATATATATATTGTTTCAAGCAGCAGTCGTGCCCATACTGTTATATGGACGCACTACATATATGCTAACTAAACATATGGAGAAAAAGATTGACGGCAACTACACAAGAATGCTGCAAGCAATATTGAACGAGTCCTGAGGGCAACATAAAACAGCAGCTGTACGGATAACTACCACCCATCACAAAAAGCTATCAAAGTTAGACGAACCAGACATGTGGGATACTGCTGGAGATGTAAGGATGAACTCATAAGTGATATACCCCTGTGGAATCCTTCACCTGAACGAGCAAAGGTGGGACGACCTGCTAGAACCTATATATAACAGCTCTGTGCCGATAAAGGATGTAGCCTTGAAAACCTTCCGGGAGCAATGGACGGTAGAGACGGGGGTCTGAGAGAAGGTCAGGGAGATCCGTGCTGGCAGTGTGACATAATGATGATGATGATGATATATATATATATATATATATATATATATATATATATATATATATATATATATTATTCACTTTACTGACTGATTTTACACATAGAAAAATAAATGATTGTGGTCGTTTTCTCATTATTCTCACGAGTCAATCTCTGCAAAAGTTTACTCATATTTTAACATCCTTGTTTGTTTCTCTATAAAAATTTTGATTGGACACAGTTTTAAGTATTACGATCCGATACAATTAATTTTTATGCAGCTATACGCTTTTAAGAATATCTAATATTAAGAATTTTCAAACAGATCTACTCGACCTATACAATACAAAGTATTGTCTTGACCAGAATGTATACCCTCTCTCTCTCTCTCTCTCTCTCTGTCTCTCTCTCTCTCTCTCTCTCTCTCTCTTTATATATATATATATATACAAACTTTAAAAAGATTTTTAGAGCATGATCATACAAAAGCAATTGTCAGTTTCACGATTTCTCGATTTTTACGTACTTAGTCAACTTTGTCGACAAAGGTTTTTAAGTAATATCATTAAAAAAAAAATCAACTCTCGAGTCATTGGCAATGATTCGGATCATCCCTGAATGTCTCAGAAATAAGAACCCGTAACAAATTTTATTCTGCTTAAAAAATCACCGTGGATATTGTTAACTATATTCATTTGATTCAGATTAAGTACGGAACGTTAAACAAGCATCAGACGTTAAAAAAAGCCGAATCAAAATTAAAAATTTTTAAAGAAAATAATAAAAAAAGGATGATCAAATTTAAATAACGGTTAATGGAAGTTGCTTGCTGCTTTTTAATCTCAGTCCTAACAATTCTAATTACATAAAAAGACAGTTTTCAGACCCCAAAAACAATTTTTAAATATATTTTCACTTGATTCTTGATTATGGAATAATCCAAAAGAACAGTATGATTAAACTACATCAAATGATGCGGTCCTAATTCTGGATCTCTGAGGGGTTTAGAGTATCCTATCATTTACATTACTCCCAGGTTCACTCTGAACCGTTGCGGTAGCACCCGTTAGGATCCCATCGATAGATTAAATTAATATGAAAATTGTAGAAATTCTTGAAATTACATATATGTGTACAAAGAAATGATTGTTTTTTCATATGAATAGTCTCTTGAAACCAAATGTGTATGAATTATTAATGTCAGAAATTGGTTTGTTTTGTTTATTTCATGGAATGTCAACCATCGTTGGTTATTTAAAGTCATAGCTATCGTTGTGGAAGAACAGCAATTATACTATTTAAAAGTAGCTGGGAGGATAAAGGGGTTCAATATCTTTTCCAAGGGTATTTGTCTGAAAGTGAACGTAATAGCGCAAATGGAGTTCGAACTTAGGTCACAATCCAGCACTTTAGCCACTACGCCATGAGTACTTCCAAAAGTATTAGATTGGAATACTTGATAGCATACAACGATGTGCGAATTATCTGTATCAAGAATAGTCACTTGAATCTATAATTGTTTACTATTATTACTATAATTTTATTCATTTTGGAGTTTTTCACGCCAGCGCTACCTGATGGATTTTCTCTTGAGTTGAAGTGACAGCAAGCCTTCTCAGTATTCTGGCCGATCCTAATAATACTGTAGTTTAGATGATTTCCACTCGTCTCGTTATTTCCAAGTCCTCCAGTCCCTGTACCAATCCTTTTGTGACTGTACCAAGAGCATCAATTACAATTGGTATCACCGTCACTTTCATATTCCACAGTTTTTCAGTGGTCTAGCTAGGTCTACATAATTATCTTTGTTTCTGCTAGATAGTTTTGTCTCGAGCACCTTTCTAGTACTTCTGAGATATTCTTTCTTAATTTTTTCTCTCATTTCCTCTTGTTCGATGGGGCTAGCGTCCAAGATGCCTAAGTATTTGTACGTTTCCTTTTCTCCGAGCGTTCTAATCTTGTCTTGATGATGTCGTTTGCCAATTTTCATAACTAGCATGGCACATTTTTCTATGCCAAATTCAATTCCTATTTCCTGACTGTATATTATAACTGCGAGTATTAGCGTTTACACTTCTTTTCATTTTTGGAAAATAGTTTGATGTCGTCCATGGTGATATATCTTTTCTTGCGATCTATTAAGTTTGTATCTGGCTGTGCATTTTCTGAGTGTGTGGTTAAGTGGCATCATGGCAATTATTAATAGTAACGGTGATAGTGCATCTCCTTGAAATATACCTCTTTCGATCTTTGCTTCAGCTAAGCTTCTTCCTCTTGCTGTGAATTCCACTCTCCAGGTTTTCCTGGTTTTTCAATAAAGTTTATGATTTCCTGTGACATTTTTTAACTTTTGAGGCAGTTTATTATCCAGCATTGAGGAACCATATATGTCTTTTTATAGTCAATCCAGGCCATAGCTACATTTTTCCGTCAGGTCTTGGTCTCATTTAGGATGTGTTGATCTATGTAAAGTAAATCTGCTGTGCCCCCAGATTTTTTGCAGCATCCTTTCTGCTCCTCAGGGAACAATCCGTGGCTTGTTTGCGATTTGTAAATCTCTTCCCTTATTTGTGCTGTTAATATTTTCTGCATCTTCGGTAGGAAGGTTATGGGTCTGTAGTTGTTTGGATCGATTCCTTTGTTTGGGTCCTTTTGAATCAATGTAGTCTTTCTTTTGGTCATCCATTCGGGTACGTGTGCTCCGTGTTGGCATTTGTTCGTTTGTAGTGCTAGTCTGTCGTTAATGAGGTGAATTTCTTGAACCAGAAAGCAAGTATTCCATCATAACCTGGCGTTTTCCAGTTTTATATTTTTAGTGTAGTTTTGCGTAAATCTAGGTGTATTTCCGCTATCGGGCCCTCTTCGAGCCCTTCTAATTCTTTAGTCATATTGTTTATCCATTAGGTTTTTCGTTATGTTTTTTAGTTGCCATATTTTAGTCCCAAATCGTTCGGTTTCTCTTGCATCCGGTTGGTGGTATGTTTTCGTGTCATCTCTTTCCAGTTGTTGGTAGAATTTTCTTTCGTTTTTTGGAATGTACCTTTTTTTCTGTATCGCTTTACACGTTGTCGATATCTCTTTAAAGTTTCTTCTTTCACCAGGACTTTCTGGTTTATTTCCCCAAGTTGGATTGTTATTATTTCTTGGATAGTCTTTTCCTTTTTGTCTCTACATGTTCAAGCGTTTTTTCTTTGTTTTACCATTTTGTATAATTATCATTATTATTATTACTATTATCATTTACTCATTAGAGTTTTTCATATTATTATTATTATTATTATAATTATTATCATTATTTCTTTTCACATCTACTCGAACTGGTAGTCTTTCACTAGATATTGAGTGACAGCAAATGTCCTCAGGTCTCCAGGACCTTTCTCAGTATTCTTGTTGATTTTAGTAATGCTGCGATCTGAGTGGTCTCCATTCTTCCTCTAATCTTCAGTGTGCCTTGTCTTTTTTCTAGTTTATTGGAGACTAGTTCAAGGTTTTCTTCTACGATTGGTATCATTGTCTCTTATAAATTCTACAGCTTTTTCAGCTCTTTGGCAAGGTCTATGTATTTGTCTATATTTCGCGTTCCTTAACTCTTACTCAATCGTTTGCTGATTGATGGGTTGTTTTATTATTGTTAACTCTTGTTCTGATCTTCTAACTTGAATTAGGTGAGCCATTTGTATCTAAAAGTCAAGAATTCTTCTTCTTCTTCTTCTTTTTCTTCTTATTATCATTATTTACTCTTTGAGAGTTTTTCACATCAGTGTTAGTTGACAGTCTTTCACGGAAGTTTGAGTGACAGCAAGTCTCCTCAAGTCTCCAGGACTCTTCTCAATATTCTAGCCGATCTCAATAATGCAGTAGTTTGGATGGTTTTTACGCATCCTGTTATTTCCTAGTCCCCCACTCCCTTTATTAATCCTCTAATGACAGTACCATCATCATCATCATCATGTCGTGTCGCTAGCACGGATATCTCTGACCCTCTCGCGCCATTTCTCCCTATCGTTCATCGCCTCTGGCAGGTCTTCATGGCAACATCCCGTATCCTCACATAGTTGCTGTATGTATGTTCGAGCTGGTTGTCCTGCTTTTGCTCGGCCATATGTGGGGGCCCATAGAAGTACTTCACTTATGAGCTCGTCCTTGCTTCTCCAGCAGTGTTCTACATGTCTGGTGAGTCTAACTTGGATATTATTCGTGATGGGAGGCGGGTGGCCGTATAGTTGGTGCCTTGTGGGGTGTTGCCGCCAGGATCTGTTCTATATTGTTCGCAACATTCTTGTGTAATTGCCGTCTAGCTTCTTCTCCAGCCGCTTTGTTAGCGTCCATGTGGTGCATCCATACAGCAGTATCGACACGACCGCTGCCTGGAAGAAATTGCGTTTCATTTTATCGGTAAGGCCTGATTTTCATATGATCAAGAGCTTATCGATAGCTGTTCATGTCTTCGTTAGCCGCGTGTCGATGTCTTTTTCGGTTGATGAGACACTGCTTCCTAGTTAGGTGAATCTGTCCACCAGTTTCAGAGAGGTTCCCTCTAGTGTGGAAATGTCGCCAGTCTGATTAAAGCACATATATTCAGTTTTGTGTGCATTGACATGGAGGCAAATGCCTGTGGCGGCTCGTTCCAATCTATGCAGTATTGTTTCGGCTTGGTTGGGTGTATTTGCCAGAATCGCTATGTCATCGGCGTAGTCGGTGTCGGTAATTGTTTTTGCGGGGTATCTTCTGCTTCTTTTCTTTGTCAGCTCGGAGCCGTTTTCTTTGATTTTATCAATCGATGTTCTGAGCACGTAGTCTAGACAGATGATAAAGAGGTATGAGGCAAGTATCCCCTTGTAGTACTCCTGCTACAATGTCGAAGTATTCTGAGTCTCCATCTGGTGAACGTACTTTCACTTTGGTGTTTCTATAGAGAATCGTTATTGCTGCTACGGTTTCTTTTGGTATGCCATATGCTAGTAGGATTTGTTCCATCTTCCCTCTGTGAATTGAATCAAAGGCCTTGGTAAAGTCGACAAATAGTAATGCCGTCTGCAGGTTTTTTGCCCGTACGCCTTGAAGGATTCTACGGATGGTCAATATGTGTGAGGTCGTGGATCTATTTCTTCGGAAGCCATTTTGGTTTTTCCTAAGGATGTTGTCGATTTTGGGTTCTATGCGGTTTCGTAGTAGGGCATTGTAAATTTTGGCTGCTATGGATGTAATGTTATACCTCGGTAGTTCTTGGCTAATCCGAGGTCACCCTTTTTAGGGAAGGGGAGGATACATCCCTTCGTCCATCTGTCTATCGGATTTTGATTATAGACTGCGTTGCAGTGTCGGAGCAGTATGTCGTAGAATTGTCTGGTCTTCCATACTTCTGGGGGAATCTCGTCAAGCAGCTTTTTTGCAGCATTCCTATTCTTAATTTTTTCTAAGAACCGAGTCGAGTTCTTCTTGAGTGAACGGTCCTAGTTTAATGACCAATTGCTTACAAATAATTCTGGTGATTGGTTCATGCGTAACTTTCGGTGGGTTTCCAAGTAGATTTTCGAAATGCTGTTTCCACATTTTTATTCTTTCTTGTTGGTTTGCAGCTTTCAGTTTTGCTTTGGTTGTGCTCTCCTACACGCTTAGTTTATTGTTTGCCAGGCTATCCTAGATTACTTATATTCCACTGAGTCTCTAATCTTATCTATCTGATTTTGTATGTATTCTATCTGTTCTTTTTAGATATATGCCTGTTAATTGATATTGTGCCTTTTTAGTTTTATGACATTTGTGTTTGTTGGGTTCTTTCGATAGCTTTTGGAGGCAGTTTTCACGTGTGCACGTTTTTCTCTAACCGCTAACGTTTCCCATGGGACTCTATATTTAGTTCTAGGTTTTGTTGGAATACACTTCGCTGCCGCCTCGAGGTGCGCGTTGACAAAATTCTCATATTCGTCATTTGGGGTACCATTTTCTGTCTTCTCTTGTAGTGTCTCGAATCTGTTTCTCAGTTCTAATACATATTTATCTCTAATATCTCTGTTGTTAAGAAGGGCCCAGTCATAGTGTTTGGTGGTCGCTGTTCGTGTGGCGTTTTTTCGTAGGCTTAGTCGTGTATTTTGCTGTAACTTTTCGGTGATCGGAGGACACACAGGAGTATGCTCCGCAATTGATTGCGCTATTTTTCCATTTCTTGTTTATAAAGACGTAGTCTATCTGTGCTTTACTATTGTTCGAGTATGTGTAGGTCACGAACACCTATTACAGTTGGTATCACCGTCACTTTCATGTTCCACGGTTTTTTTCAATTTCCTAGCTAGGTCTAGGTACTTATTTTTCTTTTTCAGTTTTATTCTGTGGTCAGCCTGGACACCAAAGGCACAATTCGGCAAGCTCTATCCTTTTTGTTGGTTATATTAAGGTCTGGTTTTCTGGCTGAGATTAGGTGATCCGTTTGTATCTCAAACTCCCATAGGAGTTTGTGTGTCTCATTCTCCCGAACAGATGCTGGGTTCTGCATATATCATTTGTTCGTGGGATTAAATTTCAATTTCTTGCACTATTCCTTGTGGATCACCTTGCCCACCCAGCCGTGTCTAGTTTTACACTTTTCTGTCCCCACTAGCTTCATTCGCTTATTATGTGATTGATTATTTCGTCTCTATCACCACATAACCTACATTTGCTATTTTGTTGCGTCTTATCTCTTCTTGATATGATTGGTCCTTATGGCGTTGTTTTGTGCTGCTATTAGAAGAGATTCAGTTTCTCTTTTAAGGCTTCCCTTTCTTAGCTACATCTACGTTTTCTCGTGTGAGATGTTGCTTATCAGTTGCTTTATACGTCCGTAGAGTTGCTTTTCTTCCCATTTATTTTCTGGTTATTGTCGTTCTGTTAGTTATTGTGTTGTAAGCATTGTTTATAGTGGTTGTAACCTGTCTTCCTCCACGCTTTTCTATGTAGTCTTCAAGTCATTCTATGTATGCGTCAACACTGTCTTCAATGCTGGCAAGACCTCTTCCTCCTTTTCTTGACACACATAGTCTGTCATCGTCATTATTATTATTATTATTATTTAAATAAAAACCTATAATTGCCTGGAAATTATTGATATTAGATAAGAATGCTTTCAATAATCAAACAATACAAATAAATGATTATCACAAGGGTCTTTTAAAATAATTTTTTTCGGAATATTTTTTAAAAAAATGAAAATTCTGCATTGTTTTTTATTGGTTTGTTGCAGAAATTATTTTAATCCCATGTTTGTTTTGAGGCTATTTAAAATGGCGGAAATCAACTTGTGTCCTCTATAGACTTGATCAGAGGTCTTTTACCAAAATGTTGTACGTTATGAATTCTGTGGTATTAATTCTTTTGAAAGTAGCCAAGGTGTTCTTAATGTCAAAATTCTTCAGCCCCCGTTACGTCCGAACTTCCAGTGTTGTGTGTGTCCAAGACAATGAATTACGTGAATTCTGGAAGAAAGATGCCGAGAAGGCCTTTCTTTCTTAAGAGGTATATAGAGAGCTCAGTATTAAAGAATCATTGTGATAGTTAATTATATTAATTATTTCATTATTTAGTTTGTTCAGGTCTCAGATTATTCAGGGGTCTTTTAGTTGGCTAAGTCAGATTGGAAAGGTCAAGTGTGTGTAGGTGCAAACATATGACCGGAGGACGCCTGTCATCTGGGGACAGGAAGGCAAAATGTAAATAAAATGAATTCGCGTTGTGTCATAAGTTTGATGGGAATTAAATAAAATGGTAATAAAAGTTAGGGACATGTGCGATGGTCATGATGAGATGATGCAATAACTTAGTGAGTTGACATCACACTAAGGATATACTTAATTCAAGAATATATTTAAAAATTAGCAGATTCGAAAAGTACTCAGTTGAAAAGTTTTGAATTGAGAAGTTGAGATGTCAGTTAAGTTGAGTTAGAGTTGGGATAGAGTTGAGATCAATAGAGCCTTTCAAAGCAGTGACAGGGGGTGGGTGACTTTATGTAGCGGTTAATGTGTCTTAGTATAAAGCTCTCTCTCTCTCTCTCTCTTTATCTCTCTCTGTCTCTGTCTCTCTCTCTCTCTCTTGGGCTTCGATGACAACTAGAAAACTGTATGCAGTCTGAATCATAAACACATTCGTATGTGGAACAACTGAGTCGCCTTCTGTTTGAGGAAATAACATCTATTGATGTTTGAGATAGAGCCATGTTGTTACACTCTTCACATTTGGTACAGTGACGAGCAAAATTTCACACCAGAAATGAGTGCTAATTCTAGTACGAATGTCGGCATGTTTTCAGAGTTTTCTTACAGGTGAAGATTGGTTTCTCTGACATCCTGCCGTTGTCGACTAAAGCATAATATCAAGCATTCGTTCGGAAGTGGCACAAGGTGATGTTGTGCAGAGTTTTTGTTTAACAAAGAAGGAAGATCGTTACTTATTGTCTTAGTCGCCTGGGATGGGGTATCTTGATAACAACGAGGCATCTTTCACCGGGCTGATGATTCGTAATGTACTCTGAATCGGTAAGACGTTCTTCGCAGCGTGACTGGTAATGTTGCCAGTCTGCTTCCGATGCAGTGATTTTGAGCATTCTATTGAATTCACCTTCTTTTATTGAACGATCATCCAACTGTTATGTATGGTTGTTGCGGGTTTCATGGTTTGTTTACTAAGTGAAAAGATCTTTGTCGTCACCGTCAATTATAGCAATGTGATTCCATCAACGGGTTGAAAGACACACTATGTGTTGCTTTGATTTCTCGGCATTAAGAGAGTTATAATTTGGACGACACAACAGAATGGGTTTTACGAGGCTGAGGGGTTTTTTGCCTTTGATGTATCGTGGTAAGGAAGAGATGCTCAGTGAAATAAAGAGTTATTTATTTATTAATAGAAGTGGTAGTCCAATAAATATTATAAGTCTTGTGCTGTGGGTTTTACGTCCAAAGTTGGTCTTACTACTGACCGAGATCTTGCAGAAACCACCCCCGTACTTAAGAAACATGACGTCTTTTATACCTCCGAGATACCGGAAGTCACGTGGTACGAGCCACTATACAACAGCCTTAGACACTGTTTGAATTCTTCAAGGATTTGTTTAAAGTGAAGATCAGGATGTAGCATCAAAATCAGTCCTCATCGGGAAAAGTGGTTGAATGATGCGCGCTTTTACCGAATGAAAGGTGCTGATCTCGATCTGTTTGTGGAATTTGTAGGTTAAGTAAAGAATTCAGTGATGGTTAAAGCGATCGCCTCCGGAGTCGGAGTTAACGAGTTCGAAATCCAGTCACGCTATTACGTTCCCTTTTGGACAAATACCATTGGGAAAGATATGAACCCCCTTATTCTCACGGCTATGTGTTAAATAGTACCACTACTGTTCTTTTAGTTTAATGGTTTTGGCATTAAATAACCTACAAAGGTCGATATGCCATTAAACAAAGAAATGAAAGAATACTGCGTTCCTGAAACGAAAGATCAACTCAGCTCAGGTAAATTAGATTACGTTCTGCGTCTTCTTTTGATTAAAACAATTGAACTGAGCTTAATTATGGAAATGCATGGGCCCGATTTTAGTCCCCGTGTGTTTACTTTTACCCTCTCCCTGCATTAGATGACAGAGAATCAAATCGATGTGAGAGTGGGTATAATAATATTTTCACCATTTAGCTGGTATGTGTGGTCTGTACTAATAAAGATTTTTTTATTTAAATTGAATATATGTTTTTAAATGTTGATTTTTCTTTCCTATTTCACATCATCGGTTTCTATAGATAAAATTTCAATCATCCGTTTTTACCATATATTTAGATATACGGAGTAAACGGAGTATTTTAGTAACAGTAATTTGAAAGATTTTAAATATATGCTACATTGTGAGTGAACAGGTTAATTGCTTTGTCTACAATTGTAGGTTATTTAATGCCAAATCCTGTTTATACATAATCATTGAACATATATAATTTGTAAACACATTTTTGATAACATCTTTAAACGAACCTGAGCACATGTTTTGTACATAATTAAATGGTTTCAAGTATGACTATCAAATACAAATAATGCTATTTACTATCAATCATTTGTTTACCCTCAGTTAAGGGGTTTTTTGTTTAATGGCATATCAACCTTTGTAGTTTGTTTAATGCCAAAGCCCTCTTTCAAGAAGAACAGTGGTTGTTCTATTTAACCCATAGCTGGGAGGATAAGGGAGTTCATACCTTTCCCAAGGGTATTCGTCCGAAAGTGAAGTTCGACTGGAGTTCGAACTTGCTTTCTACGATTCCATAGTTCATCACTTTAAATATTATGCCACGAGGACACCCACTAAGTAACAGTAACAATTTAACATCAGTCATTTGTTTGCATATATTTAAATAGATAAAGAGGATATGTAAGTGTTCAGTTTGTCGGTAATTTTATTTTTTGAATGAGTTTGAATTAATTTGTTTGCACACAAGTATAGCTATTTTTCAACGCAGTAAAACTGTTCCAAATATTGCTATATATAACTAACTATTCAAATAAACATCAGTCATTTGTTTACACACAGTTAAATGATCAGTTTTATTTTAACAATCCAATTTAGCATAATTCTTTTGTTTGCTCTCAGTTTAAACATCAAACAGTTTTATTTGAGGACCGTATCAAACGCAACCACTCTGGGTCAGAGTGGACCTGGGAACAGTGGCTATGAAGGAGTACTCCACATTCCCCAAATCTCCAAGACTGGAGCCTCGCTATCAGATGTTTTAATGTCATATCCAGGACATTTGCTGTCGTAGGGAGTCTTACCCCTTTCCGAAGATGCAGTCGCTGTATTCTGCTGCCCTAACCGACTGGGCTGAGAATTGATCAAGTCTGTCAGAGTCACGAATGGAAATAGTGAAGTTAATGATAAACAGAGCTAACCAGCCTACTCCTCAATTTCGGCCTTGTGGCAATTTTATAAATAATTCTATTATAAATATTGGGAGTCATATGAAGCAAGATGGAGTTACTGACGACTGTGTACGGAACTGGGAAATAACAAAGAAAGATAAGTTTCAGCCTTATTTAATTTTTTGGTATTCTGTACTTCAAATGACCAATCAGTCAATCTTAAAATTAATGAACTGCTAGAAAAGTTGGTCGGTTACCTAGTGTTAGAGTAAGTAGATTTATTTTCTGTAATGCTTTTGATTTATTTTATGTCTGTAAAGAAAAAGAAAATAAAGGACAGTAAGTTTTTCGATTATATAATAATTATCATATGAATATTTTGGTGTTGAGTGGACTTTATTCTATTGGCCGAGACAATGCCACTTATTTGGAAATTGTTCAAGGGAAGAAACAACTAAGAGGACATTGAGAGAGAAAAGTGGTAGCGTTGATCAAAGTTGTATGCATGGAAGTCTTTCAAAATGTATGTCATTGTCTTGTTGATAGTCGAGATGACTTTGAACTAGGTGAACCTGACCGCCTGACACACATGTCAACACTTATCGGCTAATATCCAAGTTTCGTCCATAACTGAGACCAACACTCAACAAGCTACTTGTAAGAATTTGAAAGGATTAAATCCTCTTGACATTTTCGGAACCACCCGACTTTCTCACTCCTCTTCTTGCTCTTCATCTTTTTATGGGCATTTTCAGTATTGTTATTGTTGTTGCTATTGTTCTTGTTCTTGTTCTTCTTCTTCTTATTATTATTATTATTGCAACTGTAACTGGTTCAGGACGATGTTCATACTAGTCTTAATATATGAGGCATTATAGTGTTTGTGGATGGTACATTATTGGTACTGTCCAATTCTGTCATTTCTCAATTTGTATTCACGTGCTCCGAGGACAAAGCTTCTGGTTATTATATCATCGATTATTATTATTACTATTATTATTATTATTTTAGAGTTTTTCACATCAGTGTTAGCTGATGATTTTTCAATGAAGTTTGAGTGACAGCCAGTCTCTTCAAGTCTTCGGGACTCTTCTAAGTATTCTGGTCGTTCTCAATAATGCTGTCGTTTGGATAGTTTCCATTCGTCCGCCAACTTCCATGTCCTCTTGTCCCTTTTGTAAACCTTTAGTTACTGTACCAAAAGCACCAATCACAATTGGTATCATTGTCACCTTCATGTTCCATAGTTTTTTTCAATTTTCTAGCAAGGTCGTGGTAGTTATCCTTCTTTTCACATTTTTTCAGTTTTATTCTGTGGTCAGCCGTGACAGCAAAGTCGATAATTTTGCAAATTCTCTTTTATCATTATTATTATTATTTACTTATTAGAGTTTTTCGCATCAGCGTTAGCTGATGGTTTTTCACTGGAGTTTGAGTGACAGCAAGTCTCCTATAGTCTCCAGGACTTTTCTCCCTATTCTCCATATTCTGACTGTTATGTAGTAGTTTGAATGGTTTCCACTCGTCCGCCGACTTCCAAGTCCTCCAATCCCTTTAGTAATCCTTTAGTTACTGTTCTAAATGCACCACTTACAATTGGTATAATTGTCACCTGCATTTTCCATAGTTTTTTCAAATCCCTAGCAAGGTGGACGTACTTATCCTTCTTTTCACATTCTTTCAGTTTTATCCTGTGGTCAGCCGGGTAACAAAGTCGCCAATTTTGCAAGTTCTCTTCTTTTTGTTGATTATTAATAGGTCTTGTATTATTATTATTATTATTATTATTATTATTATTATTATTATTATTATTGCTGTTATTGTTGTTGTTTTATTCCTTTTGAGTTTTTCACGTCACTAGAATCCGTGTGAAAGAAAGTCTTCTCAAGGCTCAGGACGATTCTCTGTATTCTCACCGAACTTAGCAATGCAGTGGTCGGATAGTTTCAATTCTTCCTCAGATTTCCATTTCCTCCAGTCTTTTTTCCAAGAAAAGCGTTCCAACAAACCAACTACCATTGGTATCACTGTCACCCTCATGGTACCACAGACTTTTTTAG
This sequence comes from Sepioteuthis lessoniana, assembly GCA_963585895.1. Taxonomy (NCBI): domain Eukaryota; kingdom Metazoa; phylum Mollusca; class Cephalopoda; order Myopsida; family Loliginidae; genus Sepioteuthis; species Sepioteuthis lessoniana. The sequence goes on from OY757907.1 coordinate 61,248,538, forward strand.
TTCTTTGGTAAGATCCAAGTAATATTATTGTTGTTATTGTTGTCGTTTTAACCGGTAGTATTTTACTGTATTCTGAGTGACAGCTAATCTCCTTAGTTCTCCAAGAGCTTTCTCAGTATTCTCAAAGATTTTAACAGTACTATGATCTGAATAATTACAGGTTTTTTTCTCTGAGGACCGTTACATTCGTATCACTACCACCATCATAATCCTCAGTTATTTTCTGCTCTGTGACAAGATCCAGGTATTTGTCTTTCTGTTCGTGTGTTGTTTTTTATTTCATTTTCACTCCTTGAGCTGCTGGAACGACATTAAATAAAAAATCATTTTCTTCTAGTTATCAAGATCTACAATGTTAATCAACGAAAACTATGTAATCGTAAATGCTACTTTGTTTTGTTTTTTGTTAATTTTTTTATTTAGATAGAATTGATAACAAGAAACTTTTTGCATCAGAATATAATACACAAACACCATCAATTTAAAGAAAATTCTCAAATCATATATTTTGTTCTTAATTGTTTAAGTTATAATTTGTTTTAATTACATTTACTCTCAGCAAGAGCTAAATTGGCTAAAAGGTTCGGGGAGAAGTCAGTGTTGCATAGTGACTTACGCATTGGATGATGACAATGTAATATGTAATGATTAGTTTGGCTTTTTGGCATATCAACCATTGAAGGTTATTAAATGCCAAATACATTTTATTCATATAAACAGTTCTACTTCAAACAATTCAGATTAGTATAAGTAGGCAGTTTAAAGTTCAAAACGATTCTACTTCAAACAATTCTATTTAGCATAAGTACGAAGTTTAAAAATAAAATCTTTTCAATTTTAAGCAATTCAATTTAGCAAAAGCTCACAGTTTAGTTCTATTTAATCGATAGATTGGATCCTAAAAGATGCTACCACTCCAAGCCAGAGTAGATTTAAGAGCAATTGTGATGATGGAGTACTCTGCATTCCCTAAAGCTCCAGAATTACTGAAACCTCACCATTAGATTGTTTAGTTTCATATCCAAGACACTCGTTAGAGGGGGGTCTTACACCCTCTGCAGAGAAGCAGTCGGTGTATTCTACAGCCCCAACCAACTGGGCCACCTAGAACACGTGTTATAGGGGGAGTCTTACCCCTTTGCAGAGATGCAGTCGGTGTATTCTACAGTCCCAACTAACTGGACCATCCAGAACACTCGTTGAGGAAGTCCCCCCCCCCAGCAGAGATGCAGTCAGTGTATTCTACAGCCCCACCAGCCAACTGGGCCAACCAGAACATTCGTTGGGGTCTTATCCCTTTACAGAGATTCAGTCGGTGTATTCTACAGACCCCACTCAACCAACATGGGAATGTATTTTGTGAGTTCACACTCCAATTACGCGATTGCATATACTTATAGACTAATACTTTTGGGAAGTTTATAAACCCCCTTGTCGCCCCCAGCTATGGGTTAAATAGTACCACTTTCTAACGGATGGCTTTAGCATTGAATAACTCTGCAGAGGGGTAAGCCCCCCCCCACGAGTGTCCTGTATTTGACACAAAACATTGTTATAGTGAGGTTCCGGTAATGCTAGAGATTTGGGGAATGCAGAGTGCCTCTGCATTGCCATCGCTCCCAGGTCCACTCTGGCCCTAAGTGGTAGCACCTGATAGGGTCCTATCTATAGGTCAAATAGAACTAAAGTGCGAACTTATGCAAAACTGAATTACTTGAAATAAAACTGTTTTGACATGTAAACTGCGTATTTATGTTAAATTGAATTGTTTGAGATAGAACTGTTTTTGACATTGAAACTGTACTTATGCTAAATTGAATTGTTTGAAATAGAATTGTTTTGACATTTAACCGTGTGTGGACAACAACTATACTTATACTAAACTGAATTGATTGAATCAGAACTGTTTGACTAAATTGAATAGCTTGAAATCGAAAAGTTTTTGACGATGACACTGTGTACTTATGCTAAACTGAAGTGGTTGGATTAGAACTGTTCATTTTTATAACAATGGATCTGGCATTAGATAAACCACAAAGGTTGATATGCAATAAAACCTAAACAAGCAAGCAAGCAAATAAACAAAATCCAAATAAAAGAGTTACTGTGATAAAACGGGATAAGTGAACAAGAAGAATGAGTGGAGAGTATGTGATGAGAATAAATCAAAATATTAAAGTATTGATCAATCTAAAGACCAATTAAATATTTATTGACCTTTGATAATATTGATAATGACCTGATCTTCTAACAGGAACTTTGTGGTTCGCTTTTCTTTCAATTTCAGTTCTTTTGGGGGCTTTTTTTTTTGCTCCTCTTTTTCTGGGACGGATTCTGCTTAAGGCATATACCATTATATTCTACTTGTACTTTTGAAAAAAAATCTAGTTCTAACAAGTGGTTTTTCACTAAATTCTGACTAGAATTAGTGTCATCGTCACCTTCATAATCAATAGCGTTTTTTGCTTTCTTATAGAATCTATGGTAGGAATGGGTTAAAACATAAAAATGTGAGCAAATTGTTTGTATTTGATTGAAATACTTAAAACCATCCAATTGTGCGCAAATTATGTGGGTCAAATTTCGACATTAAACAAGACAATAGGCGTTGATATGACATTAAAATACACCAAGTTAAATTCACCGAATTCGGTCATACTTAATTATTTAATTGATTTGGTTTGCTTGGGTTTATGGCATATCAATCATTGTAGGTTATTTAATGCCAGATTGGGTTTATTCACACACACACACACACACACACACACACACACACACACACACACACACACACACACACACACACACATACATATGTTTATATATATAAACCCAATCTGATATTTTGCAGATAGCATTCTTAAACAAGCTTGCACTCTTTCTTGCACTCAGTAACATTTTTTAAAGTATTGCTCTATAACAGTCACAATTTAACATTAGATCATTATTTTTTACTCACAGCTTGTTCCATTTGACCCATAGGTAGGGCCCAACCAGGTATAACCACTCCGGGTCAGAGTGGACCGGGGATCAATGGCTTGCAGGACTACTCTGCATTCCCCAAAGCTCCAGCATTATTGAATCCTTACCATCAAATGGTTCAATGACAATTCCAGGACACTCGTTGGGGCAAAGTCTTACACCCTTTCTGCAGAGATGCAGACTGGGCTGTAACTTATTTTAGTAAACACAATTCTGCACCGAAATATAGGTAAAATGTACACATTGGGGAATATAGTTCAAATTGTCTTTTGTATTAAACTGGAATGCTTAATACCGGATAAATAGGTTATTTTATTAAGAAAAGTTACGTGAAGCTATGATTGTTTACTACGTATTAGTTACTGAAAGTCAGGTAGTTGATAGCAAAATTTTCATGTTAGATCGGAAAACTTGGAACCATATAACTTTGCAGACAAATGATTATCATTACTAAATTGCAGTAAATACTTGGAACTATATAATTGTGTATAAATGAAATTATAGAAAGGAATACTTGAAACTATACCTCATTGTGCAACGTATTTGATTGGATAGGAATGCTTGATGCCATATAACTGAGGGAACAAATGGTTATGTATCCAGTCTGTAGAATACACCGATTGCACCTCTGCAGAGGAGTAAAACACCTCTACAACGAGTGTCCTGTATATGACACTAAATAATTTGATGGTGAGTTTCTAGTGATACTGGGGCTTTGGGGAATGCGGAGCACCCCTTCATTGCCATTGCTCCCAGGTCTACTCTGGCTCGGAGTGGTAACACCTGATAGGGCCCTATCTATAGGTTAAATAGAATTGATTTTTATGCCTTTATATGCCTTAAACCTAACCAGCAAACTAACCAACCAACAAATGGTTATAGACAGACAAACTTTAAGAAAGTTCACTCTGTTTGGGCCGTAGAATACACCGACTGCAACACCGACTCCAACGAATGTCTTGGATTTGACACTAAATCAACTGATAGTGAGACTCCAGTCTAGGAACTTTGGAAAATATGGAGTAGCTCTTCATTGCCATTATTCTCGAGTCAACTCTGACCCGAAGTGGTTGTACATGTTAGGATCAAATAGCACTGTTTAATTCTTTATTTTTGAAACCATTTATGTTGAAGAGAATTAAATTGTAATATTTCAAACTATCTAAGTGTGTGCAAATAAAACTATTTGTGCTAGATAGCAATATTTGAAACCAGTTGACTGTGTGCAAATAAATGAGCACTGGTGCGTTTAAAAAATCTTAGCTACGTAGTGGTCTCTTAAAATCAAATGTATAAATATGACTTTGCATTAAATAACCATCAAGAGTTGATATACCTTTAAACCAAATAACCTAGCCTTAGAAATAAAAAAGTGTATTTTTTAAAAAATGTCATAGAACATTAAAATATAGCTATGATTGAAATCAAAATTTTAATTTTAGGCCATTTATTTTAAAATTTTAATTTTAGGCCATTAATTAACTCATAAAAAATTGGCATGACATAAAACGAATAAAAAACATTACCCATCAAGGCCCTGCTGAGTGAACACCCTTCAACCTTCTCTCTCTCTCTCTCTCTCTATATATATATATATATATATGTATATGTACATATAAATATGTGTGTAGGTGTGTGTATCCAATCCTTACACAACAGACAGGACACAATGATTACTTTTAAGCGGAGTAAAATAAGTTTGAATTAAAAGTTTTTCCTTCTAGATTGTTTACCTTCCCTTAACTTGGGAAGAGAAGATATACATTAACACGAAATGAAACGTCGACAGCCTTATCCAGGTTCTTAGCTCGGATCCCCGAATCCTTTTGCAACAAAGATAACCGTTACACTTAACGCATCTTCTTTTTGGTAAAAGTAATATAAACGTAATCTCTCGACATCATCCCCAAACCATTTATCGGAAAACAATCCCAGACAATTATCACATATTAAAACGAAATAAAAAGTCGCAACTTGACAAAAGTGTAAATACAGATATAAAATAATCCCAGTTTCGTTTTTTAATGCTACTATCTAAATCTTAATTTTCAAACGTCTTCACTTCTTGTCGAATTATTTGATTTCGGCATAATTTGCCGTAGGCAAAGATGAAACAAAGTTACTAGTTCACAAGAAAAGAAAATGTCAGACACGATGTCATATAAAAATACCACACACTTCGTTAGAGTGTTAAATTTCCTTCCTTGCAAGCCTAAAAAGCAGAGAGATGTGATTTTTTTTTTGGTCGATGAAGGAAAAATCTTCTCGTTCCGTAGATCGTAGCTCAATTCCAACGAAAGTTAAGTGGTTCCTCATTCTGAACCGATTATATGCTGATTGGTTAAGCCCTTTGAAAATATCCTCAACTCCCATGTGACCATTTCTCGCACTTATAGAGAGAGTTCGCACGAGTTGACCCCTTGCTATCTGTCAAACAAAACGGACACTATGTACACTGGGTTGGAAAGACTATGACAAGGTTCACCAGAATAGATTGATTAATCGATTTTCACGATATCCACCCATCTATGCTTATAGTTAGAGAAACATGTTCTCTGTCCCTTTATATTTATATTTTTTTATTTGGTTTAGTGTGGTTTTATGGTATATCAACCGTTGTAGGTTATTCAAAGCCAAATACTTTTTATACATATAAATCAAATTTATGATTTCTGAACATATTTCGAAGATAATATTTTTAAACGAAGCCGAGCCAATTTTTTTGCACATAGTTGAATGGTTTCACTCATTTCTACCTAATACGAATAATTCTGTTTACAATTTATCATTTGTTTGCTCACAGATAAATATTTTCAAGCTATTTAACTAATAATTCAATTAAACATCAATCATTTGTTTACACACAGTTAAATGATCAAACACTTCTATTCCATGCAATTTAGTTTAGCATAAGTCGTTGTTTGCACTAGGTTTAAATATCAAAACATTTGACCCATAGATAGGACCCTATCAGGTGCTACCACTCCCGGGAAAAGTGGAGTTGGAAACGATAGCAATGAAGGGATACTCCACGTTCCCCCAAACTGTAGCATAACAGAAGCCTCACCATAAGATTGTTTTGTATCATATCCTGGACACTTGTTGGGAGAGTTTTACCTCTTTACAGACCCAACCGATACAGCCATACATTTTTTGTGCAGTTCTTTCAAACGATTTTTTTTCTTTTTTGCTCATGGTTCAATCGAAAACGAATAAAGCTAAGATAGATCTATTTAACACATAGTTGGGACTCTAACAAGTCCTACCACTGTACATTAAAGTGGACATTGGAAAAGTGGCAATGAAGGTGTACGCCACCCTCCATCTTTAGAAATGGAGCCTCTCCATCAGATGAAATTTAATGACATACCCTGGACTTTACCCTTCTGCCGGGTATATTCCGAGTATTCAAAGCTGCATCGACAGGATGAAGGTTTCCTTGGGGAAGGAAATGGTTCCCTTACATTGCAATATGTAAGTATGTTGGACCACTGTAGTCGAGGGCGAAGGTTCCCTTTCCAATAGCTTCTAGATCGCGGTGTAGAGGAGGGCACCACTCCTTTCCCGAGAATACTCCACTTATCCTTGATCCATACCTTATTAGGTTGAGTGCTAAGCAAGGAGGCATCAAGTACCATCTTTTTTAATTTTTCGAATGACTTGATCTGGGATTGAACTCTGGGTTCACAGATCATAGGCAGACGCTCTAACCAGTGGGATGGTTGAATTTGCAATAGGTACAGAAATTTTCTTTATTATCGAATATTCCTTGCAAAATGCTAAATTAGTATACAGGATGTTTAAAAACATTGATATCTTTAATGATTTACTGAGGGTTTCAGTAAAAGATTATTATTTTGTAATCTAATAACTTGAAGAATTCTCGTTAAAATGATCTCAAATTTTGACAACATATGTAGAAACAAACTAAAAATCTATGTTTATTTTTCTCTTTTCTGCTATAGAAAATCAATTCACTTGAGAAGAAAATAGCGTTTAAACATTAAACATAGAATTTTGAATTGATTCTACACATGCTGTTACATTTTGAGATCATTTACGAAATGATTTTTTGAAACATTATATACATTTCGTCTAATACAAGTTTTTAATACACTATATATATATGGTTGCAGGGGTCTAAATATTGAAATTTTGTTGTTTATGTCAGACACACGGACACACATGCCGATATATGAATGCCTTCTATTAAAGAGAAGATACCATCAAACCATTTACAATAGACGCTCTCTAGAAAAAGGAGGTAATAATTCATTATACCAACTTTGTTATCTATATATTTACTCTCTAGTCGCCATGTTTCCGACTAACCCGGCACTTTCAACTCAGTGATCCGTCAAATGGAAAATCTTTGACATATCTCACGTTAATCGCCTTAGTTTAATCTTCATTCAACGGAACCAATTCTCAATCTTAGAGGGAGATATCAGGAGAGTATTAACAATACTGCAGCTGCTGCTGCTGGTTAAATCTCTCTGGGAACGTTTATTTGTTTACATGCCCACGGAAAGGCGTGTGCGTCCATGTAGTTATTCCTTTGTCCAGACAGAGTGAAGTAGAAATAGTCATGTTGAGTATACTTATACGCTTGAATGCACCATAAGCAGATCTAAGGAGCATTAGCTCGGAAAAAAATGAACCACAAAGATTACGGCTTGTAAGATAAGCACGCAAAACTCTCTGCAACGGCAAGTGAATGAGATAGACATTTCGAGAGAAAAAACTGAGGAAACATCAATGGTTTGGATACATATAGGACGTGATTAGTCTCCTCGATTGTAGTTGTTGAATTTCTCTTCATTGTAGCGAAAAGTCATAATTTTCTAAAAAGAATATCCTCAGGAGTCCAAACAAATAGAAATTTTCTTAGAAATCCCCATTATTTCTCAAATGATGTCTTGTCCAGCTGACTGGGGCTGTAGAATACACCGACTGCTGCTCTGCAGAGGGAAACGACCCCCATCAACGAGTGTCCTGTATATGACACTGAAAAATCTGATGGTGAGGTTCCAGTGATGCTGGGGCTTCGGGGAATGCGGAGCATAACCTTCATTGCCATTGCTCCCAGGTCCACTCAGGCCCGGAATGGTAGCACCTGATAAGACCCTATCTACGGGTTGAATAGAAATAACGGCATACTTATGCTAAACTGAATTGTTTGAAATAGAACAGTTTGACTAAACTGAATAGCTTGGAATAGAAATGTTTTTGACTATTAAACTGAACTTACATTTAAACAGCGTGCTTATACTAAACTGAATTGTTTGAAATTGAACTGTTTTTGATATTGAAACTATACTTACACAAAAGTGAATTGTTTAATAGATAACTTTTTTTGACATTTAACTGTATGTAAACAAAATCTGTACTTACACTAAACTGAATTAGCTGAATTAGAACAGTTTGAATTAACTGAATTGCTTGAAATAGAAATGTTTTTGATAATTAAAATGTGTACCCATGCTAAAGTAAATTGTTTGAAATAGAACTTTTTGCATAAAAATGGATTTGGCGACAAATAACCTACAAGGGTTGATATGCATTAAAACGCAAACAACTAACTCAAATGATGACTTCTGAAAATAGAAGAAAACGGGAGATTATTATCTGCAAACTGGAAGTGCCCTATCCCGTAACGGTACCAAATAGACGTTGTAAAGTTACTGCATCAAATAGAATATTGTACCGTTACACATCGAATGTTCTATTGTACTACCACGTGCTCGAACGTGTTCATATTTACCAACCCCTCCGCTCGGGCAGGATATGACACAAGGTCATTTTTAAGTGGAGTTCAACAGGTTTGAATTCAGAGTTTTCCTTCTCCTAGACTAGTTGCCTCACCAAGGCTGAAGAACCTAGTCTGCCCTTCTATTTACCCATAGCTGGAGGGAGAATATTTTGGATTCATACCTTTCCCAAAGGGTATTAGTGCTATGTGAAATGCAATCAGTCAGGTACAGGATTTAAACTCGTGTCGCCGTGTCCACATCCTGCGACGATAACCATTACACCACGGGCACCTCCACACAACGTGTTAATGGCCGTATCACTACACCTTAAGTAGTAGTCAGACCCTGTTGTAACCTTGCCTTGGGAAAAGTTAACGAACTTGACCTTGAATTTTCTTTCTAGTTTTCTGTTGTAGTTCTAACGTACTTGTCCGCTGGTTTCATCGCCACAGCTGAACGTCTGATGTGAGAACTCTTTTCGGAGCTCTCCCTAAAATGCGAGCCACCATTTTCGACTATCTTCACTTTGTCCTGGCTAGAGTTTACTCGTCTTTATCCCATCACGTCCCAGAGTCAAATAACTTTCAAACACAAATTGTCTCCTTACTTCCGCTTAGTGGCGGAGGGAGGAACATTTCCGTTTCCGGTGGTTCCACACCTGCGCAGAAGATTTGGTACTTAGGTTTTTTTTTAGTTATTTTTAACTACCGTAGTCATCAATCTGTGTCTTGCTGATCCACAACATCTTTGGTCCAAGACCCTCAGAGGTCATCTAGAGGTTTCCGTAGACTCACTGTCTGCGTTTTCTTATTATTATTTCTTTTCTTCTCTCTCTCCTTCCCCAGAAATTAACCTCTCGTTCTGTCGTATATTGAACCGCTGGACAAACAACGAAGAACTCGTAAAAAAAATCAAAATATAGTTTATATTTTTATTCTTCGACGGCGACGTTTGTGTGGAGTAGGAACATATTCAGACAGAGTTCGTACATATTTTTCTTCCGTGGCGGAGAAGTAGGGTGACGGCCGGAGGACACTTACGGGGGAGATGAAAGGTTTGCTTGAGTGACCGGCGGATCTCTTCCTCAATCCAAAATTACAGACCTTATATTGTCTTTCAATACCCACGCGGAAATATGAACGCGCCTAAACTTTCACACGTATACTCAACGGATTTTTGTCTGTATTTTTTCGGTTTCCGATTTTCGATTCATTCCATTTTCTTAACTGCCTGATGATTGTTGTTTTGCAAAAAACTCCATGAAACCCAGGGCCGCAGCCTATATTCCATGAATTAAATATATGTATACCTAATATATCTCTAAATAGTAGGCGACCATAGTCGAGGGTGACCCGAAGGCTCCCTTTTCGATAGCTTACTACACCAAGGTGTAGGGGAGGGCGCTACTCCTTTCCCTGGATTGCTCCACTTTACCCTTGATCCGTACCTTATAATGCTGAGTGTTAAGCAAGGAGGCATCAAGTACCATTTTTTGAGTCTTTGGTATGACTCGACCTGGGATTGAACCCAGGTCTCCCGGGCGATTGGCGAACACTCTAACCGCTAGGCCAATGTATATATACTGACAAAATTCTGACAAATTTTCTGGTCATGGTAAATCAATTCATAAAATCTCTAATTCCTCTATTAAAAAAAAACAAACTGTTTTCCTTGACTATGAGGTTATGATTACGCGGATGCGTGTCTCTTACTTGGGAAGACATAGTCCTGGAGTTGACCGTGTCCACAGTAAGAGTACGGATGTATCTACAAAACACATCAGGTTAAGGGGTCGCGCATTTATCATGACTAGTTAATTTGGCATCGCTTATGTGTGATGTGGACCTGTACCTCAGTGGAAGAGTTTCGGCTCTGTATTGTGCGGTCGCTGATTCGATCTCCAGTAGGGAAGATCACGGTGTACACCGCTGATGAGACCTAATAAGGTCGAAACAGCCGTCCAGTAGTTCTGTATGTCATTCGAAGTGCTTGCTAGATTTTCTGGCCATGGTAATTCAATATATATATATATATATATATACTAGATACGCATGAATACATACTGGGGCACATTTACACCAAAATATGAACTCATAGATACAATTACATGTACATATTGTTACGTATTGATCCTTTTGAATCATGAAAAGTTATCTCTTGATCCAAGGGACAGAAGAAAGAGACATTTTAACAGTTTGGTTGGCACGTTTATTTACCTGTTAATAATTCAGACCGGCTATTTCTATGAGTTTCCAAAGGGTCTCTCTCATGGAAAAAGAAAGCTTCATTTATCTTATAATGAAAATATTTAATCCCTTGAAAAGAGATTTCTAAAACGTTAGAAACAACCAAACAAACGAAGAAACCCACAAACAAATTAAGAAAAAAAAAATCAAAAGAACCCAAACGAACAAACGAAAAACACCAAAATATCCTCTGGTTGGTTGGTTGGTTGATTGGTTGGATTTTATGGCATATTAACCTTTTTAAGTTATTTAACGCCAAATCCATTTTATGCCGATAGTCAGTTTTATTTTAAACAATTCAATTTTATCATTACTACACAATTTAATTGTTAAAATATTTCTATTTCAAGCTATTTATTTTACTCAAATAGTTCTAATTCAAACAATTCAGTTTAGCAATAAGTATACAGTTAGTTCTATTAAATCCATAGATAGGGTCCTTTCAGGTCCTGCCATTCAAGGTTCCGCATTCCCCAAAGCTCCAGGATCTCTCGAACCTCACCACCCGATTGTTTAGTGTCGTATTCAGGAAGATATGGGGAGTTCTTACCCCTTTGCTGAGGTGCAGTCGGTGTATTCTATCGTCCAAGCCAACTGGGCAAACATATCCTCTGTGAAATTCATCTATCTCACCGATCTATCGAATGCCTCCAAACCTCAACCAATGAGACACCTATGGGAGGATGCTCTTTATATATATATATATATATATATATATATATATATATGTGTGTGTGTGTGTGTGTGTGTGTGTATGTATATATATATTTATATATAGTGTTTCAAAATGTTTTATATCTTCTGAGATATACCGTTTGTTTAAGAAAAATATATATCATTTCATATTGAAGCAAATGAATCAATTCTAGTTCAAATGATCATATATTTTAACATATGTAGTCCTTAGTCAAGGGTGATCTGAAGGCTCCTCTTTCAATAGCAACTACACGGAGGTGTAGGGGAGGGCACGACTCCATTCCCTGGATTGCTCCACTTCAGCCTTGATCCGTACTTTATACTGCTGAGTGTTAAGCAAGGCCGAACTAAGTCATATTTTTTGAGTTTTTGGTATGGCTTGACCTGAGATTGAACCCAACCCTGGTCTCCCGGACTATTGACGAATACTCTACTCAGTAGGACAAATTAAATATTCTACGTTTAATTTGCAAACGGCTCCCCAGAAAATATATTTCTACACCTAAATAAAATACAAATGAAATTCTATCAGATTTGTTGAATTTTATCAGAATTTTGTCAATATTCACTCACAGACAAACACACGCATATATATATATATACATATATGTATACAATGATGCATATATATATATATATATATATATATATATATATATATATATATATACTGATACAGATATGTATATATAGAAATAGAAGAGTAGAGAGATTGGTTGGTTGGTTGGTTAGGTTTTATGGCATATAAACCTTTGTAGGTTATTTAATGCCAAATCCATTTTTAAATGATCAGTTCTATTTCAAACAATTCAGTTTAGCATGAGAACACATTTTAATTATCAAAAACATCACTACTTCAAGCCATACAGTTTGGTCAAACAGTTCTATTTCAAACAATTCAGTTTAGCATAAGTAAAAAGTGTTCATGTCAAAACAGTTCAATTTCAAGTTATTTAGTTTAGCATAGTTATGCATTTTAGTTCTATTTGACTTATAGATAGAACCCTGTCAGGTGCTACCACTCCGGGCCAGTGTGGACTGGGAGCGTGGGCAATGAAGCGTATCTCCACTTTTCCCAATGCTCCTGCATTACTGGAACCTCACCATCAGACTGTTTAATGTCATATCCTGGATACTCGTGGGGGTTTTACCACTCTGCAGAGATGCAGTCGGTGTATTCTACAGACCCAGCCGACTGGTCAAGTGAGAGAGAGAGAGAGAGAGAGGTTACTGAGAATGAGAGCGAGAGAAAAAGAGAATATTGGATCGATATTACTGTGAATTCCATCGATATGGTATCACATGGTACTACATTGTTTTACTTTCTTTGTTTCGTTTCATTTTCTTTTTGTCTATACGAACAGCCACAACCGTCGCTGTTTTTGTTTTTGCTTTTTTTTTAACTTTTCTTTTATTGTCTTTTTTTGCTTTTATTTTTTATGTGTGTGTGTGTGTGTGTGTGTGTGTTTCTTAAACTATTGAACTTCGATCTATACAGTCAAACGTTTGGTTTTGAAATCAAATGGATTCTGTAGCAATACCGGCTATTTCGAATTTTCATCACTCTTGACCCACATACGGTATAGAATTTTCAATAGGTCTGCATAGATGTAGCGAGATGGAATAATATGAAAGATAAAAATTAGCAAGCACAAAGCCCACGCTCTAAACACGTAAAAGTACGATGTAATTAGAAGAAATAAGACAAAAATAAACATGAATAAATATGACCTGTGTATCATCATCAACCTCAGATTGCACGGATTGCATGGAGTTTCCTGACTGTCTCGCTACCCCCAACAATAATCCGTTGCTCCAGACAGGTCCTCTACACTGCATCCAGTGTACGTACAGTGCTGATGTATATAAGTTCTTGTTCGTCGGCCAACACTGGTTATTAGTAAGTGCTTACTTCTCCAGCAGTGTGCCGCATGTCTTGTTCATCTCTCTTGGATTATTTGTGAGATGGGCGATAAATGGCAGTATAGGTGTTGATTTGCGGAGTTTTGCTTCTCAGATTTGTTCAAAACCGCATGCAGAATTCTTGTGTAGTTCTAGCTTTTTCTCCATGTGCTTTGTTAATGTCTATGTGGTGCATCCATACAGAAGTAATGACGCAGCTACAGTTTGGAAGAAATCTCGTCTTGTTTTATGAGAAAAATCTGATTTCCATTTGATCGGTAGCAGGTCAATAGTATCCCTTACCTTTGCTAAGCATGTATTGTCATCACTTTCAGTAGATGAGATATTGCTACCAAAGTACATGAACTAGTTAACTTATTTAAGGGGCCTGCCAATTAAAATGGAGATGGTTCCTTCTCGTCTAAAACTCATGAGCTCTTTTTTATTTACGTTCTCGAAGAAGCCAGTTACGCCTGCTGCTGGCTCCAGGCTATGCAGCCAGAATTTACTTTATTCAGGTGTTTTTGCTACAAGTACTAGATCATCTCTGTAGTCTGCATCAGTCATAATTTCTGCATGCTATTGTCTATTTCTATACTTTTTTTTAATGTCAAACCATTTTTGTTTATTATATCTCATTGGCCTAGAGGGTAGAGTGTTCGCCAATGGTCCGGGAGACATGGGTTCAATCCCAGGTCGAGTCATACCAAAACTTTAAAAATAGTACTTGATACCTCCTTGTTAACACTCAGCAATATAAGGTACGTATCAAGGGTAAAGCGGAGTAATCCTGGGAAAGGAGTAGCGCCTTCCCCTACATCATGGTGTAGTAGCTATTGTAAAAGGAGTCTCCTGGTCGCCCTCCACAACAGAACTTTATGGACGTTCGAAGTACATAATCTTCGCAAAAAAATAAATAAACACATATGGTGTTTATGTATCTGCTTGCAAGACTCCAGCGACAATGGCAAATATGTCGGTGTCGCCATTAGGTTAGCAATGCAATTCTTCCTTGTTTTTCTAAAGCATCATAATTATGGTAACAGTTACTTTGGGGAGACTTTAGGCAAAGAATATTTGAATGGTCTTAAATGTCTTAGAGAAATCTACGAATATTATCCTGAGATTCTTTACTCATACTTCTTCTAAATCTGTAATGATGTCAATAGAATTTCCAAAAGTTCTTCTGATTATTTTTAATAATTTTCTTGACTTCTAGTCAGATACAATTGAGAAGCGGCGCATAATAAACTTTCGAAACTGTAAGTTATACCTCGATAGTTCTGAACAGAATTAAAAGCAGAAAAGCTGCAGGACTCGATGAAATGCCTTCTGAAGAATGGGAGGCAAGGAAATTTCATGTCATGACTAACACACACACACATATATATATATATATATATATATATATGTGTGTGTGTGTGTGGAGAAATAATAGATTGGAAAAATCCGAAAGATGTGAAAAAATAAGTTGAAAAGTGGATAAACCAAAACGCTGGCTACAGATTCAATAAATATTTCGTCTAGACTTTAAGGAAATAAATATGAAATACTTATTGAATCCGTTGTTTGGGTTTCAGTTTATCCACTTCTCTTATTTTCACACACATACACATATATATATATATATATATACATAACCCTAAAATGCTACATTGAAATTCATTTGCAGGCCTATTTATTTCAATGCCATTGACCTAATAAGCAGAGTGTTCACCAACGGTCTGGGAAACCGGGGTTCAATCCCAGGTCGAGTTATACCAAAGACTCAAAAGATGGTACTTGATGCTACCTTTTTTGGGGGGCCGTTTGAAAATTAAACGTAGAATCTTTAGATAGTCTTACCAGGCCATTGGTCTAATGAGCAGAGTATTCGTCAATGGTCCGGGAGACCAGGTTTGAGATCAATCTCAGGTCAAGCCATACCAAAAACTCAACAAATGTGACTTGGTACAATCTTGCTAAACACTCAGCATTATAAGGCACGGATCAAGGGCAAATAAGCCAATCCAGGAAAAGGAGTAGCTTTCTTCCTTACACCTCGGTGTAGTAGCTATTGCAAAGGGAGCCTTCGGGTTACTAAGTTCGCCAACTTACTAGTTTACTTTATATATATATATGTATATATATATATATAAATGAATTGAAATTATTATTATATTGTCCTCAATTGCTCATCAATTACAATCAGTATTATGCGTTTTTATAAAACGAAAAATGTCCTCATACAGTAGCAATAAAAAATGAGAGCTTCCCAAAAACCTCTTAATGGATTTTTTAAAAGACACGAAACTGATATTAACACATGAACCAAGGAAGGTGAGATAATTTTTTTGTACTTCTCAACTTTCTGGCATTTGAGTATTTTTTCATAATACAACGTTTTTAAATGAATCTATTTTCACATAATATTTTCTCATACTAATATATATATATATATATATATATATATATATATATATATGTGTGTGTGTGTGTGTGTGTGTGTGTGTGTGTTATGTATGTATGTTTGGTTGAAAAGAACAAACAATGAAGCATGAATCACATTTATTTTAAGTTGTTTTTTGTTTCTTTTTTATCAAAATGTTATTTGTTTACTATGTTCGAATCGAATGAGTAGAGATCGTTCGAAAAGTTCAGTTTTTTAAAGATTTTTCGAGTGCGTTTCAAGATATCTTTTAAGAATGTTACAATTGGTTTTTAGAGAATTTAGACAACTTTAATTTTTTATGTCTATCGTGGTACAAAAATGGTGGGAAGTGTCTTTTTTTCACACATTTGTTTTTAAACAAAGTTGTGTTGGCCTTTAAAAGGATGATTGAAGTTGTGTAATGGTCACAGGTCCTATCCCAAAAGTTAGTGGAAGCGCAGGTTGACGTCACACAACCTTCGTGGAGAAGTGCCATTTTAATTGCTGGATCCATTTAAACTCTTTTTGTCCGAATAAAAATCTCACATTTTACCCATATGTATTTTTTCTCTACGTAAAAGCTCTATGATTGATATCGAGCACTATATAAAAATACTGCAACATTTGATCCTCCATTGATTCACCAAGCGAGCTATTATAAATCATAATATATACATAATCTCAATCTCAATGACAAATCATATATATATATATATATATATATATATATATAATCTCAATGTCAAGTTTAAGTCATCGATATTATTCTGTCTCATATTTCTAACAATTTACAAGTAGGATGGAACATAATGTCAAATTTTAAACAGTGTTTAACAGGTTCGAATTTAGAGCTTTCTTTCTCTTAGACCTTTTGCGATACCACGGTTAAGGAGCCAAGTCTGTTGTAGTATTTACCCATGAAATATTATGTCTAATTTAGAATATAAATACAATTGATCCGATGTTTTGACGATTTACCATTCTACAAAACCCAAAATGATGTTCTTTTTTTACATATTGGGATTTTCAAAACGATTATATTTGAAATAGGTTAAGTACCTGTCTCTGTCACCACAAGAATCTACGATGTCAACTGCACAATATCTAAATGAGCGGAACAAATCACAAACTCACCCACACTGATGCATGTGTGCATGCACGAATGCACACACACATACACATAGAAAGAGGACCGAAAGTTATGGACCGGATATCGTTTTTTTTTTTTTTTTTTTTTTTTTTTTACATTTCCAAAATATAGAGTTAGGATAAGTAAAAAAAAATTACAGTCAAAATTTAGCAATTAGGTTCAAACAAAAATATTTTCTTTGTGTTTATTAAAGATTGATTTTATTATTTGAGACAGAAATCTATTTATCTGAGTTATATTAATAGAGAGATTTTATTTTGCTTTTTTTAAAGCAGGTTTTCATGGGCTGGAAATAACAAGTCACTTTATTTTTTCTAAGTAACATCATTATGAAAACTGACGGCAAAATTTATTTAAATTAAAATATTATGGCATGAAAATTTTAAAAAATAGATAAAGTTATACAATTCTTGAGTTAAAATGATTATGATTGTTCGTATCATTTCGGCATAAAATGATCCATAAAAAGTTGATGCGTCGTTAGCGGAAACAATGTTTCAGAAAATATTTTCTTTTTTAGTTTATATGATGTTTCAATTGATATATTTCATAAGTACATAATCTTTCAAGTCAGGTTGCCTTTTGTAGATTGCACAGTTTATCAAATAATCCATTTATGTTTTCTTTACGCTACACGATCTTTCATATAATCTAAAATTATTTCTTTCAAACAATCCTATCTATACACACTTTAAAATAGGTACTTCTTTTTTTTTTAAGTCTACCTCTTCTCTCAACTAACGTAAACCTTTCTTTGCTCAGTCGGCTGGGGCTGAGAATGCACCGACTGCTTCGCTGCAGAGGGGTAAGACGCCACCAAGAGTGGCCTGGATATGACAATAACCAATCTGATGGTGAAGTTCCAGTAATGCTGGAGCTTTGGGTAATGCGGAGATACCCATCGTTGCCACTGGCCACAAATGGTAGCACCTGATAGAGTTCTGTCAATGGGGTAAATACAACAAAACTGCATACATTAGCTAAATAGAATAAGTTGAAATCGAACTGTTTTGAAATCTAAACTTCTTATTTATGCTAAACTGAACTGCTTGAATTAGAACTGTTTTTGCCTTTGAAACTCTATTTACATAAAACTGAATTGTTTGAAATAGAACTGTTTTGTCATTCAACTGTGGACAAAAACTACATTTGTACAAAACCGAATTGACTGAATTAGAACTGTTTGATTAAACTAAATATCTTGTAGCAGAAATGTTTTCGACAATTAAACTGTGTACTTATGCTAAATTGAATTGGTTGGAAAATATTTATTATTTGTATAAAAATGGATTTGAAATTAAATAACCAACAAAAACCATAAAACTCAACCAACCAACCATGAAGCCCTTTTTATCCGGTTTTAAAACCATAGCTGACTAAAATATACATATTCATCATTTAAAAATAGCCTTCTCAATTTAGAGTCGATTTAAAATGTCTGCACACACACACACATATATATATATATATATATATATATATATATATATGTGTGTGTGTGTGTGTGTGTGTGTGTGTGTGTATGTGTGTGTGTATATATATATATAAAGAAAACATTTACTCTCTTGCCATCATTCTAACTAAAATCTTTCAAAGTGAGGAAAGAACCTGTCAGCCGACCCATCAAATTTACTTGGAGATGAAAATTACAACGAATGATTCTGTTTTCGTTGTAATTTAGACAAGATTTTACCTCTGCTGGCAACTTACGTTTAACAAATCAATTAAATCTGTCTGAAATTAGCCGTATATAAAAATTCACAAAAAAATGACAAATGTCATTTAGTTTACTTTAGAATTCATAAAAGTATCTAGAATCATTCTTACGAAAAAGCTGTGTCCAAAATCTCACATTGAGTTGTGTGTTTTAATTTTTAGTAATGTTGATCTCTATTTCAGCTGGATATACGCACCAAGATTGATTTTTGAAATATCTAATACTGAAAGAAATTATAATGATCGGTTTTGTTAGATGGTTGCTGGTTAGCTGATTTTGTTTGTTGATTGGTTGGTTGATTGGTTGGCTGGATGGTTGATTTTGTTGGATGGCTGGTTTGGTTAGCTGAAAAGCTGGTTGGCTGTTAGGTTTTATTGGTATGTTAGTTGGTTTTGTTGGATGTGTGTTTGTTGGATGGTCGGTTTAGTTGGCTGGTTTGTTTTGTTGGCTGGTTGTTTGTTTATTTGGTTGGTTTTGTTGAATGGTTGGTTGGTTTTTGTTGGCTTTTTGGTTGGCTGGCTGGTTGGTAGTGAACTGGTTGGTTAGTTGGTTGGCTGAATGTTTGTTGGTTTTATTGCATTGTTGGTTTTGTTGGCTGGCTGGTTGTTTTTTTTTTTCATGTTTTTTTTTGTTGGCTGGCTGGTTGTTCCTTTTTTTTGGCTGGTTGGTTGTTCTTTGGGGGGGCTGGTTGGTTGTTCTTTTTTTTGATGGCCCTGGTTGTTTGTTCTTTTTTTTTTTTTTTTTTTTGGCTGGTTGGTTGTTCTTTTTTGGGGGGCCAGTTGGTTGTTCTTTTTTTTTTTTTGGCTTTTTGGTTGTTCTTTTTTTTTTTGGCTGGTTGATTGTTCTTTTTTTTGGCTGGTTGGTTGTTCTTTTTTGTTTTTTTGGATGGTTGGTTGTTCTTTTGTTTTTTTGGCCGGTTGGTTGTTCTTTTTTTTTTTTTTGACTGGTTGGTTGTTTTTTTTTTTGGCTGGTTGGTTGTTCTTTTTTTTTTTTTTTTTTTTTTTTTTTTTTTGGATGGTTGGTTGTTCTTTTGTTTTTTTGGCCGGTTGGTTGTTCTTTTTTTTTTTTTTTGACTGGTTGGTTGTATTTTTTTGTTTTGTTTTTGGCTGGTTGGTTGTTCTTATTGGGGGGCTGGTTGGTTATTCTTTTTGGTTTTTTGGCTGATTGGTTGTTCTTTTGGCTGGTATCAACATTGGTTTTTTCTTTTTTTGTTTTGTTTTTTGAGAAAAAATCAAACATATAACGATACTAATTATATCAAAGCAAAAATTAATACGCTGAAGATTATCAAATTTCTGCTAAATAATGATAAAAATGAAAAATCAATCACATGATAAGTGATTGTAAAAATCATCATCATCATCATATCACCCTATCAGCACGGATATCCTTGACCCTCTCTCGCCACCCCTCCCTATCGTTCATTGCTTCTGGCAGGTCTTTCGGGCTACATCCCGTATCGGCACAGAGCTGCAGTATGTAGGTTCTAGCTGGTCATCCTGCCGTTGCTCGTCCATGTAAAGGGGTCAACAGGAGTACATCACTTATGAGCTCGTCTCTACTTCTCCAGCAGTGTTCTGCATGTCTGGTTCGTCTAACTTTCATAGTTTTGTGATGGGCGGTAGATGGCCGAACAGCCGCTGCTTTGTGGTGTGCTGCCTCCATGACTTGCTCAAAAGAGAAAAACTTTTTCGAAAGCCATGGGAAGCAGCATTTTGGACGTAGAGGCAAGTGGATAACCCCTCAGACGGATCAACACAATGCCCAATCAGGTCCTGGGCATATATACCCTGTGGTTCAACGGCCAGGATCAAATAGTTCGATCGGGGAACTACTGCTTCTCATTTATAAGGGAGGCTTCTGTAGATTCGAATAAAAACAGCCATGGAAAAATTACTATGATTAAAGAAAACTAGAATAAAATAATGCAAAATAACTAGGTACGAAAGGTCATACTTTGGGAATCGTACAAGAAACTGGAATTCCATCATGCTAACAAATATGGCCAAGTTGGCTAGGGCAGTAGAATACACCGACTGTATCCTGGCAGAGGAGTAAGACTCCGCCAACGTGTGTCCGGAATATGACACAAAACAATCTGATCGTTGAGTTCAAGTAATGCCGGAGCTTTAGGGAATGCCGAGTACTCCTTCATTGCCGTCGCTCTCAGGTTTATTCTGGCTTGTAGTGGTAGCATTTGATAGGGTTTTATCTATGGGTCAAATAGAACTAAACTGTGAACTTATGCTAAACTGAATTGCTTGAAATAGAAATGTTCCTACATTTAACAGTGTAAATAACTGACTAATGTTTAAGTGAATTGTTCGTGAAACATAACAATATTTGGAACTGTCTAACTTTGTTAACTAATCGGAATGGCTTAAATAGGTTTTTTTTACATTTAAACTGTGTAATTATGCTAAACTGAATTGTTTGAAATAGAACTGTTTCTATGTATAAAAATGGATTTGGCATCAAATAACCTACAATGGTTAATATGCTATAAAGCCAAGCTAAAATATGTTTTTGCTTTTAACTGTTTGTTTAAACTGCCTACTTATGTTAAACTGAATTGTTTGAAATAGAACTGTTTCTATGTATAAAAATGGATTTGTCATTAAATAACATACAAAGGCTGATATGCCGTTAAACCAAACTAAACCAAGCCATATTAACAAATGGAATGATCACAAATCAGAAGTTCTCTTAGATGATCTCATTGAATTCTTTGGTACTTTGAAATACAAATAGATCACATAATCTAGTCTAGAAGGCAAGACCCAGTGTTGATTAATAAGAAAAAAGGAATTCTTATTGAGCGGATATCACTGTGTCATAAAGTGAAAGTGAAATAACGTGAAAAACTAAATAAACATTTCTACCTTGTGAGAGATCAAACAAAAGCTGTAGAACTTGAAGGTTATAATGATGCTAATATTAGTTGCTTTCCTTAGAACAGTCAGCAAGAATCTGGAGAAGAAACTTGGTGAACAAGAAATAAGAGGAAGAATTGAAAACATCTTGAATAAAATACTAATAAATCAACTTGGATAATAAGGAGAGTCTTGCAGATCTGAAGGGACATGGTGTAACTCAGACTCCAATGAATATCCTTCAGTTAAATCTGGTGTAAAAAAACGGAAGGAGTAAAATGACAATTTATAACCCAAAATACGAACCATACCAAGCAGTTACTGACCAATAACCTGTTTACGCATGATTTGTTATATTTCAACTGTACAAATAAGAGAAGAGATCTGTTACTCACTTGAAAGCCGTAAACTATTTACTGAAGAACAGAAAGGATCCTTCAAGAGATCAAGAGGAACAATTGAGCTGATATTTGTGGACCAGCACATTCTCAAAGGGGAGAAAAAGAAGGCGAAAATATGTAGTCATGACATCAACGAAAAGGTATATGACAGGATCCCGAAAATAGGGATAATTTAATGTATGAAAATGTTGAGGATATCAAAGAAAGACGTAAATTTCATCATGAGAGCAATGGAAAATGGAGAGTGAAACTAATAGAAGGACAACAAATCCAAGTGGAGGCAAAATTCCAAAGTTATCATACAGAGAGATTCCCTCTTGTCATTACTATTTATTATAGTACATCACTTCTGATACACTTTTGTTATAGTACATCACTTCTGATACACTTTTGTTCTAAGAAAATACAAAGGAGGCTACAAATTCAAAGGGAAAGAGAAATAGAAAGTTTTCTACAAACTAGAAGAGTCGACAGCCAAGATAGTGGAATTGATTTTTAATAAAGAAGTATACAATGCTTATAACGAAAAAGGAAAAATTGGAAACAATGAAAGGAAAAAATCTGTGAACCCAGGGCTTCAAATGATGATTTTCTTGGCAGGTCCTCACAACTTTACAGATTAGTGCAGCACACTCTTCTACCATCTACTTTTTAATTATTTGGTTGTTGGTTGATTGTTTGGGTTTTATGGCATATCAACCTTTTTAACGCCAAATCTATTTTTATGCAAATAGTCCGTTTTATTTCAAACAATTCAGTTTAGCATGAGTACACAGATTAATTGTCAAAAAAATTTCTATTTCAAGCTATTCAGTTTGTTCAAAACCTTCTAATTCAGCTAATCCAGTTTAGTATGAGTACAGATTTTGTTTACATACAGTTAAACGTCAAAACATTCTATATTAAACAATTTAGTTTAGTGTAAGTACAGTTTCAATGTCAAAAACAGTTCTATTTCAAACAATTCAGTTTAGCATAAGCACGCATTTTAAGTATAAGTACAGTTTAATTGTCAAAAAATTTCTATTTCACGCAGTTCAGTCAAGTCAAACAGTTCTAATTTAAACAATTCAGTTTAGCATAAGTGTGGAGTTAGTTCTATTTCACCCATAGATAGGGCCCTATCAGGTGCTACAATTCCGGGCCAGAGTGGACCTGGAAGCAATGACAATGAAGGGGTGCACTGCATTCCCCAAAGCTCCAGCATCACTGGAACCTCACCATCATATTGTTTAGTGTCATATACAGGGCACTCATTGGGAGGAGGGTCTTACCCCTCTGCAGAGCTGCAATCGGTGTATTCTACAGCCCGAAACGACTTGGCAATAATTATTTAGCCTCATACAATACAAAACTAAGCTTTGTACGGGTATATTCGTTGGTAGTTCCTCCCAACGTCTGATATGAATGTAGCGAAGACATCTTAGTAATTTTTAATGACTTGGCCTTGTACTCAGCAAAAGCTCCCTCTAAATATTTTCTCGGCACGTCCTTTCTACTTGGAAGAATGGCATAGCACAATCTTCTTACATATTTCTCATCATTACGTCTCATTTTGTACAAACATAAGCTTCGAACGATTATTTTTCTTGGCAGGTCTTTTGTACTTGCAAATTGATGCAGAACAACGTATTTATTCCCATTTTCTCATAATTGCATCTACTGTTGCACAAATATAAGCTTAGAAAATCGTGATAGGGGATAGATGGTTTAACGTAACGTAACGTTCACGAGTCAAGAATTTTGATCTCTAGTAAGACATTTTGTTATTTCAAGTTCACCTGAACAAACCAAACAGCGGGGGTGGGGATCCTTACAGGTCAAAAGAAAAAAAAATAAGAGTTCTACAAGTTTGTGTAGCGTTAGAATAATTGCAAAGATTAATCAGTTTGTATCGATCCTAGTTAATTTCTCAGTCTATAAAACTTGAAATTAACCCTAAACTCGATCCTAATAAATAAAATAGCGTTATGAAATTTTGTACTGATATTGCGAGACATTTTTAGGCCGATAAAATACAATATAATTCCCGCTGCGTTTGAAGCGACGGTAAATTAAACAAAATCATCACTACAGGTATTCATTTCCTTTATAAACCCTCCAAGGATTTCCTTGTAAATTATCAAATTATTATTCTTTTCAATAGACGAACCTCATGCTCACAAAATAATTGCAAATCTGATATTAGTCTGATCTGCTATTATAGACCAAGTTATCTTTCTTTATCCATGTATTTACCCAAACCTTTTTCTACGAACAGCGGAACACAACTTCTTGGAATTCAGATTTTTCTTTTCCTAGACTGGTTTTCCAACCAAGGCTAATTTTGTAACGATCACATTTGCATAAAAAGAAGAAATACGTGACAGACTACAAAAGCATATGTATTTCATTCCAACCGAAATTAATAAATTAACAGAAAATAAGGGAAATGAATGATTTTTACAATCCGCAACACAATAGTGTTGCCAAGAAAAAAAAAAAAAAAAAAAACAGAATCGCTTTGAACCAAGAGTGTTTCGGCCAAGTTATTACTGAAGTCTTACTCTCACTGAAATTCACCAATTGTTTGTTCTCTCATGTCCACTTACCTAACTGCACTGTTGCTCTGTTTATACAATCTGAAGGTTTACCATTTTCCTTTACTGGCAATCGGGGTTCAAACGCTAGTGTCTCACTTTATTTCCATATGAGAGCTAAATGACCCAGTCTAGCACTACTATTAACCTGTAACTGGGGAAGAAAGAATATATTCAAACCTTTCCCACGAAGTGAAAACCAAACATCTTCATCTGGCATTTGAAGTTGAATCACCGATTCGATTTCAAATGCCAATAACCGTTACGATAAGCATGCATCATATTTACGTTTTTGTACACTGAATCATTAGATAAGTTGTGTCATAAAGAAGTTTCAATATTAGCGTTTTGATTTTTTTAGATAATATACTAATTAACAGAAAAAATAATCAGAAGATGTTTATATAATTCTGAACCAAGAGAAAATAATAATGAAATAATTTCCCATGAGTAAAATGTGAATGTTTGAGGCTTGATAGAGACCATGATTTCAAGATTTCAATTTTTCATCATAAATTATTTTTATTTTACTCTTTTGAGAGTTTTTTGTACCAACTTCAGGCGATCATTTATCACTGGAGTTTCAGTGACAGCAAATTTCCTCAAGTCTCCAGGACTCTTCTCAGTATCATGGACGATCTCAATGATGCTGTAGTTTGGATGGTCTATTATTATTATTGTGATGATTATTATCATTATTTTACTTTTGAGATTTTTTTACACCAGCGTTAGCTGATAGTTTTTCAGTAGAGTTTGAGTGACAGCAAGTCTCCTCATGTCTCCAGGACTCTTCTCAGTATTCTGGCCGATCTTAACAATGCTGCAGTTTAGATGATTTCTACTTGTGCTTTATTTCCAAGTTTTTCAGCCCCAGTACCAATCCTTTGGGGATTGTTTCAAGTGCACCAACTACAATTGCTCTCACCGTCACCTTTATGTTCCACACTGTTTTTTTTTTTTTTAGTTCTCTAACTCGGTCAATGTCTCTTTTTGCTTTTTTAAAATTTTAATCTGTGATATGCTGGGACGGCAAAGTCCACAATTCGGCAAGTTCTCTTTTTTTGTTAACTATCACGAAGTCTGATAGATTTTTGTTTTATTTTCCCGGCTAGATTCTGAATTGTGTATATACCACTTGTTCGTATGAACAAATTTAAATTTCTTGCACAGTTCCCCTTCTCCGCCCAATCGTGTCTGGTCGTATGCTTCTTTTGCGTTAATTTACTGCATTCGCTAAAAATAGGATTGATTGTTTCGTCTCGATCACCATATAACTAACATTTAGTAATTTGTTGCGTCTTACCTATTTTTGCTTGTTCTAATAGCGTTGTTTGAAGCTGCTATTAGAAGAAATTGTTTCTCTCTTAAAGTTTCCTTTTCTTACCCATGTCCATATTTTCTTGAATGACATTTGTCGTTTGAAATATTCACACAGTTATTTTCCTTGCTTTTTTGTTTTTTTACTTGTTATTGTTCTGTTGATCTTTGTATTGTTTGTATTGTTTCTGGTGGCTGTAATTTGTCTTTCTTGTCTTTTTTACGTAGCATCCGAGTCACCGCTTGAACGCTATCTTCACTGCAGGCGCGTCCTCTTCCTTCTTCTTTTTCTGATACATATAGTCTGTTTGTTGTTGTGATACATAAGTCTGATACATAAGTCCATTTGTTGTTCTTCCCTCTTCCAGTTTAAGAATGGTCCCGAGTATTTTAAAAGGGTCACAGCCCGGGATTTTATCCTTTTAATGAGGCTTCTGCTATATACATATTTACCCAACCCCCTTCCATCGGGCAGGATATTAAACAAGGCCAATTTTTAAGCGGAGTTTAACAGGTTTGAATTCAGAGTTTTCCTTCTCCTAGACTAGTTGCTTCACCAAGGATGAAGAACCTAGTCTGTCCTACTATTTTACCCATAGCTGGAGGGAGAATAATTGGATTCATACCTTCATACCTTTCCCAAAGGTATTAGTGCTATGTGAAATGCAAAGAGTAGCATCCTTCCCTACACATCAGTGTAGTAGCTTATGAAAAGAGAGCCTTCGAGTCACCCTTGACGACGGACGCCACTTCATGAAACCCAGGGTTGCAGAATATTTTCCATGGATTAAATATATATATATCTTATATATATATATATATATATATATTATTATTATTATTATTATTATTATTATTATTATATGATAGCTCTATCCTAGTGATTTAGTGACAACCAACACTCTTATAATATAATATGATATATATATATATATATATAAAGGAAAAAACATTATATATATATATATATATATATTTAAGAGAGAGAAAGAGAGAGAGAGAAAAAGAAATATATAAACTGCATGTTTCGTTTGGTTAACACTAATCAACTGATAGAACATCATGGTTGTCAACCTGAAAAATACCAATACTCGTTACTTTCTAGACAGGCTTTGTATGGATAAGTTCATGTCATACATTTTAAAATCTCAATTCAACCTTATTCAAGACGCGTATCTCAAGTTCTGTTCGCGTGATAAATTAGCTAGAGACAATGGAAAGATCCACAGATAATTTCTTGTTGTCTTCCTTGACCATCTCAGCGCACCAAATGATTGATGAAGGCGGAGAAAAGCGTAGATATAAATTAAGCCGATGTTTCGAAGTGTTGATTGACTTCAAAACAAGAAAAAGATTGGAGAACAAAGAAGACGTTGAAGAAAAGATTGGACAAAAAACAAAGACAGGAATATTAAAACGGAGACAAACGTGACAAAGAGACAGTAGAAAAAAGGAAGCTAGAGAGAAAAAAAAGAACAAAGATAAAGTAAAAATATAAAAGAAGGATTTGAAAGACTTTTGTCTTGTCTAAAACGGAACGCAAGGGCCTGGGATGATTGTCTTATGCTGTGAAGGATATTGTCACTAAAGTTATCAGAAAATTGCAATCGTTAATATTTCTAGGGTCTAGTTGGTCTTAGTTTGAATTAGTATATTTGTTGAAGGCATTACAACTCCACATATGTTATTTAATGGTAAAATTTTATTCATTTGTTTGGTTTATTTATTCAACGGCATATCAACTCCGTGTGGATTATGTAATGCCTAATTTTGATTCATTTGTTTGGTTTGGTTTATTTAACGGCATATCAACTCCTTGTGGGTTATGTAATGCCTAAATCTGATTCATTTGTTTGTTTTGGTTTACTTAACGGCGTATCAACTCCTTGCGGATTATAGAATGCTTAATTTTGATTCATTTGTTTGGTTTGGTTTATTCGTTTAACGGTATTTCAACTCCTTGTGGGTTAGGTAATGTCTAAATTTGATTCATTCGTTAAATGGCATATCACCTCTTTGTGGATTATGTAATGCCTAATTTTGTTTCACTTGTTTGGCTTGCTTTATTTGCTTAATGGCATGTCAACTCCCTGTAGGTTATGTAATGCCTAAATTTGATTCATTTGTTTGGTTTGGTTTATTTATTTAACGGCCTGTCAGCTCTTTCTGGGTCATGTTATGCCTAATTTTGATTTATTTGTTTGGTTATATATATTCGATTAACGGCATACCAACTCCTTGTGGGTTATGTAATGGCTACATTTGATTCATTTGTTCGGTTTGGTTTGGTTTGGTTTGTTTAGTGACATATCAACTACTTGTAGGTTTATAATAGCTACATAGGATTCATTCGTTTGGTTTATTTATTTAACAGCATATCAACTTCTTGTTGGTTATTTAATGGCAAAAATTGATTCATTCGTTTGGTTTATTTATTTAACAGCATATCAACTTCTTGTTGGTTATTTAATGGCAAAAAATGATTAATTCGTTTGGTTTATTTATTTAACACCATATCAACTTCTTGTTGGTTATTTAATGGCAAAAAATGATTAATTCGTTTGGTTTACTTATTTAACGGCATATCAACTTCTTGTGTGTTATTTAATGATAAATTTCATACATTTGTTTGGTTTGGTTAATTTGACATTAAGCCACCCATAAGTAGTTGATATGCCGTTAAAAAATAAACCAAACAAAAACAAAACCAAACAAGTGAATGAAATTTTGCCAGACTCAGTTTAGTAATATGTGTAAATTGTCAGATTATTACGCAAAATCAATTTGAAAATATATAGTTTCAATGCAAAGCAAAATCCCATTTTATAAAAACCAAAGAAATCATGGTTTCGTTTATTTAACAGCATATCAATTCCTTGTGAGTTATTTAATGCCTAAATTTGATTCATTTCATATATAAGCAGTGATGAGCCTGTTCTATACTTAAATGGTTGGCCACTTAAGCTATAGCATGTTCTGTCATCATTCTGAGGACAGTGTGCCATGCCTACAAAGCTGTGTAAATAAAAGAATTAGAAAAAATAAGACTCAAAAGACTATCTATCAAGACATGCTGAAAGCAACGATT
This sequence comes from Sepioteuthis lessoniana, assembly GCA_963585895.1. Classification (NCBI taxonomy): domain Eukaryota; kingdom Metazoa; phylum Mollusca; class Cephalopoda; order Myopsida; family Loliginidae; genus Sepioteuthis; species Sepioteuthis lessoniana. Next base: position 61,277,652 of record OY757907.1, read on the forward strand.
CCCGCTACATTATTGAAGTTAAGCATCGAAGGGTATGTTCATTATTTAGATGGGTGACCACTTAAGCAACAGCAGGTACTGTAATCATCTTGACGCCTGTGTGCCATATCTAAGCAAAACTTATTAAACAACAACATTTATAGCTTCAAGTAACTATTTCCGATGCAAATAATATTCATACAATTAAACTGTTTCGAATATTCCAATCTAATAATATCAATTTGTGGAGATGTTAGTGGTGCAGTTGTCACTTTTGAGAGGAAATTGACACGAATTCAAATCCTAGATGAGGCAATTTGCATTTCATGTACATAGGGAAAGGTATTGTTGAATTATTTGCCCCCCCAGTTATAGGTAAAATAGTTGGGCATACTAAACTCTTTAACTTTCTTATGGTAACTTATCTTGGCAAAGAAAAAAATGAATGTTAACCTGTTAAACTCTGCTAAAACAACTGACGTAGACCTCGTGCAGAGGAGTTGGTAAATAAACATAAGATAACAATTTGTGTGCACACAGATATATATTTTCACGTATTCCTAACTAACAAATAAGGTGAAGTCTTTGTGACAAAATGGCTGACCTGCTGGACTACGAGTTCGAACTCCAGTCGTGCTATTGTATTTACTTTCGGACAAATAATATAGGTTAAAGTATTAAATCTCTTATTCCTCAGCTATGGGTTAAATAGTACCACCAATGTCCTTCTGCAAAGATGGCTTTGGTATTGAATAGCTAACGAAGGTTCATATGCCATTAAATAAATAAAACAAACCAAACCGATGCTAATAATTTTCACACAGCTCTATTTGATTTATAAGCTGATTACTACATATTTTCCAATACTCAAGAACTAGTCACTCACCATCTGATACAGTTTTGGTTCCACATTCGGGAATGTCTTTTTAGTAGGCATTTTACTCCCACTGCAAAGGATGCAGTTAGCTTATTCTAAGTCCTGATGATTGGGTTAACCCGATTTAATAGCCTGTAAATTTTTAATGAACTTATTGCAACAAATACCAGTCTTAAAGCCACATTAGAAAATTGGCTATTTGCTTGTTTGTTTGTTTGTTTGTTTGGCTGGTGGGTTGCTTGGTTACCTGGGTACTTGTTTGGGTGGTTGACCGTTTGGTTGTTTGGCTATTTGTTTAGTCGTTTAGTTGGTTGGTTGGTTTTATGGCATGTTAACTCTTTGTTTCTGGTTTCTTTGTTTAAAAGCATATCAACTTTCGTCGGTAATTCAATGCCAAAGCCATCGTTGTAGGAAACAAGTCAGAATACTTTTTAGCCCATTAACTAATGGATTATTTCATATAAAATAACTGTTTTACCGAGCAAATATTTTTCAAGTATCTGCTGACTGGGTTCACTCGATTTAACAACCTGTAATTTTTGATGAACTTATGGCAACACATACCAGTCTTGAAGCCTCATTAGAAATTTCAGATTCTAAGGGAGTCAATCAGAAAATTTCTTCGAAAGGTATTTCCACTTTTAGAGCTGTCTACATCTATTGTTTCATGGAACTGTAGAGATGATTTTCTGAAGCTACTAAATCTTTCCAATCGATATTGTCCTCTTTATGCATGACAATTCTCGACCCCACACGAGCATCAAAACAATCTCTTCTTCTTCTTGTGTGTGGTCAAGAATTGTCATGCATAAAGAGGACGATCTCGCCTAATTCAGGTGGACGATCTTACCGCATACTCACCGGATTTAGCGTATACTCACCTGATTTAGCGCCTTCTGACTATCATCTCTGCTGCTCCATGAAAGAGACTTTAAGAGTCAAACATTATGTCCGTGACGAGGAAGTGAAACTGCAGTGATGAAGTGGCTCACAGAACATTTAACAGAATTTTATGCGGCAGGGATACATGCTCTGATTCAAAGGTCAAAATTTGCTGTTGAGAGAAACGGTGACTATGTTGAGAAGTAGGGATGGGATCCATAGCGGACCAGCTTCATTTGGATGTATGATACTTGTTCCTGTGTTGGTAATTATTTTTGTACAAAAAAAGCATTACTTTTTCATTCACACTCGTATATCAACTCCGTCCGGACACAAAATGCAACCTCGAATACCTGCCAGGAGGGATGGTTGATGCGGATGGATGGAGCGAGAGAGAGAGAGAGTATAAGAACTCCGTGCAGCTGGTGTGATTTGACGAAGATAATGATAATAACATTTAAAGTCTATACACTAGGAGGGAGTCTTCGTGGTGTAGTAGCTAATGTGCTGGACTGTGACCTCGTTGTAAGCGAGTTCTAACTCCACTTTTGGATTAATACCCTTAGAAAAGGCATGAACCCCCTTAACCTCTTATCTATGGGTTAAGAATTATCACTGCTGTTTTTCTACCGGGATGGCTTTGGAATTCAATTAACCACGAAGGTTAATACGCCATTAAAAAAAGAAACCAAAAACAAACCAATGAAAATCTATATCTTTATTAAACCTATTTTTCAGCTTTTGTTTCTCATATATTTGCTGAGATCTTACCTGTCACAATTACCAAATCATGTCAATCATTTCTTAGGTATTTTGTCACGGTTTCTTTGTTCAATTGCATATCAAGCTTTGTGGGTATTTAATGACTAAGACATCCTTGTTGAAGAGCAGTTGTATTATTTAGCCGGTAGCTTGAGGAATAAGGGAGTTCATATCTTTCCTAAGGATATTAATGAACGTAATAGCGTAAATTGAGTTTGTACTTGCTTACTACGATGTTGCAGTCCATCACGTTAGCAACTACACCTCGGGGACTCCCTCTATCTCAAATATTTTCAAAGCAATTATATGAGCGCTGACCGTATTTTGATTTTCTACTAAGCACCAAAAACCGAATGAACTCTACAAATACCACTTTTAAACCCGGACAGAACGTTATGTCGTGGGGCAAAAAAAAAAAAAAAACTTGATGACACGGCTAGCGTCACGAACACTCATTTTCTTTTCACTTTAGACTTGAGAGGATTCAAGATAAAAAAAAATCAACCGGAAATGGTTGTTGTTCTTTTAATCATGTCACTTTTTTTTCTTTTAAATTTTATTACAAAATAATGACCCAAAATGATGACCGGAAAATTTTAAATGCACAAAACGCCAAAAAAATTGTTAAGAAGATTACAAAAGATGTCATTTCCATAAGGATAAACGATTTTAGAATTAAAGTATTTTTTTTTTACTTTTTAGCTTTTATTTGAAATTAATATTTGAAGAAAGAAAGAAAGAAAGCTGATGAGAAAAGACTAGGAGCTTCAAGAAGAAGAAGAAAAGAAAACTAGAAGATAAAAGTAAAGTCTATCTCCATGTCGGTGTGGTTGGCGGCTGATGTCACAAACACGCATTGTCTTTCCATTTCCTTTATTAGGTTGTAAGCAGTCATATTAATGGTCTTGATATTTCTGAAAGAGAAATGGAACTAACAGAATTCGGCGTATGCCATGTAACACTACATTAAGTCGTTTTATATTTATAGCGAACTAAATGCATGTTCTTAAATACCGGAAATGATAGAGTTTGTTAAGGTCCCATCTTTGAGCAAAATATATATTTAAGAATAATCAACACTAGAGTGAAATAATTGAACACATAGGAATGAATAAAAATTTCTTGTAATAAGAATAATTACTTGAAGCTCTAATTGTTTATTTAGAATTATTCTCGTTATTTACAACAAACCATATAATTGCTTCAAATAAATACTGAATCAAAAATTAGATATGTTAGCAAGGATTGACATGCTGAAAAACCAACAAACTACCTAATCGGTCGTCATTACCATTAATAATTTTGATACCTCGGATTGCCAGTCCGAGGTATCTGAGTAAGACGCTTGATCACTTTAAAAGTAAAAATAAAAAAAAAATAATAATGATAATTAAGACTTTAACATTGTTGAGGTCGATCAGAAAATTAAAAAAATCCAGAACTGAGATTTTCTATCATTCAGGTCTAAGTAAAAGCTGGTGTGAGAACTCGCAAGAGTAAAATAATAATAATAATAATAATAACAACAATAATAATAAAAATGATAGCAAATTTAGGTTATGTGGTGATTGAGACGAAACCATTAACCACATAATTAGTGAATGCAGTAAATTAGCACAAAAGGAGTATAAGACTAGACACAACTGGGTTGCCAAGGTGATCCACTGGGAAATGTGCAAGAAATTTTATTTTGACCACACAAATACATGGTATGTGCACAACCCAGCTGCTGTCCTGGAGAATGAAACACATTGACATACAAAGGGATCACCTACTCTCGGCCAGAAGACCAGACCTAATAATAATCAACAACAACAATAAAAAAGAGAATTTGCAAAATTGAGGACTTTGCTAACCCGGCTGACCACAGAATAAAACTCAAAGAATGTGAAAAGAAGGATAAGTACCACGACCTTGCAAGGGAATTGAAAAAAAAAACATGGAACAAGAAGGTGACGATTGTACCAATCGATATTGATGCTTTTGGTACAGTAACTAGAAGAATTATAAAAGGGACTGGAGGACTTGGAGGATGGAGGGTGAGTGGAGACTATCCAAACTACAGCACTATTGAGAACAGCCAGAATACAGAAAAGAGTCCTGAAGACTTTAGGAGACTTACTGTCACTCAGGCTCCAGTGAAAGACCATCAGCTAAACTTATGTGAAAAACTCTCAACGAATAAATAATAATGATTATAATAACAAACAAAGAGACCCGTGAACAAGAAAACTAATGACATTTCATAAGGCATTACATCCCAGAAATGACGTAGACAGACTATATGTGTCAAGAAGAAAGGGAGGAAGAAGACTTGCAAGCATCGAAGATTGAGTTGACGCATCGATACAATGACTCGAAGACTACATAGAAAAGCGCTTAGGAAGACTGATTACAGCCACCGGAAATAATACTGACGACACGACGATCAACAGTACGGAAATAACCAGAAAACAAAAAAGAAAAAACAACTCTATGGACGTTTTAAGTGACTAATAAGCAACATCTCACACGAGAAAACGTGGACGTGGCTAAGAATAGAAGCATTAAAAGAGAAACTGAATATATTCTAATAGCAGCAGAAAACAACGCTATAAGAACCAGTCATATCAAAGGAAGAATAGATATGACGCAAGAAAATAGCAAATGTAGATTATGCGATGATAGAGACGAAACCATCAATCACATAATAAGCGAATGCAGGATAACAGAGAAAGACTAGACATGTTTGAGTGGGCAAAGTTATCTACTGGGGATTGTGCAAAAAATTAAAATTTAACCACAAGAATAAATGGTATATGCACAACCCAGCATCTGTCATGGAAAATGAAACACATAAACTCCAATGGAATTTTGAGATAAAAACGGATCACCTAATCTCAGCCAGAAGACCAGACCTTATAATAATCAAAAAAAAAAAAAAAAAAAAGAGAACATACAAAATTATGGACTTTGCTGTCTCGGTAAACCACAGAGTAAAATTGAAGGAAAGTGAAAAGAAAATAATGTACCTCGACCTTGCTAGGGAATTGAAAAAACTGTGGAACATGAAAGTTACGATTATACCAATTGTAATTGGGGCTCTTGCTACAGTCACCAAAGGATTGCTAAAAGGACTGTTGGACCTATTTGCCAGAATACTGAGAAGAATCCTGCAGGTTTGAGGAGACTTGCAGTCACTCAAACTCCATTGAAAGACCAGCTAAAACTGATATGAAAACTTCTTAAGAAGCAAATAATAATAATAATAATAAGAAGAAGAAGAAGAAGAAGACTTGCAGTCGCTCAGACTCAGGTGAAAAACCACGTTTAAGAACTAGTGAGAAAAATGCACCTGGAATATGGTTCATCTAATCTCAGCCAGACGACCAGACATAGTGATTGTCAACAAAGGAGATCTTGATAACTACAGAGAAAAACGGAAAGAAAACGAAAAGAGAGATAAGTACTTAGATCTTGCAAGAGAACAGAAAAAACAAGTGACGGTGATACCAGTAGTAACTGGTGCGCTCAGTACAGTCACCAAAGTACAGGGACTGGAAGACTTGGAAATAAGAGGACGAGTGGATACCATCCAAACTGCCGATTTGCTAAGGTCGACCAGAATACTGAGAAGAGTCCTGGAAACTCGAAGAGACTTGCTGCCTCTCAAAATCTAGTGAGAAACCATCAGCTAACGCTAGTGTGAAAAACTCTCCAAAGATGAAATAATAATAATTATATTAACAATAATAATAAGCTGTGGAGTATGAGATTAAAGGTGATACTAATTCTAATTGGTGCATTGGGAACGATACCCCTAAGGCTAAGAGAGAAAACTTGAGGAACGGAAATCATACGAAGAACTGAAACCATCTAGACCGCAGCACAGTTATAATTGGCTATGCTACAGAGAAGAGTCTTGGGGACCCGTGGATACTTGCTGTCATTTAGACTCTAGTGTAAGACTAACGGCTAATGCTGGTTCGAAAAACTCACAAAGAGTATAATAATAATAATTATAATAAACCAAATTGTCGATCGCATAAAAAGGAAATGCATTAAACTAGAATAAAAGTAGTATAGAATTAGTCATACCAGGGTGGGAAAGGTCATTCACTGGGAACTGTGCAAGGAATTACAATTTGAACTGACAAATAGATGGTACATGCACAAATTCGAATCCATCCTAGACAATGAGACACATAAGATTCTCTGGGACTTACAGATAGAAAAGGATCACCTAATCTCGGCCAGACGACCAGACCTAGTGTTAATTAATAAGAGAAAAAAATGAACTTGCCATCTTTTGTATTTTGTCGTTCTGGCGGGCCATTGACTGAAAAGGAAAGAAAGAGAAAAAATCGACAATTACTTGGTTCTTTTCAGAAAACTAAAAACGGTGGAACGTGTAGGTGACGGTAATATACATCCATTGCAGTTGGTAGATTTGGAACGCTCTCTAAGGCTTTCAAAAAAAGATTGGAGTAACAAGTAACCAGGGGAAGAATAGAAACCATGGAGACCACAGTATTGTTTAGATCGGCGAGGAAACTGAGATGATTCCAAGAGAACTGAGATAACTTGCTATCACTTCGAATCTTGGGAAAAACAACCAGCAAACGCTTATATGAAAAAATCCGAACGAGTAATATAAGTAACCAATAACATGAACCAAAGGAGCTTCTGTTCTCTGGGACTTTTCTATCTTAGCTGATAGGAAAATAAAAAGCAAAAGACCAGTTATAGTTTTTAACGACTATAAATAAAAAAGCATACCTTCTAATTGATATGCCAGTGCCAACTGACAATAACATATTGGTCAAAGAATATAATAAATAAATACCAAGACCTGGATAGAGACATTGGAAAGATGTAGCACGTTAAAACTACCACTATGCCAGTGATAGTGGGAGCACTGGGTACGACCGAGATAAACTCGTTAACAAGATACTTGACACTGTCAGCTTATATGAAAAAAAAAAGAACTTTGAAGAACTCATCTTCTTAGGTGAGTGTTGTCTATATGACTAAAAAAATCACCTAAAAGAAAGAACAAAAAATGAATGCGTAAAATGCATACAATCACTACCTTTCTCCACTTTAGGTCTTGACTAAGAACCTGGTGAACGACTGTAAGAAACTGAAAGTAATGCAAGAAATTTAATAATCATAATAATAATGATAATAGTAATAATTGTAATAAAATAATAGATGAATAATAAAAATAATAACTGTAATGATAATAATAAATAGATCGCCTAATCTCGTCCAGACGACCAGACCTTGCGATTGTCGACAAAAAAAAAAGAGAAAAAAGAGAACCTGCCGGAAAGGGGACTTTGCCGTTTCGGATGACCACAGGTTAAAACTGAAGGAAAGTGAAAATAGAGATAAGTACCTAGATCTTGCAAGAGAACTGAAAAAAAGATAGAACATGACAGTGACGGTGATACCAATTGTAATTGGTGAGCTCAGTACAGTCACCAAAGGATTGCTAAAGGATCTGTAGGACTTGGAAATAAAAAGACGAGTAGTGACCATCCAGACCTCAGCATTATTAATGAATACTAAGAAAGAGACTTGCTGTCACTCAAACACAAATGAGAAACCATTAGCTAATGCTGGTGTGAAAAAAATCTCTAAAGAGGGAAATAACAATAATAATAATAATAATAAAATGACAATAATCAGAACATTCGGCGAAAAGAAATATTACAAGTACTTAGGAATAGTGGAAGCAGATACCATCAAATAAGCGGATATGAAGGAAAAATAAACAAAAACTATTTTAGACGAATTAAAAACTTTTCGAAACTAAGCTCTGCAGCAGGATCCACATCAAAGAGATAAACACCAGGGCTTTCCTTCTAGTAATATATTTGGGACCATTCTTGAAATGGACGTGAGAACTTTATCAAATGGACCAGTGGATAAGAAAACTAATTACAATCCACATCTGAGAGATGACATAGATTGACTATATGTACCGAGAAATGAAGGCGGAAGAAGATTCACCAACAGTGAAGATAGCGTTGATGAATCAACACGACGACTCGAAAACTAAATGAAAGACTAATGACAACGACCAGAAACAGTTCTGACAACATAATGATCAGCAGAACAACAATAATTAGGAAATGGAAATATTAAAAAAAAACAACGCTATGGATATTTCAAGTGACAAACTGACGGAATCTCACACAAGAAGACCTAGACATGGTTAAGAAAGGGGAACATCACGAGAGAAACTGAATCTTTTCAAATAAAAATGCAAAGCGCCATAAGGACAAATTAGATTAATATGAAAATAGATTATACGCAATGAAATGGCAAGTGTAAATTATGCGGTGAGAGACGAAACAATTAACAACATAATAAGCGAATGTAGGCAATAAGCGCAAAAAGGGTACAAGATTAAACTCGACTGGGTGGGGAAGGTGATCCACAGGGAATTGTGCAAGAAATTGAAATTTGACCATACTGCCAACTGGTATATGCACAAACCAGAATCCGTTCTGCGGAATAAGACATACAATATTCCCTGGGATGTTGATATACAATTAGATCACTTAATCCCAGCCAGAATGCCAGACCTTGTGAGGATTAAAAAATAAAGAAAAAAGAAAAGAGAACCTGCCGATTAGTGGACTTTGCTGCCCTATGAACCACAGAGTGAGAATTAAAGAAAATGAAAAAAAAGTAAGTACTAGGACCTTTCCCGAGTACAGAAAATATGTGGAACTTGAAGTTGACGGTGATACAGATTGTAGTTGGTGCATTCGAAACGATTTCCAAAGGCTTGAAAAGGGGTTTAGAAGAGTTGGAAATCGGAGGACGAGTTGAGATCATCCAAACTACAGATCGGCCAGAATACTAAGAATAATCCTGGAGACTTGTGGAGATTTGCAGTCCCTCAGTCTCCAACGAAAGAATATCAGTTAAAGCTAGTGTAAAAAATTCGCAAGTACTAATATAATGATAATAATCCTAGAGACCCAAAATATTTCGTCGTCACTTAATTAATGCTGGTGGGGAAATTCACAAGGAGAAAAGAATTAATAAAACATATCACTCAAAAAGCCCCGGACCTGACATATAAAGGGTGCCACTAATAAAAGATCCATATGATTCTTTTAAAGTACTAACCTTCTAATGGCATTTGTCAAGATTTGAGCCCAATCTAATCATTAGTTTACATATTACCCTTATTTTAGTGAAGCTACGGTTGCAAATTTTCAAAACAATGAAAAAATCTGAATTTCCTGAGTTGATAAAGCATTACTTTCTGATGGGAAAAATACTGTTCAAGCAAAGCAATAGTTTGATAACTGTTATTCGGACTCAGCTTTGTCGGAAACAACGGTTAAGAGGTAGTATGCTGACTTTAAACGCGGTCGTACAAACACAAATGATGTTGGACTCTCAGGTCACCCGAATTCGGCAGCTGTCTCGGAAAACATCAAAAAAAAAAAAAAAATGAAAAGAAAACTCCACAAACTCGTTTTGACCGATCGTAAATTAAAGGTGCGTGAGATAGCAGAGGAGTTGAAGATATCAGAAGCCAGAGTATTCTCCGCTTTGCATGAGATATCTGTGTGCTCACAGTCGATCAAAAACAATGCGTCTACCATTCAGAGCGTTCTTTGCAACTGTTTCAACGCAACGAAAAGGAGTTTTGCGTAATTAAGTAACCATGGGTAAAACATGGATTCACCGCTTCACTCCAGAGTCAAATCG